>VZRE01015508.1:269265-346543 GCA_013396775.1 Cephalopterus ornatus | reverse complement strand
TCCTGTTTAACATCTTTATTGATGATTTTAATTGATTCGATAAAGTGATTTTTAACTTTTTAGCATTTGTATATCATTAGGAATGTCAGCTTTTCTTAAATATTTGGTGCATATATGCAGAGCCTTCTTCATTTCTGGAGATGGTCCCTGTCTTGAAGAGTTTACTTGTTACTGAGATAAGACCAAGGCAGTACATGACAGAATTCTTGTGCAGAAAACTTCCTTTTCATGAAAAAATGTCCAAGATAATGAAGGATTTGGGGGTTTTTGAAGAGCTCTTGGAACTTATCCCAGATACCCGGTGTCCCCGCTCAGTTCTTCATCTACATGATCCTCCTTTTCTCCTTTGAGCTGAAAACATAGCCATATGTTCCTTGAGGATACCTTCAGTCATCTAAAAATAATCTAAACTGGCTGCCTGTATGCTCTACATGGTCAGTGAAGACTAACTTCTCTGCCTGTAGAGTGAGTGATACCTTCAAAGGTAGCTGTGAAGGTCTTACCTAGTCTCTTACAGACTAGTGAACTTTCAGACACCAAGAAATAGAAGAGGAGATATCTTCAAATCATGGTCAAAAGCAGGGGAGGTTAATGTGTGATGAGCTGCTGGGAAAAGTCCTCAGATGCATTCCTTGGAGTTGACCTCCTTGGCTGACACATCAGAACAGACAATGTGGCTAACTAAGCCTTTGGACAGGGGGAGCAGCACTGACACAGCCTCATGTTATTGCACAATTTCATTGCCATTTCTCTCTGAGACAAGCACAATGGTGTGATTCTGTCCTTTCAATTGGAAGTAAAGCTGTGGTAAATAAAAACACTGCTTGCTTTTGACAGTTCAGCATATCTGCAGCTTCACTTCCCCACTGAGGTGCAGGCAATGCCCTGCTTGGCACCTGTAGCAACATGGGGTAGGGAGGCAAACCCAACTGTTTCTTCCCACCGCATACCAATGTCCTGACATGTAGTGCATTTTATCTACCTTTTCTCCTGCTGTGGAGAGGGAAATACAAGTCTCTGGGCTTGATCCCAATAGACCAAGGCAGCAGAAACTAATCATGAGTCCTGCAGGAGTGATCTACAAGCTAGGTACCCCCCCTTCAACACACTCAAACCCCTCACTCCCTCATCATGACACACAGCAAATACAATTACAAGATCTAATCAACTGCAACTAATGTAATTCTGAAAGTCTTCACAGCTAATGAAAACCAGGTCTTCCCCTCCTTGATTTAATTGAGATGTTTGGTTCGTACTCTGTGCAAAAGAAACCCTCCATAAAGCTGTGTATGAATATTGCATTTACATATCCAGCCTGTCACAGTATCGGGCTTTTTTCTCCTGACTGTTGGATATTTAATGGTGGGAAACCATCTGTGAAGGGAAACGGACTTCACAAAATAAATACTTTCTCACATTGTTTCAAGGGAAATCTCCAGTCTGAATGTCATCTACTAACTTCCACTTTGTAGTCTGAACTTGGTATAAACAGAACATTTCCTTAACATGAATAAATCATGATCCCTAGTAAAAATACACTCCTCTTGCATTTAAGTAAGAACGAGAAGACAGAATTTGGCCTATAGCTTGTAAACTCAAATTGGTTGAATAACAAATGACTAAAAAAAAAATCCTTTTTTTCTCCTTACTCCAGTCTGTTCTTTTTGCTGCCTGCTGGCATCAGTTTTCCTGCAGTTTAAGCATCACTAATGCTGCAAGACTTCCCCTGCCTCTGTTTTCCCATGTTACTGTCATTAGCATTATTTTAGCAGGAAGCTCTACAATATGGGTAGCACTCCAGAGAGAAAAATACATCGTGCCTCTTGCAAAAAAAGTTTTGCTACTACTTTGCGTTACAAGTTGTCAAAGCATGATGACAGAGAAGCAGTGGCTGGTAGGCAGGACAAGCAGAGCATCACATCACTTCATGCAATCAATAACCAGCCTGGCTTTGCTTCTTCCAGGTTTCTCTTTTATGGTGACCCAAATCATTACTTTTCCTCCACCGAACGTGGTCTTCCTAAGGTTTTGAAAGAGAATAGTAAGACTGGAATTTGATGAAAACCTATAAAGATACAGCATAGCTGCTCTCCAGGGACAGGACAGTCCAGACAGACCAGGTTAAGAAGAACAGTCTTGCACTGGTGATGTATGAGGGAAGAGCAGAGAGCAAGCTCAAAACCTTTGTATGACTGATGAGCAGTAAGCACATCTCATTCACCAAAGTGGCTGAGAGGAGTCTTCAGATGTGTGGATGTGACCACAGCATGCACACACACACACCAGAGGCCTGCAACCACATCTACAAAACAGCTACTGCCTCCACTCCTGTATGGCCAGGAAGCCTTCACCTCTGTCATCTTGCCTCCTTCTGGTACCTTCACTCTCTGCAACCCGCAGAGCCTCCTTCTTCCTTCTGTGATTCTCTCCTCCTTTCCAGAGGCCACGCCAGTGTTGGTGCAGTGCCACAGCTCCACGAGCCACCCTCAGTTCTGCACCCATCTTGAGGCTTGGTGCTTCTAGCACAGAGCACGGCCACCCTGGCCATTAGCTGAGAATTTCTCACAGTGGGCAACATTTTTGGTTTAGCACTTCTTCCTTGACTGATTTTTCTGTAATAATGTACCAATCAAACATACTCACACAAGCTTCTTATAAAACTACCAGTACTGATAACATCTCTTGATTACTTTGGTTATGGCCTAATAGTACCAGGATGCCCAAATGGTGAGAAAAGACAGGGCATGTCAGAAATACAAGGAGCAGATGCCAAGAAATATATGAAAACACTCTCTCAGAAAAAGGATGAAACTATGGGAATTAAACAATAGAACTGCTTACCTAAAAGCATAACATAGAACTGCTAACCTTAAGATACAAGACAGAAACGTATACATGATAACGAGAAGTCAGCTCAAGAACATATACAGCTACAATAGACTATCCACCCTTCCCCCAGTAATTTCAACAGCTACTTATCTTTTACTATTTTCTATTACATCACTGTTACAACACCCTGTTCAGGTCCGATTTTCCTTCACCAAGCAGTCTGGACTTCACCTGCTTTATTCTTTCAGAAATTTGCCATGTTCAGGCCTGTTGTAACACCTTCTGAACATGGCTCATTTTAAAGGATAACGCTATATGTTGAACAAACCTTTTTTATTCTTTTTCTTCACTTAGGGAAACAGTTTTATTGCAAAGCAATCTGATTCTGCAGAAGGAAGCAGTTTTCAAAGAAACTATTCATAAATCCAGAGGGTGACCATTAGTTATTGAAAGCTGAAACACAAGTTGATTTGATGGCAGCGGTAGTAAATTAATTTTTCCTTTTGTTGAAAGATTTTCTCAACTACGATGAACAGCTGGCAAACTGCCTGAAGAGCAGAGGTCATCCGGCTCTGCGTTTACTTAAATTCAATACCAAATTGATGCACTACTTTCAGAAAAACAACCGTGTCATCCTTTTAGAGAGTCCTTTTTGAATTTTCAGCTGACTTGAAACACATGACTGTAGACCTTAGTTTGGGGCAGCTGGTAAACTACTTAACTTGCTATGTATTTCCATGAGGTATTCAACCAACAGGAGAACTTAGTTTGGCTGGAAGAAAGCAAAAACAACAGAAAGACTCATCACTCTACCCCAGTTTCACAAGTAAAAAAAATAGTAGAAGGGTTCTAACACATATTATGTGGGTAAGAATGAGAACTAGATTGGTGACAGAAAATTTATTCTTAGAAAATCCCTCATTTTTAGAATGGTTACACTTAGACATGCACTGACCCAAATAGATCATGGCTCCTACCATTCCCTAGTGCATGCAAACACATAAAATGCTGACGTGCATCAAAAAGGTTTGGGGCAAAAAAAAGCAAGCACAATCTGCATGGAAACTGCCAAAAAAAAGAAGAAGTACAGCAGCTGGTACACAACTGCTAATAGGCAAAGACAGCACTGCTGGCAAACGCAGGTGAAGCGAAGGAAAGGAAAAGGCAAAATGATGTTGGGAAATTCAAAGGTCAGCCGAAAGGGATGAAGAAAACAAGCCAGTTACCATCGGGTAACCTACTGCTGTCTCAGAAGGACAGTCATTTGAGCCATTTCAGGACACACAGTTCATTCCACTGTGGTGGTGCTGCTCAGTGATCAAGCCTCAGGGCCACTGACTTCCCCTTATGCGGCTTTCTGAATTGGCTTGATTGCCCACGTTGCCATTCTGTGGCTATACAGATAAGGCGGGAGGATTGGGATAGATCAAATCCACAGCATGTCTCACCAGCTGAGTTACAGAGCACAGTACAGCAGTAACACGGGCAGCAACTACAGTTTTCTCTCCTTTCTTCTCAGCTCTTCCATATTTTTTTCATTTTCTATCAACAAAGTCCCAGGCAGCACTGCAGGCTCAGTGAAATGTCGCACTTGAGACATGGTGGGTGGGACACAGCCACCCATCATGAGACACATCAGATGCCCAAGTGTGTTTATGTGTGAGTGATGTGTCTGAGCCTCCTGTGTTCCCAGGGGCTACCAGGCAGTGGAGCCTCATAAGGGATGCAGCTGACCAACACAGGAGGATGCCATTTAGTTGCCTAAACACTAGCTGCTAGAACCACCTGAGTTGCCCAAGGCCATCCAAGATATCTGGATGTTTATGCAGATATGTCCACAGAGACGAACAATTTGCTAGATGAACTGCAGGAGATTTATGCCACTATGGAGCGGCAGCTGGAGGCCAAGGGCACAGCCTATAGCATTTCAAACAACATTCAATGCCCTCCCTTTTTCTGCAGATGAAACCTGAATCTGGATGTGGTTAGCAGACATGGCACAGGACCTACAGAAAACTCTTATGCTTCTCAAATAGCTATTGGAGACTATGAAAAATGTACCAGGGCATCTCAAATGGCATCAGCTCCTTCTGCATGAGCAGCTGAAGGGGGCTCTGATTGCCACTGTCTAAAATGGGGCCTGAAGATGCCTTGCAGGTACTTGCCTAAATTTAGGAGCTTTCATTTGCACTTGAATCTCACACCATTAACATCATGCTTAACTGTTACACAGGTACAAACATCTTCCTTTAAAATAATTTCCTACACAAGGCTGAAAGCTCTTAGCACTAAATCCTCCTCAGAAAGCTGTAAGGATTTACGCAGAGATGAAATGTAGTTTAATATCAGAAAAACACTTTTCTGCAAGCAAAATAATGCCAGGGTATCACACTCCTTCCAGCTGGCAGGACAAAAAAATTAATGTCCAGATTTTCAAAAACATTCACTATCACAGACAGTGTAATGCTTAATTATCCGATGGTGCTTAAGACTCTGGGTAGAGAAGAAAAGACACAAATAAAACAACACAAATCGAGTCATCATATGAATATTTAAGACCCCTCTGCTGGAGCATCAATGTGTGGGCTCCTATCAACACTGTATTAAATGTCCCTATGCAGCTACAGAACACATATGTAAGCATAAAATTAGCAAGCAACCATCAAGAGACCTCTGTTCAGAAAAAAAAGTTCTCCTCCCTTCATAAACATTTTTAAACAAAGTGGGTTTTCTCCTGTAATTTTTTTCCATTAAAATTTTATGTTACTGCAAAGAGATAGCATGCAGGGAACTTCTGACCCAATTCTGTTCCCAATTGCTCTTGTGTAGTAACTGGAGGCAAACCTTGTTCTCTCTGTAATATTACATGCACCTCTAGGTTTCATTTTTCATTAACATACAGATATACAGACCAAAATATTAAACCTACACTACAGACAACTACTTGCCCAACTAGTTCACATAAAAGTAAAATAAATATTAAAGCCTCTTACTATCCAGTTAAAGAAACCAGAAACATTTATAAAGCTACAAGAGAACACAAGAGACCTTAAAAGTACTCCTGCTGCAACAGAAAGTTTTCAGGAATTAAAAAAATTCTAAGCCATGGACTTCTTTTGTAGGTTATTCTTGCTTTAACACTGGTGGGTTGCTATTAAAAAAATAGCTGTGTTCTGTAGGTAGTTCTGAGCACTTGTTACTATTTTGTGAAAGTAAGTTGCAACTTAAATGTCAGCCTTCAGAGTAAATCTGCTGAGATCGAGTCTCTTCCAAGAGTAAATCTATTACACTTTAGTAAATAGATGAGATATAAATAAAGTAGGACCTCTGCAGAGTTTAAAACAGGCATTGCCGCCGTATTAACAGGCTTATGGCAATGTTACTTAGCAGTATTTGTTTTAAAGTCTCAGCAGGCTCATCCTGCTGAACATTTTGTGTAAAACCATCTGCTGAACAGACAGAATCGATCTCCGAGTGTGTCCTGCTTGGTTTGTAAATTTACCTACTGTGACTAAGTACATAACTCATTATTAAAAACAGTCAGACCTGGTCTTTCCTGAGGGTAAACTAATGTTTCTCATCATCCTTAGAAAAACACACAACATGAGATAAGGAATAAGTAAGGCATTTAAATAAGAGCCATTATTTCAAAGGCTTACTCCCATGGCCTGAATCAACATGCAAACATGGACTCCCAATCATCTTCACAAGATAATTATAATTCATAATTGGCACTTTAAAGCGTTTTCACAGAGCTGTGCAAATACTGACTAATTAGCCACACCAGAATCCTGTGGGGTACGCGAGCAGGTACACTAAGGCCCTTTTGTATTTGAGCAAATCGCTGCGGAATAAAACCCCAACCCTCACCTGCTGCAGGGGATGAGGAGGGGGAGAAGTTTCCAGCCAAGTCCACACTGCTCCCACCACCACTATTTTACCTCTTCTGGAGAGGGGATGACATGAGATCTAAGCTAGCAGAGCTAGAAATAGCGGACAAACCTCAGTTCATTAGCTGAAGTCCTGTTAAGTAAAAGGTCTAGATATTCAAATGTCAAAATAAAGCCTAAGGATTTGATACAAGTACATGCAGTATTTACATGAGGATGGTAGCCTCTTCTGCCAAGGAACGCTCAAACAATGATGTACCGCGCAATTATGACTTACTCCCAGAAACAAAATATTACACTGATACTTGTAACTAAATAGTAGAAAAACAGCTCTATATGTATGGAGTAGAACATTCATCTACTTAAAATTGAGAGAAATCTTATTATCCACTGTGTGCCCAAAATTAAGGGTAAAGAAAGTGTGGTGTCACGATAGAGCCTCCAAGAGGCTCTACCTTCACCATGTAATAAACCACCCAAGGCAATCAGTATCTTCAGTCTACAAGATGGGTTTAAAAATGGACTGAAGATCCTTAGAGACCACAGCATCTAGAAAGTCAAATACATCACTGAATATATCCTCCATTAAATCCAGCTCTTTAATGAAATTGCCTGTAAGCAGTGATTAGTCATTAGTGTCTCAAGTTTTCTGGTTTAAACTAGCAAACAACGGCTTTATTCCAGAGCTTCGTTACTAATCACCACATTCCGGATGACAAACAGGTCTTTTCCAAGGAATTGTAACATCACAAGCTTACAATGTACACAAGATACACAATGTGAACCATTTCTATTTGGTGTAATCCTGCTTTGTCTATTGATTTGGTTATATGTTGTGTCTAATTTAAGCTACAATCTTTATAAGGCAAAGATTGTGTCTCTGTGGTTTTGTAAAGCCTCATTCACAGTTATAATGGTATATAAATTAAATAAATAATAAGAAATCATGAACTGTGGGAATTTATTCTGCATTTATCAGGAATTCACAAGTGAGGATTTACATAATTTTAAAATGGATTTTTTTAAGATAATGTCTTCCAGAGATCTGGTTCTCTCCTCTTTTTTAGAAATTGGGAGATGCCTTTTAATTCAACTGCAGCAACTATTTACGTAAAAATAACAACAGAAAAAATAAAGTTAGTGTGGTGACTGGTTGAATAATAAATCCAGGGTTATTCCACTCTGAAGCTCATTCTTCTGCCTGGTTCATGTTTAACTGCTTCTGAGACAAGCAGGTTTCCATCCCTGGTAAAGAGCATTAAGATGATGGTATTTTAACTACTGCATTAATTATCTACTCTGAGCAAGGCTAGACAAAACAAATAGTAGGAATAGAACAGAACTGCCTTAGTGAGTAAAATCCATTTAAAAATGCCTAAACTAGAGGAGTACAAATTAGGTGGCTTAGGCTGCAATATGATAAAAGCGCAAAATGGGCTTCTGTACTCAGGAGCTTCGGAGAATCATGAAACAGTCTAACAAAAATTAGTATTTTTTACATTTGGCACTCCTGGCCACTCATCCCGCATGAGTCCCCTATATGGTGGGGACAGGGGATCATGGCCACAGCAAGAAACATAGTCAGCAGTAACAGCCAGTCATAAGCCAAAACAAGTCTGGGTTTTTTTTTTTTCTGTGCATTTTTTCCTTTTCAGGAGAAAGAGAGGGAGGAAAAAAAGCAACATTTTTTTATCTCAGTATAGGAATATGTTCATGTAAACAATTATTCAGACTGCTCTGAGGATGTGATGAGCAGCTCAAAGGACCTCAGGAATGTGCTGGTTTCTGACACCTGGACCTGCCAAGTTAGTGAAAACACAGGGTGACTTTGGTCTGTAAGAAAAAAAGGCAAACACTAGAATGCATGCTCCTTTTCAGGTACACTACTGTACACCTACAGTAGGTAAAATGCAGCAATAATGGTAAAATAAGTCAGCTGTGTTATTAAAAATGTTAATTGTCCTGGCCAGCCTTCTGTCCTTAGAGGCCTGCAACTTCTCAAGCCCGTAAGGTGAGGAGTCTGGCCCCCACAGCCCGAGTGTGTAATTACAGACGGACATTCCCCATCCTTCAACATGCAAAGCCAAACTCATCAAACTCATAATATTTCTCATTTTTCTTTTTGGTTAACAAAACTAAAACCTGTAAAGGGAACAGCATGTGAGAGCAACTCTGTATTCTAGGATAGAAAATGCGCTCATTTGCACAAAGTTAATAACATGTCCTAAAATGGCCATTCACTCTCAAAAGGCATTAGCATGTAATAGCAGCTGCTCATCTTCTGAGTGCAGATGAATGTTGGAAAGAGGTGCTGAGAGGCTTTGTCCTAGAATTACATGTCAGTGGTTTAAACATGATGTGTGGAAATTATTTTAATTGCCCGTATCAGTCCGGGACTGAAATGGTCTTCTATTGGTAGGAGTGGTGCAAATGTCTTTCTCTGGTCAAGGCATTGTTTGAGAAGAATATGTACATACCTGAAGGTCTAGAAAGCCTCACCACAAAATAAAATTTAAAAAAATCACCCTCATAAAATAGCTTTGAAAAATATTAGCTAGTAATGATAGTTTTTGACTGCAAGTCTTACATAAAAAGATCTAATTTCTTGCAAGTATGAGCACTGAAAGAGCAAGAACTGCTATTTTTGAGATAAATATTACAGTTCAAATGTCACAGACTATATTAAAGACATTCACAATTGGCTCTGAGATTTAGAAAGAAAAACAAAAAAAAGACTTACAGTGTTGTAGGAAGGTTGGTGATGATCACAGTGCTAATGACCATGAGAGAAATACAAGATTTTTTTTTTAAGCATCATTATCTAGTGGCCTTGAGTGCTAATCAAAACAAGGACTGTAATGCCTGCTTTAATGGGGTTTGTCTCAGTAATGCTCCTAAATGGAATAAACTACATTAAACCCAGACAAGCTACAAAGAGAGATAAATGGCAAAACAATACACTGGAAACGTAAAGATTCTTTTAATCTACTATTAACTGAGTTACCATCCATGGCATTCACAGTTAACTGTGGTTTTGTAATCCATTTGCTGATCTGTCCAACTCAAATAGAAATGTTGCTGTCGTTCTGTGTAAAACAACAGACTAAATAAGGCCCAAAAGAACCCCCGAATGGCTGGTCTGGCAAAGACTGTACTAGAACAGCCTGCATATCTATTTTCTTATTTAAAATTTAAAAAAGCAGCTCCTCTGGAGTTTTTTCTCAAAGTAGGGGGAATCTGACCCCACTGAGACAGTCCTGCACATAAGCTGAGCCTCTGTGCACCACAAGGATGCCCCAGGCAGACAAGGGACCCCACACACTCCCTCACTGCCCACTGCCATTCCCCATAGCTCCAGTGCCACAGGGGCAGACACTCAGGCTTCAGATCATCCTCTTGATGTTTACAGGAAGGGGCACTGAATGCCAGGAAGATGAATTCATTGCCATCCTCCTACTCCTCCTTGTTCCTTTGGCCTTGCTCACCTCTCCTCTGCATATGCTGGCCTGATGCACAGACATGCTGAATTTCTTCAGCTCGATACCGCAGAGGATCAGTTACATTTGGATTTGTCAAAAGCAAGTAGATAGGTTTTCTAATGTATTTATTTTGCTGTATCTCTCACCCTGTGATGGGAGGATCCACAGCAGCTGAGCGGAAATGCAGACTATAGCATTTTTGGGCAGATGCTGCAGGAAGAGGTGACAATTTACCGATAAAATGACAGGCAAGGTATAGATGTAGTGACACTTTTATGTTCATTTAGATGCAAGAATGAAATATTTCCAGGGGTCCACTCTTGGAAGGATGGATTAGCTCTTTGTTCCTAGTGTACACAAAATGTAGGATCATGCACCTTATCTTGAAGAAATTTTCAATAAAGGTCTTTACAAACTGAAGCTGTAGCTTAGGGAACATAAAATTCATTCTGTAATTAATGAGTTCCCCCCAGAATTACAGAGAAAAAATTCCTGTGGTTTTACTGGAGTTGTTCTCCTGCTCTCAAGGGACTGCAAAAGGTCAGTGGTGTTGAATATACATGATTTATAAAGTACTCTGGGATGAGAGGTGCTGTGTAAATATAAAATATTATTAGAGCATAGTCTCCTTAATTCACGTACACTGAAATGGAATTGGCTGTGTCACAAGAGCAAAACTAAGAAACCAAGACAGTCTGATGACAGCAGGTTGTCTAAGGCTACTGACAGTCCACAACAGTGCAACCATAAATTCATCTCACAGATAGATTTATCTAATGCTGAAAGTTACTGCTGTTCATCTGGAATCAGTTAGATAGATAGGAATGTGAAGACTATGTTACATAGAAAATGACTAATCAGGCAGAGATCATGGACTGCTCTGTACCATGATGACAAAGTGGCTTCTGAAGGAGGTGCAGGCACAGGAGTAGCTCAAGTAGCCCACCCACCTTCTGCAGAAACACTGCCTTACACAAGTCTGTTCTCAAGTATATGCCAGAAACGCTTGGGATTCCATGGTCCTCTGCTTTGTAAAGCCACACTCAGATGGCACTTTCAGCCTCAAAATATGCATCCTATTTACCCCTGGCTTCGATGGATGCTTCCAAGCTCCCCTTGCAGATTTGTTGAACCTTGAGATTTGTTGACTTACAGATATATCCAAAGAGTCTTTCTAGAAAGCAGCCTCTCAGAGAACTGATCTAGAATGAGCCAAACTGGACTAGCAGTCCCATTCCATCCCAGGGAAGCATAAATTATGCTTTCACCCCACTTTTTGGGATTGATTCCAATTTCTCTCATTTTTCTGTTCACAGTAGTCTATAACACTGCAATAAATAATCACTTTGAAGTAGATTTCAAAATATTTTAACAGCTGGGGCAATGACATTCTTACTCCACTTTACTGTAAATGGAAAAACTCCCATTCCCCCTCCCAAAGACAGAGATTGAAGATCATATTCTGAATTCTTTTCAAAACCTAGGCCAAAAGATATCACCAGCACAGTCTGTTCCCCTTCACATGATTATTTCCATTCTCACAGATTCCCTTATCTGATTCCCTTCCACCCTGAAGTTTACACCCTCCTTTCAAAAAATTTTCAACTGCACTTCCCTTCTTAAATTTCCTATCTCTCAGCAGCTTTCAAATAATGCGACTTTATTTTAGAAAAATGATGCTATGAATTCAGCATTTAGACTAATCTGTTCCTACCTTTTTCCCCATGCTAAAACACAGGATCTAATTTTATATCCTTAAAAAAAAAAAAAAAAGGCACAATACAGCACTTTAGCAAAAGTATATAAAGTATATGAGCTTCCTGCTCGTAAAGCAAAAAAGTTAAGTTCTGACTTTTGACTGTATTCATGCTTTTCCATGAAAATTGATACATCTGTCTGGGAGATAAAAGCAGATTTGGATTATCTATATTTGAGAGAATAGTTACACAAAGTTATTGCATCAAATGATTAGATTTTCTAGCAACAGAAGTTTGATCCTGTGATAATGTCAAAGTTACTCTCATCTATGCAAAACACTTCTCATCCACGCAAGAAAGGCTCTTAATTTCCTCTCTACTGAAAAAAATGCCATTGTATTTTCTCATTCCTGATGAAGTAAGTATTTGGTTTCCTCTACTTTTTTTAGACAATTTTTACTCTTAATAGATTTGACTATAACTAAATTGCTGTAGTAATGGCAGACAGTGACACTCTTAAGGCTACACTATCTATGATTAATCTGTGCTCCAACTGAAAGCATTTATCATCTGGGGCCTACCCTTCCCATTAGTCTTTTCCCTGTGTTTTCAGTTCTCATTTCCTACCAAGGAGAACAACAAAAATCATTATGGGTTTTTAACTTAGGGAATGACACTTTTAGCTCTGAGGCCAATGTGTAAATGTAAATTTCCAGCTGTTCAGAACAAAGAAATAGCAAATGTGAGGCAGATGTTAATATATTACCCATTGTTGGTAACACAAGCAAAAATCAACTTTAAAAAAATCCCCCAGCTATTGCAGTAATGAAAGCTTACCCACTTGGGCATTTACATATACCTGTGCCTGCAGAAATAAGATCTAACTAGTTTCTCACAATCCATGGAGTCTAGACAAATCCTCCGTGTCATTTCTTCCTCTTTTGATATTAATAATCCATGAGCTAGAACATATAGCAAATGAAATCATCTCCAGATGTTTCTTCTGCTTAGCAATCTGATGAATGCCCGAAGACCATTTACTGTACGATGAAGTCAAGTGGAATCTGGAGGATTCTGCATCCTGTGTTACAGCACTGTTTTTCAAGACCCTATTCAGCCCCAAAAGTTAAACTGCGTGTCTGGTTTCTGTCAAGTACCACTTGGACATAAGTCTTCAAGCACTTTTGAAGCCAGCACAGGCAGAGCTAATGAGCTCTGAGCTCCCTGAGAACTCTGCTTTCCTTTGAATCTACCAACTGGAAAACCCACGGCACTTCTGTGAATGCGATAAGGTGCTTCTTGCTCTATCTAGTATCTCTGTTGCCTCTACCATCTTATAAACCCTTGGAAACTTCTGAATTAACTCTCCTGGCATGGTGGACACAGAATCACAGAATCAATTAGGTTGGAAAGGACCACTGAGATCATTGAGTCCAACTGAACACCACCATGTCAACCAGACCATGGCACTAAGTGCCAAGTCCAGTCTTCCCTTAAAGACCTCCAGGGATGGTGACTCCATCACCTCCCTGGGCAGTCCATTCCAATGGCTTTCTGTGAAGAAATTCTTCCTCATGTCAAACTAATTTACTAAGGGTAGAGTCGATCCCCTCATCCAGATCATCAATAAAGAGTCATAGCCAGTGGCATGGAGTAGCATGGATAGTTGGAGCATACTTACTGTTTAGGTTCTCCTCCATAGAATCTTCAGCCTCTGTCTAGCTCTTACCATATCACATCTCTCATCATTCTATCTCTCTCATCTCATATCATCCCTCCCATGGACTTCAGATCCTCATGAATCCTGTGAAGTCCTTCCGTCTAACATTAATACGGCAACGACTTCTGAATGCCTTGTGTCAGGCACATTTGTGTTTGTAATTCATTTCACACTAGGCAATTCATTAAAGGCTCTGTTTTGATTACCAAAATGTGTGAACACAATTTTGTATCTCATCTATACAGGGTCACTCTTATGTCAGCTTGTTTCTGACTGTGACAGTCTTTTCCCATCCTAAAGGCAAAGCAGTGTTTACGTTTAGTTAGTTAAAATATTTACATTGCACATTCAAATGATGCATTTTCCCAGTGACAGGGCTCTCTGTGGTATTTCCTCCTGTACCTACTATGCAGCGGAAACAGATGATTAAGATGAATATTCTGGGTGTCTCTAAACAAGCAGATTAAGGAAATATGCAGCACAGCTATACTATACTAACCCTGTTGGACTGTGTAATATCCATGCAGGCTATGTGATCTGCCCAGCACTGGCATGAAAGCCTGTCTTTTAGGACCCCAAGTAAGAAGAGCTCCATGTTTTTCAGTCATCCTATTTCAAATAGATTCTTCATTTATTGACAATTTATTTGCTCACTCAGTGCCTGAGGTAGAGTAAAACAGGACAGATGTAGGCCCTGTGAGAGGAGGTAAGAATGGTGCTGTCTGCCGATCATCAGTCTGCCTGCAGATAAAAGCCTCGAGCACACTGTGTCTGCAGGGAGGCAGAGATGATGGGGGCTGCTGCCCAGATGGAGAAGAGAGAAGAGGAGAAGGAAAGGTGACACTAAAGCTGGCAGGGGAAGGCTACAAAATGACAATATTTCTGGGAATCTGAAAACCCACTGGACACTCCGGTCTTAATATAACACTACAAAGTTGAATAAAACAGTGTGAGCGATGCTGCACCAACCAAGAGGTACACCAGACACACAGCATGAGCCTCTCCCCAAAGAGACCGTTTGAGGCTTGTAGGAGAGAAAGAGCATGTGTGCAAAACTTCACAGGACAGTGAAATTCAACATAATTTAAGACGTATCATCATCTACATGTTAAACAGTTAATTTTGCTCATGTATTTGTTACTACCAAACAACAAAGGACAACCATATGCAAATCTTCCTGAGAAGAAATCAGATGCAGAGTGAAGCAACTTCTCACGCAGAAACTCTGAAGCCGTGCAAAATTAAGAGCTTAAAAAACCTGGCTCTGAGTGACTGTATTCCTTACCTTATAAACTCATCCACGCAGGTCTTCATATAGGCTCTCCCAGTGAGGAAGCAAAAGCTTCTGGGCTGAAAAAAATGAAGAAGCACTGGTTAAGAGATGACCACAAAACCCCTGCCTGTGCTTACGTCCATCACGAACTCTGCTGCATCTTTTTGTTTACAGAAACATATACAATAGACTAAAGTTAACTTCGGAAGCAAAAGCTATTTACTTTAAATTGAACCTGCCCACTTAGTGTCATATACTCTGGAGGAAATGGGTTATAAAAGTTACTGTATAAAGGAGGCACACAGCATCCAGCAAGTGAACTTTATGCAAGATTATTTTATGTGTGGGAGATGTATTTACTCTGCTTTTTTAAACTAACAGCAAATGAAACTTCTTTTGCCAGTTAAAACACAGGAGTAAAAGGAAAGTAACAGGCTCTACATCAGTATAAGGCAGTGTATTCACAATAACAAATAACCAGTTTTGATTTAACCTAAACCACATTTATCCACATATATTTTTATTTCCTGATATGAGTGCCTCTACTAAAGCACCCACTGAAAAACTTTTGGAAATTGCAACCCCTTTAATTATTCTGGCTTCAATTTTTTGCTTGCAATTTGGGACTTCCACACTTGCTTGCCCCTGACAAGCACAAGAAAATCAATGAAAGACACAGAGTCTAATACAGGGTCTCACTTCTCTCTCTCACGGAGGTAATGATCATAAATGTCTCTCATTTGATAGGTTAAAAAACTCTCAGGCAGGTCTATACATGCTTATTATTACTTTAAAATGTCCTTCTTTACTGTAGCAGGTGTTCTCTAGAACCTGTCTCCTTGATGCAAAGGGCTTTGTTAAAATGTTAAAATGGCAGGATGTGGAATCCAGCATCATCCAGGCCTGCTGCCCAGCCAAGGGGGGTGAGGAGTGACGATTTGGCTCCCCAGTGCTGGAACCCCCAGTTACCCTCTCCCTCAGCAAGGAGGAGTGCGTGGGAAAAGCCACAGAGAGAGTGAACAGGCTCATTACCTGTCTGCCTGGTGCCTGACACAGCCTCAGTGCCAAGCAGCATGGAGGGTGCATGGGGATTTGTGGGACAGACACTCCTGCAAAAAGGGGATGCCACAAATCCCCAGGCCAAGGGCCAGGATAAACCTAGATGCTGCATTTTGAGCCAGCAGATAGCAGCCATCCTCGGGGATACACAGCTTGCAGCTCCCAGCTTTTGGCTGGCCAGCTCATAAAGCCCCGCCGTTTTTGGCAGAGGGACATCCAGCATGATGGGCAGCGGCTGCCGCTGTCACTAGCAGGATGTTTTCTGGAGTTTCTTCTACAAGGCAATGTGTTTATTCTTTGAAACAGTTGCTCCCTAAAGATTAAAACTGAACAGAAGCACAAAAGCAGTGTGTGTCCTCTGAGACTGCTACGTGCCATTGGGCAAACAGGAGGTACAGGCTACGTTTTCCCAAATTACACGCAACAAACGGTGCTGCACTGACAGAACAGCATTCTTCAGTACACAAATTAATACTCTCTTCTTTTTAACCCCTCCTTAGAAAAAAAATCAACCAAAAAATCCCCCGATATCTTTCAAACACCATATTTATATATATATAATTAAGAGCTCCAGATCTGGAGCTATGTCGGGGAATCTCCACCTCAGCTGAGCCCATTCACCCCAAAATCGTGTCAACCTGCGCACACAAAATGGACAACAGTCACTAGGCTTGCACTTTTAAGACTACATTCGTTATCATCCCCAAATAGCAGTAGACACTCTCAAAAAACAGACTTAACGATTACAAGAGACAAGACAGAAATAAGAACAGCAAAGAGACCAGGAGAAACTCAGACAAAATATATCTTTAAAATGAAAATAATAATAGTAATTTAGAACTACTAAAAATGGGATTGAAGTAGTGAGAACACAGGAGAAATACCTCTAATACAATGTAAAATCTCTTTGGCACAGTCTGTGTAATCATAGTTATTGCAAAGTGGCTGAAAAAACAAATGCAACAATGGTTTTTCTTTCTGCTGAGCTGTGTAGAGCAAATGTTAAATTTTTACCACTGTAGAGGGTGCTTGGTACCCCAAGGAGTGCCTTGAGGGGTGAGGAATTGTCTCTGGTAATAGGAGGAAGTATTTAACCTTGCCTAGCATATGTTGATGTATTTCTATTAGCAAAACTAATTTAATATTGCATTAAAATATTTAATATTTAATAATGGCCTTTTCTGCCTCTGATGGGAACACATACAGATTTCCTCATTATTGGTAAGGCAAACTAAGCCCATATATAGGGAAACATACAAACTTTAATAACCCTCAGCTGCAGCACAATGCCACCATGAAGCTTTATTCTCCTAAGAAGTACAGTGGACTTCACAACTTTTCTCTCTGTGGTATCACCCTTATTTTCATTAACAACCGAATAGCAGCAATCGCTACCACGCTACTCTAAAGATAAAACCATTACCTCTCATTAACAAGGACTCCTCATCCTAGTTCGCATTGTGCAGAAGACATCAGGAGAAGCTATCAGTGATGCTCTGGAACTCCCTGCGGTCGCTAAGGCAGCTCTCAAGAGTTTCTCGACCCCTGTCCCCGACCGCTCACCAATTCCGTATGCGCGGCGCAGACCCACCTTCTCCGGCTGCCAAGCCGGGCACAGCCTGCGAACAATGCCGCCTCTGTCAGCCCGCCGAATGAGCAGTGCCACAAAGACACGCTCATCCACAGGCTCGCACTTTTTTTTTTGCTTCTTGGAGTACAGGGTGATGAGAACGGATGGCAGAAAAATGCTTATGTATTTGTGATTAGCCAAGGCTTCATTCTGTTCAGGAGTGAGACGGTGTCAGTGCACGACGGGCACCCCGGCGCCCAGATGGGAGACGGAATCTGCACTGGCGAGAGGGCTCCCTGCCTCGCTTCGCACATTTTTTGTTTCAGATCTGTGGGTGGCTGCATGAGCAAGCAGCCGAAATAGGGGAGGAGTTACTCGAAATGCAATTTAGGACTCGGAAGCCTTGTCTGGCTTTTCGAGAGCAGGACGAAGAGGCGAGATCTCCGCCTGCTGACACAGCAGCATGCCCTGCCCACCCCACCTGCGGCCACCTGCCTCACCGAGCTGCCCGGGAAAGCGCCTCTCCCTGCCCGGCCGGGATCCCCGGGACAGAGCACAGAGCAGCAGCTGCTCTCGACCCCTCGGTAACCACACTCGACAATCTCTGAGCACGCTCGCTGTTCACTCCCGACCCACAGCATTACCAGTTTAATTTTCAAGGAGGCACGGTGCTTCATGATCGTATTGAGCAACTACAGGAGGAGACAATGAATGACACCCTCAGCAGATGTTTACAGCTGTCACTAGGAAGAGGAGACGACAGCAGCATCTCCAATTTCAGTTTTCTGCAAAGCTTTCCTTGGAAATCAGTGAGGCAAAGCTGGAAGTTCTTTTAAAATCAGATGTCCATAGTTTTCTTGTTTTGAAAGGACTATCATATGCGTATATTTCATGCAACTTCGGCTTTGTTTTCTTTCCTATCAGAAAATGAGAAGCAATCTGGTCTAGCTGAAGAGAAGACAGAGATGATCCCTGCTGAAACCAATTAGAGTATTAGAGTTTAACTCGTATGTTCCCAAGCCAAGCTCCACGATAGATGAGCTGTTTCACATTCCTCCATATTAATTATACTTCAGATCTTAAAAGATTGCAATTGAATGGAGCAGCAAGCAACAATGTGTTTTCTTCTTGAAGCAAATACCAAGGGACACACAGCCCTTGGGTGCAGCACAGCTATGAACTGATTCCAGGTCCCTGATGAACCATCGCAGCCTTACAGTAATTTCCCATGCAATTAGTATTAATTGGTGACTTGCTGGCAATCCCCTAGGGGCCCTATCTCACCCTTTTAGCCAGTCCTACTGGATCAGGCTTGAGAAGATCATCAGAGCCAGGCAGCCATCACTTCTGTCCCAGCTCTCAGGACTCTTTTTTGCCCCTAAAGTTTTGGGGACTTGGCAGGAGTTATCTTGAGTAATGAACAATGACAGATATGCCACTTCCAAATTAACATGTATGAATTTGTACCACGAGACAGCAAAGTAAGAGGGAGATTTCTAGAGGGAATTTATAAACATTGTTTTAAATATCTTGTTTCAAAGCATTTCACTGAGGCCAGACTCCAACATAATTTTCAGGACAACTGAGCACTACTATCTAGTGTCTGGATAGTAACAGACCAGTAAAACTTTCCATCTTGTACTCAAAATTACACTGACACAGGAGAGCTCTAAATAAGCAACCACCTCTTCTAATTTTATGCTTTAGTAGCAGTTCTTAAGGATACTATTTCCTTTTATCTATTAATAAGCTCAAGTTATTTGTCTTAAGCATCTTGTCAAATGGACTTAAGCAGGATCAGGATTGCTTTATATCACCAGAGTCCCACCACTGAGTGGCAATAAACAAAATCAGATGTTCTTTGGCAGAACACTGTAAACATCTAAAACATACTCCAGGGTAGCTTCCAGGGTCAGTATCCCAGCTGATAGATCTCTTTTTGCAGAATTACATAAGTAATCTCAAAACTCCATATACCACTATCCTTTAAAAACCACTGCTGAGGCAGTTATTTAGAGTCAAAAGCATGCCCTAAATGAGAACTGTGCGGGGGCCAGCCTACACACACCATTCAATAACTACTAATGGTAAAATACATTAGGAAATGCTTGCTGCTAGAGGCAAGCAGGATTACTTCAACTAAAACAGGTCAAGAATAATCAAGAGCAATGCCCTACAGGCCAGCTTTATTCCTCCTCCCTTTTCGGCTGCTCCTAAGTTTCCAGTCCACATGAATCAGTGGTCCTTGGCATTACTCTTCTTGAATCACTTTCACCTTTTACTGTGTAATGTTTGGAAACCATAACACAACATCTGTAGGTTGTCTAACACATGGTGCATTTTGGCTTGGAGGTAGCTGAGAACATTTATTATGGTTATTTCTCAAGGAAATCTTGGGTTTGGAGTGGAGGAGAGTGCTGCAGCCTGCCGTGCCATCTCACTTCATCTCTAAAAATTTGTACCTCTAGATTTTAATTAAGGGCTCATGTTGTACTTAGCATACAGAAACTCAAATGTGGAAACTGAAATTCAGTACAGAGATTCTTTTACATATTTGTGGTTTATATGACATAGCTTAATGACTTCTTTTTCTTGGAGATCCTTCTCTCTGATACAACTTGATTATGATTTTAAAAAAAGTGTTATTGTCTTTTTTCACACATCTGTGGCATGTAAAGATCCAGCCATTATTTGTCAGTGCCAAATGAAAAATGAATACTTTCAGACTATTCTCACAAGTATTTGAGAAGTAGAGAAGATAACCTCACTTTCACTAGTGTAATGTCACAGTAATTCCATTAACTTCCAGTATCTTTAAATGTACACCATGCATCTGATATATCCCTCACCTCTGTCTCACACATGCTTAGCTCTCAAAGAGTATAAAACTTCAAACATATTACTCAGGGTGGTTTAGGTGGCAGAAGAGTTCTGTTGGTCAGCAGAGGGATAGATTAAGGAACCACAGAATGAAAGTTTCAGGAATGATCTTTTCTGTAAAATCACACAAGAGGAAGGAGCACAGCACACGTGCTCTGGTGGGGTCAGTAAGGTGCAGTATGTGTCTCTGGAAGTGTAGAAGAACTATTAGATTTCTAAGTATGATGCTATTCTGAAAAATCTGTTTTGCTTACAGGCCTTTAAAACACACATGTTCAGATTCCCACTTCACATCTACAACTAACAGAGAGGGACAAAACATTCAGTTTTCAGAAAACAGGAGACCAAGAGATTCTTTCTCCAATGAAATATGCTGAGACTTAGTCACTGCCACTCTAATACCCTGATAGTAAATTCAATCTTTACAAATACATCTTTAAGGAAATTATGAACATCTCTGGACATATGGATAAGACTTACACTTGTAAATTACTTCTCTAAATAGGTGTCACATCAAATCTCCAACCAGTCAAGGATAGATGTGTTCAGCCTGCATCAGGTGATAATGAAGCCTGAACCCTTAGTTAAATTTGGATTAGCTGTTGATGAAAACCAATTTGATAACACTGCTTATTCTAAACTTCCTTAATTACAGTTTTTCCAGTCAAACTTGTCACTGCTATTCCTTCTTGCATTAACTTTCTAAGAGCATTACTGCCAGTGACAGTTTTATTCGTAGCGCTGCATGGCGCTGGTATGTGCTCCTCATCAGGTCCTTCTATCTGCTTGAGCCCAGTGCTGGATTGTACCAGGTTCTCTCCATCTACAGGAGGCTAAACACAAAATTACACTTAATCAAGCACCACCTTTGCTCTGGCTGGGAAGCTTGTCAGTGTAATTCCCAGGTACTTGTACATGTCCTGTGCATGCTGAAGACACACACACACTGGACTGCCTCCACTGCTGAGAGGGCTATATGTCATTTTGAGCTATTGATCTGAAGTATTTCACCTGGGACACAGATCAGTTGGGTCTACGGTCTGTTCTCTGCTAAAAGATCTTGAACTCTTGACTAACTTAGGCCATGTGGATTTTTAATTTAGCATTCCTAGCAGGTGCCCAAAGCCCCCACTTAGAGCAGTGAAGTCAAAGCCTTACAAAGATTTGAACTGTACCAATACAATCTAAGTCAATATTCTGTACTATAAGAATGCAAATAATTTTCTTAAATCTTTTTTTTTTAATGGAAGTTGGTTTGCAACATTATAGTAACTATGAACTACTATACATTCAGCAAAGTATTGAAGAATAACTGGTGTAGTTTGGAAATTTACTTCTCACCTGTCTGATTAGTACTGATAATGGAAATGAAACTTTCTCTTCATCTGCTTCCAGTATTTATCAAGCATTTGAGCATGGCTCTATGGTTTCCATTTGTAGTAACTAGAATTTTCAACTGTTTTTTCACCCAAGTATTTGATAGATTTGGGCTTGTTTCATCCAGACAAGACCAAATGTATTCAATCCGTTACAGTCAAGACTAAATACTTACATATGGTTTCCTAATGCTACTCATTAGGAGGTGGATGGCTACAAATGTGCTTCCTTCGACTTCAGCTTGCTTTTTATTCTTCTCTGCAGCTTGCTCATTTTTATTAAAAATGAAGAAAGAAATCAAATTGCTAAGCTTTCGTTTTCCATTCTTTCTAATTTTCAAATTTATCCCATTTATAAGGCCCAACTATTATATGACAAGAACTTTTTACACCATTTAAGAGGAGCAAAATCTTGAATGAACAGGGATTTCCCTTTCTGTTTAATCCTCTCTTGATCCCACCCACTTTTCCTATTTTCCACTCCTTAATTAAATTTCAAGTCAAAGATCATTCTGACTCAAAACATTCATATATTTTCATATTTGGTTAAACATTTTCACAAATCCATTATCCTATATTGTCACAGCTAACCATGAGAAACTCTCCTGAATTATCTGGATATATGGACAAGATCTGATTATCTAAATCAAATTGCTAAACTCTAATGCACAAGCAAATATATTTTTTTTAAAAAAAAAAAAGACAAATCTGATTAAAGTATGCTCAAAATAATTGACCAGACCGTAAGATACTAGTGGGCAGAGGTTCTGGAAATTAAGTGACACCATGCTAATTGGTAAAACAGCCAACAGAAGATACAAATCTGCTTACAATTTGAGGATTTAGGTTTGAGATTATAAATATAAGAGGCAAAGAATGACAATAAATATAAGAGACAAAGAATGACATGCTCCTGTCATTTGTTGACAAGCTGCAATAGAGAGCAGTGTCACTATTTCATCACCATACATGACTGCTCTGCATCCTGCTTCCAATAGCTGACTTGCATTTTCAAGTCCTGATCCTGTCAGACATGTTTGAAATATTCTGGCTTTGCCAGATGAGTGGTGGCATCCTACTCAGCAAAAGCATACCAGCCAAAACTGTTTGTGCTCAGGAAATTGCATTATAAGAAAAGTAATTATTAGGATGTCATTTTCTCTGTACAAGCATCTGCACAAACTATACAAGTCCTCTTACCATAGCCACTGCTCTGTAGAAACTGTGGAAGCTCATTTAATTATTTTATCAGTGTTAAAGGTGTCTGTAGCACTTGTTTATTCATAAAACAAGGAATATAAAAAAAAAATGAAAAAGAAACCACTCTTAGAAACTTTTGTTTAACAATAGTGAACTGAGATAGTCTTTAATACTCAAAGTTTTTCAGGAAAAACAGGATATGATGTAGACTGTCAGCTAACAGTTCTTGGTCTCTTTGATTATCACTGTATCTTTCACAACGAAAACCTGTTTAAAAAGCAGGAAAAACAAGATGAACAACTCCAATTCTCTTGAAAACATGAAGTTAGTTAATTATGTCAAACATTTCTTAATGCAACCAAGGTTGTTTGTGTGGTCTTCCTAAGATCCCACAAGAAAGAGCAGGGAACTGGCTGCCCCTGTACCTACTTCACTTGGCACCGGACTGAAATCTAGCAACATTCATTTAAATAAGTAGCTGAGAAGGCCCGAGTGTTAGAAGCCTATTCCCCAGCTCCAGACTCCATGCTGGACAAAATACAGTGGAGAAGATAGGAAACAGTATTGCCTATGCCAACTCATTGAACTGGGAGAGATACTAGCATAAAATCTTAAAACAGATCAGAAATAGGATCTGCTTAATCAAGCAAGCTTTGCCATAAGATGTAATCACACACTGGATTACATTAGCCTTTTAGAAAAAACCCTACACTTAACCAAATCCTGAAATTCTGCTTTGGAATTTGCATTAAATCCATGGGAATTGTATGGGCTTCAGCATGTGTTTTCTCCCACACCAAAGCAGCCAGATGGACAGACAGGGATGTGAGAAGAACATTTTACGCTAGCCTGAGGGGAGACGAACAAGAAAAGAAGCCCCCGTGTGCTTCCCCCTGTCCGAAGCATACACCCCACCCCCCTACCGAGAGCCTGGCTTTCCCAGAGCTCTCTTGCCTTGACTGTGGAGAAAGCAGTGGCTGGGCAGCCAGCGGGCAGCATTCCTTCCAGCACCTCTCCCACAGGCGGGAAGTGTTCCTGGAGTGCTCTGTGCTGTGTCAGAGCAGGGAGAAAGCCTGGCGTTCTCCACCTCCAGTGCCCTGCCATCCAGCAAGGCCCTTGACCTCCAGGGGTCACCCTGTTTTATAGCCATCAGTTATTGCAACACAGAAGGTGGCTTTGTAGAGCTTTTGAACAAAAAATAGCTTTTGTTCTACTAAAATATATCTACCCCAGCTTGTTTCCTTCCGAACAGTTGTCAATGGATTACATTACGTTTTTTCTCCTTTTTCATGTACATTCCTCCCTCCACGTTGGAGCAGCTGCAGCCAGCTGTAAGCTTCCCCACCAGGACCCTGACTGGTGCCTCTGAGATACCAGTGACAGGCTCATGACGATGAAAAACATCTTAACTGCAGACAAGATTGCTTGCCACTGCCGTGGGAATCCGGGCAGGAAAGCACTGCTCACATTACAGCCAGGGAAAAGATAAGTGTGCCTTACACACTGCAAGCAGGACAAGCACTTCATTTGAAATGACTGGAGCAGAGGAAACATATTCATCATGCAATATGTTTAGGGAAGCCTCACCTCTGAAGTGTTTCAGGAATAATGTTCAACAAATGGTAATTGTACCCTCCCCACCTTTGCTTTTACAAGGAAGGGGAAGACAAAATATTCATTCCTTTTTTCCATCACTTTTAAAATCTGATTTTTAGGCTGGCTGTCAGCATCCTCTCTGTATTAAGACACCAAAAATCACAGCAAGTCAAAGCCTAAATCTTCGCTCAGACAAATCTCCTGAAAATATCAACTTGGAAAGCATGTCCTGGGACACCAATCACTACTCCCTGCCACTGGAAGCATCTCAGCCGATAATCCCCACTCGGCCAGCTAATGCAGGTCTCTTCATTATTTTACTTTTCTAATTTTATAGAACATAGAGGAAGTAAACTCAAATACAGGAGGGTTATTTCATATGTGCAGCCCCTTCAAAACTAAAACACAGACATTAAGAATGTCAAATACCAGCCATACACAGATCTTCTCCAAGAAACCCTGTGAGCACAGAGATATAACTGGGCTTGCAGATACACTTTCAAAAATTACAGGCCTTTTACACACAGAGATATCTCCTTGGCCCTCTTCATCAAGTAGCTTTTTTTGTTTATTTTTTTTTTAGGTTCAGTCTTTCAATTAATTCCAAATCCTAATAAAAGAAAAGTTATTTTGCTTGGTCATAAATTCATAAAACACAAGAGCAGCTTCATGCAAAAATGTGAATAAGTTTGGAAGTAATTTAGATATTTGCTTATTAAATAGGAGGCCATTCTTTGCATGAATTTTATGTTGTCAAGTAAGCACAGGAGGCATCACATGCTTTGGCTTTTATGTTGCTCCTTACTGATATAATGATAATTGCCAATAACTCCTTTATAAAAAAAATTTAAAACACTCACTGTGCTATTTGCACAAAGACAAGACCAGTTCAAGGGCTGCTCTTACCTGTGACCTGTTCTTCTGCCACCCCTTTGCTGCAGCTGCATCCCTGTCCTTCCCCTGCCAGCTGTTCCAGCCCCTCTCCGCCGACTGCGTTTGCAGTACCACTCACAGCACTGGATATTGCCTGCTTCATTCATCACTGAATCAACACAACATAAATCCCCCAGGCACACCAAAGCAATGCTACATTAGTGCTTCATCTAGGCTGCAAGAGCATCTCTTAAAAAGCCTAGAAAATCATTTAGGATGACCATGGCTTTGTTCTTGCTGCACTCTGGCCAGGAAGTGGTTAAAACAAAGAGGGGAAATCACAGCAAATAATCTGAAAGACTGTATTCCCATCATGCTTGCCATTTTCAATCCAACTTTTTTCATACAAAAATCTTTGTGCAATATTGCTCTGTTGAAATCATTAGAAACGCTTTGATTTTCTGCAGGTGGAAAAGGCCAGAACCTGATCCAGCGTGCAGGAGCACCACCACTCCATCCACCATGACCCTGTGGTGCTGTGTCAGTCCTTTATTTCTCCAGACATACACCTGCTTAGGAATAAGCTTTTACATTAATTGTTTTAACTACATTCTGTCCCATGCAAGTGGGCAGCCAAAAAAATTTAAACCCTATTCTTCACATAGTCTTTTTCAATACAAACAGCAGTTCATAGGAATCACTCATCTTTCACATTTGTGTTTTCAGCTTTATAATTTCCATTTGCTTAAGGGCTCTTGCCACATCTCATTTTTATTTTAGCACTAGTCCTAAAAGAATTACAGATATGATTATTTGGACTCAGCATAATCTTGCAATCCTCAATTTGTCTTAACATAAAAAAAGACAAAAGCAACAGCCCTACCCCTTCTCACTGATAAGTGTCTGAAGGGCAGATGAATGTGTGAAAACAAACTGCACACGTGCAACTTGAAGGTTTCATATCACTGCAGAGACCTTATCTTCTCTGTTTTCCTGACTGCAGTAAATTAGAGACAATCCCAAATGGTGACAATGAGCTTTGCAAACAATTATTTTGAAAAAGCCTTGCAAGGAACTATTTGGTAATGTTAAAGTTTTTGTCTCTTAAACACACAATTATCCACTGCAGGCAGATAATGTGAAGTAAAGTACCAGAAAACGACGTGGCTTAAGATTATACACAGTCAGTTGGGCATTCTCTAAAGAAACGTTACACAGGCCCTTTACAGTTTGCAAAGCTGAGTTTCTAAAAGCCAAAAGAAGCAGTGTGGAGTAACTGAAGGCTCAGGTCAAAGGACAGCAGCAGGCAGGACCCCAGATAATGAGTCTGCATTGCCACTGCACTGATACTCTCACTGCATTAAAGGGCAGGAGTGATAAATGGGAATGAAAGGGAAGATTAATTCCCGGTGGCTGTTAGCTAACAGCCATATCGCTGGGGCAGCAACAACAGCCAGGAAGTTTTGGTCCCGATGGCTAAGTTGGTCACCACTCCAAACTGGGACCTTGACTCTGCGACATCACAAGCAGGACACCCTGCGAACGCTACAGATGAGGAGGCTTCAGAGAACTGAATGTGGAAGATAGATAAGCATGATCCTTGTTGTTTAGGATACTTGATTTTGGCCACTGGACCAGCCCATCATTTCTCCACTGTCAGTCTGGAAACGTCTCTTGCAGGCTCATATTCCATGGAGCACTGCAAGAGGGTCTGGCAGCTAGAGAGGGAAAAGATGGATCTTCAGTCCTCTGGAAAGATGAAGGCAACTTAGGATAAGCAGGTTAGATGTATCTGTGCTAAAATGACAAGCAGTGAGATGCATATACTTAGTGGATATCCTGGATGGGCACCTGAGATTCACTAGGCTGGACCTGTAGTTTTACAGACGTGGTTTAGGAAAAAGTGCCTTGAAACAAGATTTAGTATCTTTCCATTGAAATAGAAGTTCAGAAACCTCAGGATAATCTTGCAGCAGCTCCCTTTCTCCAGTGAGATCCAGCTTCTGTCTGGTAAACACTCAGGAGCTCCACAAGGCCACAGCTTTCCTGTTGTCTGGTGGAGCCTGTATTGCGAATTTTCTAACAGAGCACGCCTAGATCAAATAACCTCATTTGTGGATTTAACTTTTGAAAGGAGCAAAAGTAAAAGCAAAGAAATGATACTAGTCATGCTTGCAATCACTGTCAAGAAGAGGAATCTACCATATGAGCTGAAAAATTATAAATATAAGTTTAGGAATGTAAAAAGAACTAGTTGAAATCAGCAAAAATGTGTCTTGCAACAAAGCTATGAAGAGGGTAACTAATAGAACTGGTAAAAATACTAGTACATTAAAAAATATTTAAATCATCAAGTTCAAATTAAAACTACTTAAGCAGCTACAGGTATTAAAAGAAATACATCTATAATGAAGCAAATAAAGCAATAGGGACTTGACAAGAAACATAACTATGCTAAAATAAGGGCATATAAAATTCTGTGCAAGTTGAAAAAGACTCTTCGACCTTCTTTATTTTTTTTTAATAGTAGAGATTCCCATCTGTTTGTGGGCAGCACACAATAAGAGTCCTGAAGCCCTGAAAAAATCTACCAAAAACATCCATGCTCTCCCTAGTGTCTCATAGCACAGCCACACGAAGTTCAACTCTCCAGATGCCACTGAAAGTGTTTCTGAGCAAACCAAGCAGCTCCACATGGAAAGCTCCAGGCAGGATCCCTGAGGAGCTCGTGTGTGTCCACTGACATTGTGCTCCTCAGAAGCATCAGCAACCAAGGAACACATCCTTTAATTTTGGCACTAAGGTCACCTAGGGACTTAACCATCCACACAGGCCAACAGAAATTAATGTCCCTTGTGGACAGGCAGTAGCACTGCCACTGTCCCCTGGCACTGCCTCAGGAGCCAGGCCATGCTCCTCGGCAGGTACTGGGGGGGCTGACTGCCCAGGACATACAGAGAAACTGAGACAAAAGTTCTCTCCTCATTCTGCCCTGTACAACGGTCTGGATCTTCACTTTTTTTTGTGGCAAAGTCACCTTTAAGTATTTTATCCTGTCCACCCCAAGCACTGCTACTGTGGGTATTTCCAGGCTGAGGACACTGCTGCCACATCAATATTCATCAAGGAGATCCTGAAGAAAGTTAATTTATTTTTCAGAATTATTACAGTTAATTGGAAACGTCTGCTACAAATATCTGTATGCCAGAAGCATCCTAAACCTCTAGGCAGTCTCTGCAGGAATACCCACTCTGTCCTTTCTGGATAGGTTTTACCACTGGCATCTTTATTGTCAAAGAAAAGACACCGTAAGAGTAATCGGCCAAATGCAGAGTTTAAATTGTCTCTGCTCATTTTCACACAAAGCAGTAACATATGTTGTGCTGTCACAGCTGTGAAAGATATTTTCATCTCCACGTTGGCTTTTAACTGCTTTCTTGCAGTGAAGCAGGTCAAAGAATTTTGGAACAGTGGTCCCCTCTGATACCCACTAGCATCCTTAACCTAATACAGTGCTGCAGTGAGAATATCAAAGCACAATCAATCAACATTTTACATTTATATTGAGATTAATGTCAATATAATACATGAATGTAAGTACATTATTTAATGCAGTGTGAATGTTTGTCAAAGTATTTATGTGAATAAAGGATAACTATTTGAATAGCCAGTGGAAAAACGTTCCTGTTGGGATAGAATACACCCTAACTAAGAAGTATTTGCAAATCTCAATAAATATTCATTGAGACTATTGAGAATATGGGCTGGAACTTACATACAGAGAATTTCTAAACAGCTTGTCAATCATAATGAAAAATGTAAGCGCAGACTGGACTTTCTAAGTATTATTAGCCTTCTGTCTGACTCTGTTGTAATTTTCTTTTTAATAGTCTGAAATGTGAGGCATGATCATTTTTAGTAGAAAGATTCTGTCAAAACTGTGAATAATGAATGGAAATCACAATGTCAAACGTATTCTTTCAGGGAAAAAGATGAAAAAAGGCATTCATATTAAGGAGTGAAGCGTAGTTATATCTCTGATGAAGTCATATGAAACTAGACAATGTCTACATTATGGAGCTTGCCCATAACAGCTGGAGACTTCTTACTAGCTATATGAGGCAGCATGATGGAAAAACTTGTTTAAAAAAGGGAAGGACTAATAACTCAGAACTTCCAAAGACATCTTTGAAGCAGATGCTCTTCCCTGAGATGCCAAACTAGGAAACTTTATTCGGGGGGGGGGGGAAGCAGCTGAGATTTTGAGCCAGATTTTTTTTTTTAAATTAAATTACTGTGGGTAAAATTTTCACGCAGATGGTCACTATGAATTCTCATCCCAAACCAGATTAGAAATAGATTTCCTTTTTACATGAAGAGCAGAAATCAATCTTCTATAATACAATCTTCTTATATAGCAGTAAGCCATATAATAAGAATAGCCACAAATTTCTTGTTTAACACTGTGGGAATGGACATTTGTTTGTCGGCACTGTTCAGAAGTTCCAAATTATGGTGAAAGAACTTGCACTCATTGACAGACAGAAAAAAATGAACTGTGAAAGCAGAAGACCACGTAATGTCTGGATACACATTTGGCAGAATTATGATGCTAATAGTAATAATACAAAAATAATAAGGTTTCTGACTGAAAGAGCAAGTATTTCCTTATTGCCTGGAACAGAATAGTTCCCACACTACATTAAAACTGCAGCAATAATTAGTGTGAACTTCAGGGCCAGTTTTCTTCATTTTGGGTAATGAGTTTATGAGGACCTTCATCACTTCATTTCTCATGTTTGAACAAACTAGTTTGCATTTTTCTCTGCTTGCCTCACGAAGAGGCAATGATAAGGCTGACAGTGATTATCAGTGAATATCAAGAGATATTAAGTGAATAAATGCATGAACCTCACTGTTCAGGTTAAAGTTCGATGCCGGTTAAGAAGTACTCTTAAACCCTCATGATACTGCTATATAAAAAATAATACAACTGCTGTACAATTTTAAGGTATAATAAAGTAGAAAATTATACAGTCAAGTGTATGGTTCCTGAGCATATTCGTATGTCTTTTTGCCATGAAAAATAAAATTATACCCTTTCAGTCATTTGGACCATGAAGCAGCTTTTTCTCAGAGAAGTGGTGGACAGCGCCACAACTTCCTCTGTCCCTTTGAGGACAGCTCTAATCAAACTTTTCTGGACTCACTGCAGAAATGCAGAAGCTTTACTCACAGGAAAGCAGGAGATGTGCCATTTCTGTTGGTATTAAACAGAACTAGATGACAGGAAGAAAATCACACATTCTTGTCTGTAGCATCAAGTCAATCTCGATTCTCACGTTTGTTGGCTTGCCATGCTGCACGTCTGACACAAAAGACAATCTTATTCTCAAAGCACAGTAAATCAGCAAGAAAAATTCTTGGAATAACAACAGTGAAATCTGTCCAATACTGTCCTAAATATGCGTATTAAATCTACTTCAGGCATGAAAACTTGATTAATGTGTTTAATATATTTGGAAGAAATAATCATTTAGGTCAAGGGTAAACAATGTAAGCATGGAAACTGGGTGAGAATAATATGAAAAAAAGAAAAAAAGCACATGCTTCAGGATACAACCCCACTACTGATAACCACTGTCATGGCTAATGCAGAAAGCAAGCTTCATGTGTCCTAAGCAGAATAAACTATCATCTCTTTTCTTTCCTTCCATGACAGTTAAGGCAACAAGAGCATTAGCATACATATGTAACTAATGTCTGGATTGCCTGTGAAACCTTGAGTTCTGCTTTTTCAAGATTAGGGAGAACAGAAATCAGGACATATGCTTTCTCCTGAAATCCACAGTGCCCTACAAACCTCGAAGGACCATGTGCAAGGAGGGAAGATGAGCAGCAACAAGAGAAGAAGCAGCACCTGCTCTGACCCAACACAAGCACCACAAGCATGGCCCTAGTGCTGATCTGCTACTCCTGGCCTGCCTGTATGGCTGTGGGCTGGCCCTGGGGCTTAGCAAACCATCCGCTACATCCTCCTCTCATGCTCAAGCTCCCTCCATCATGCATCCAAGGTCCCCTCCCAATGGCAGTATTGAATCAGCAGAGAAGCTATGCTTTTCTCAGAGCACTTATGGCACAAAGACAGTACCTAAGGGTAGCTGCCCTTGGGAGCATGAGCTGCTGGAAGGCAGCAGAGCAGAGCTGGTATTTACTCATAGTGTGCCTGGCATGGAAAGTCAGCTTGACCAAACAATCAATTTAAGAGCTCCAGCCTGCCTTTGGGAACTACAAAAATGTGGGACATGGCATTAACCTCACCATCAGGACTCATCTATGTCTTGTCCCCTGCGCTTCAGCTACCTAAACCTCATTCCAACCAGAAACATTTCTGCAATTGGAATCTTCTCATCTAATGTCTGTCTGCATGATTTCAACACAGTTCCACAGAAGAACTTCCACAGGTAGTAGAGGCTCCATCCTTGAAGTTATTCAAAAGTCTGGTGAACCAGCTCTAGGTGGCACTGCCTGAATGAGGCGGGCTGGACCAGATGACTTCCAGAGGTCTGTTCCCACCTCAACCCTCCCGTGATTCTGTGAAGTTTCCTTCACAGCACAAGTAGCCTGTCAAGAGTAAAACTTATGTGCTGTAGAAAGGGAGTTTCCCTATTTCTCTGCAGGCAGGTCAATATTTAGGTTGTGCTCATGAGCATTGATTGCTGATCATCCCAAGAGGAGCAGAAATTCAGCACATTCCCACAGCAGCGCAGGGCCCGGGATAAGCGGATGTGACTGACAACCATCCCTTCAGGAGTTGCAGAGTTTTCTGCCTCTTAAGTCTTCCCCTTTCCTGCTGTGCTGCAGCTGCGTGCACAAGAACACATCCATCTTTCCCGCTGCTTGCAGCACATAGACACATACACCACTGGGAAATCCTTCAAACACATGGAAGCAGCTAGCAATTTAATTAAAACATCCACACACAGAGAGGCACATGCACATCCAACTCCTCATGAGAAACACCTCAAATAAATACAGAAGCACAGAACTGCAAGGGAACTCCTGAGTACCTTCCAAGAACCCCATGATGCTCCATCCTAGAGCTGCCCTTTATTTTTGCCTCTGCTACACCTGGAAAAGGCTGTTCACAAACCTCAGAGATAATGAGGAACTGTATTTTTTTGCCTGGCCTTGCTTTACCCATAGTAAAAAGCATGGCCTTGTACTTTGCACAATTACATTTCATGCCATACCATCACACCAATCCAGAAGAAAATGTAACGCTTTTCGTATGATGCTATGATCCTCTTATGAAATGGCAGGGACTCTTACCTGAGTCACCTGTAAATTCATAAGAATTCTGTTGCCTGTCAAATTCATAAGCATTCTGCTGTTTACTTATGACAATGATAGGAAAACACTAAACATGTTTCATCTCCTCTGAGGAATTTAATTAGCAGGCTCCCTTTGGCCCAACACTCCCATTTCAAGACAAATATTGACATCTCCTCTTTATTCAATTCTCTACCTATTTAAAATTGCTTCCATAAATTTCCTTTTTCTCTTACCATACTGAGAAACCTCCATGTAGGCACCAAATTCAAATTCTTTATCAAAATTGAGATGGATCACACCTACTGCTTTTAGTCAGCAACAGAACTGAAGAAGATGAAACAGCTACCCTTGGCACAAAAATATTTATTAACAATTTTTCATTTTATCCCATTTTCCATTTCCTTCCCTGACGTTATTAACTTGTTCAACATTTGTTCTAAAATATTATATACTCTAGAGGTTGGCCTAACAGGCTGTTACTTTCCAAAATTCTCTTCCCCTGGCACTATCTCAGAATCTCAAGTATACATTTTAAATTTCTCATTCTCATGCCCCAGTGTTCAATATATTCATTAGAAATTCTGCAATCTCATGTAAGAATAAATGGCTTTCCAGGGAGGAGCAGAAATGTTTTTAGAAGTAAAATTGACCTCTTGTTGCTAGTCTCTGGAAAAGAAGTGCTGTATTATTATGTTTCTCTACCTTGTCTCTGAAACTGCATTGCTCTTCTTAGTGTTGCACTGCACTGGTTTTCTTTAATATGGAAAACATGGTTCCTCTTTAAAAAGGCCTCACAAATCAAACCTAAAATCAAATACCTCCTCATAACTTAATTTAATAGGTTAAAAAGGTCAAGAGTTTCTTCGCCACCAAAGTACTTGTCCAATTCTCAATAAGAAATTTAATTTCTGTCATCTGGAGCAAATGTGTATAATGCAAATGGCATTCAGAAACTCTACTGCATTTTGAAATTAAACCCACTTTCTGCAGCTGCTGCTTTAATCATCATCATAGTCTGGAAATAAAACAAAGCTTTGTCTCACTGACACATATCCCTGCATTAACATGAACTTCAGCAAATGAGTTAGAGTGGGTTTGGCCACCAGCTGTGGAACTCCACTGCACATTCCAGTGTACACTAGCCTACAGCCTAATTAACAGCCCTGCAAATATTCTGGATATCTGCTAATATTATGCACAAAGACCTAATTAGAAGTGTGTGTGAACACAGATATGTTTGAAAAAAAGAGAACAAATGTGCAGCTCCAACTGATACCTTTATTAACTCATTCTCAGTGGCAGTATCATACACAGGGTTAGTGTGAGGTTAATGTATACCCCACACTGCGACCTTTCAGACTGAATTTAATTGCATCCCTACCAAGGATAGAGAAAAATGATAAGGTGAACCCTGACTGATTTTCTTCCTTGCAGACCACAAGAGCTCATTTCAACCAAACCTTGACATTAAATTTACAGCACAACTGAAAAAGAGTTTTAAATGATATACACCCTAATCTAATTTTTGAAACTGCTATATCAAAGACTCTCCATCATAAGCTGCAAAATCCCTATTTGCCTCTTCTCTAAACCCTCTACAGTGTGTACAGCATTACCCTTCAATTGTTAGTGTGCTTAAAATGTGTGTCTAACACTGTCAGAGCCATGCTGTCAAGCATTAAAGAGCACTTTTAGGCATTCTGCCCCTGTAATCCTTGGGGACTTCAGTAACTACAAGCCAGGGGAAAATCAAAGTAAAAAGAAAAGACAGGTCATCATGAACCTAACTGCAATGTAATCTCATGATAGACATTTCTCCTGTACATGCACAACACATTTAGTTTCGACAAGAATTTTATTATCCTTACTTTAGTAAAGCTGGGATGAGCATCTTTGTTAACATAGCAGAGCATGGTGAACTTCCTGAACTGGAAAATTTTGTCAGAATATTTTATACACTGTGATTACTGTATAAAATATGATATGTTTCATTATAGCAGGTTTTATTCAAGACTTAGTTTCTTTTCTTTGATACCAACTTAATTTTTTTGCTTATTTTTCATTATTTTTTGAAATAAATTTTTGTGATATTTTCAGATATTCAATACTAAGATTGTATTCTGCATTAAAAACGCCCATGGGAAACTTTGAGATATGTGTCTTTTTCAAGCCATTTCCACTTGCAGTGGATAAAAGCAACAGCCAACCACACTGGGATTTCAGAGTTTTTTAAAGAGATGATGGCAGGCACATTTTGTTATTACTGTATAGGAGTTTTATCTATTGCACTCATCATTACAGTCAGAACAGCTCATCTGCATTAAAGTACTGAAGAGCACTGTGCACAGCTGAACTGTTACTTAGATCAGTTGTATTTAGAGGAATGGAAACTTGGATGAGCCCCAGATTACGGTAGACCTAACGTCTCATTTCCCAACAAATCATCTGTATCAGAAATTACTTTAAATGACTATACTAAAATGGAATTTGTCCCATGTTTAACATGCTCATTAAAAAGAAATCCTTCAATGCCATACACTGAGGCTCAGATCTGGATGGTAAACTGATCATGTGGTTGGCCACAGACCACCCTTAGTAATATCCCTGACTATGACAATCCCTAAATGCTGTGGAATGAAGGATGAACTTGCCCATCCAAAAATTCACCTTTACAGCTCCTCTATTTCCACAAGTCATGTATGCACAAAGTTAATGGGAGTGCCACCAGGAGCCTCAGAAAACAAAACTCTGGGGAGACTGGCATGGTCTGGCCCACACAAGATTTTGTTACTTTACCAAGACTCTATTTTAATTTCATAGCAAGGCCAAAGCAGTGCTGGAGCCTCCTGAAGTCTTCAGTCACCCCTAGCTTCCCATGGGTGACTCGCAAGAAACAGAGCACTGTGGCAGCAGCAGAGTTGGTGGGGCCCAGGGCGTGGGTGAGTTTCACAGAGCTCTAACAAAGCAGACTCCTGCGAGCCCACCAGGAACCCGAACTCCTAATTTCTCATTTAATTCATCAGAATGCAAGCTCAGTGTGAATGACTCCACTAAGGCAAAGACAGAATTAGCCTCATCACACATGCAGCAGCATATGTCTCTTTCTAAGTGCACTGCAAAATAGATACTGAATGGAAAACAAATGATTTTTAACTTCCTATTCTGTCTACAGGTAAGGAAAACATTCTCAAAACCCTGCATATCTTCATGTAAATTACTCTATTGCAAAGGTAAATATCAAAGTTATGCGAGATGCTGGATAAGTAGAAAGAAAGGCTTAAAAGAACAAGGAAGAAATAAAAACACCTACAAAATCTCCAAAGACAAAAAATAAACAGCAGTTTATTTGTGTTCCCAGGAAAGCCCAAAGCCAAACATTAGCATTTTCTTGTGGAGGCAACTTTCTGCATACTGAAAGCCAGCTTAAATAAACGGCTGGCTTTTCTTCTTAGAATATTTGGGGAGTCTGCAAATTTTTTTCTCCTTTGAGAAAATAGACATGAAAACCAATGCAGGAAGAACTTCACACAGGAACAGTGCAGAAGAAATTCAAATACCTAGTTATAATTAGAAATGAGATCTTGGCCAGGCAGAAATGCATATAAAATGCTGTCAGGTGGAGTGTTTGCCAGACACCCTTCGCAGCAACAATCAGAGAAGTCCACCCTTGTCATCTCCTTGTTGATCTAGTTTCCCCACCCCTCATGCATTTTATATAGCTTTTCATTTTTATTCCCATATTTCTCTCTTAATCTTACCTTAGCCCTTCCTCTGCTAGATGCCAGGGCTCTTCTTTTGTATCCCAAAACCTCAGCTGAGGATTTGATGGTATCTAATATTAGAGGTTCACGGGCTCCAGTCAGCTTTAAGCTGCAATCATTTCTTTCTACTCTGTAAAGCCTGAAGGGAAAGTACTTTTCCTTCCTTGCTAGATAGTAAACATTCCTCTTCCACTGGGCAAACAAATTATCTTCTGTTGTTTGTAAAGACAGTCAAACAATACTCCTGTTTACCTTTATAAATGTCTTTGTGCTATCCCAAGTCTAGCTCAGGGAACTGAGCCAAAAGCATTGCAGTTAACGTATGGCAAACAGGAGTAAAAGCCTGAACAACCAGAGAAATCTGTGCACAAAAAAGTACAAAAACAGTCACTCCGAAGTCTGAGTTTGGGATAAGGCAGCAGCAGTAAACTGGATCTCAAAACAGTATCTTAGTTGAGAAAATATTAATTTTACTCATCAACTCGGCAGAAACATGGTTTCCTGCCTCCAGGGAAGGGGGCAATGTGTACTCATTAATGACTGTTTATACAGATTAACACTACTGCTGTACTAATTTCCCACCACCACCACCTCAAATTAGATATTTCATGATCAAAGTATTGAAATCAACACTGCCAATGCGACATTATTTGAGCAGTCAACTTAAGCGCATGCACGTTTGAAGGATCAGAACTTAATGAGGTTTTATGGTTGGGCTTTTTCAGCATGAATACAACAAACACTTCGACACAAATATAACTCTGCCCACACAAAGTACAGAGATCTGCTCATGCAATTAGCATCTACAAGCACAAGAAACTGTTTGTAGGAATCAGATCATTAAATATTATTAGATTATTTCATAAACAGACCAATTAGTTCTGAAATAGCTGCTTTCTTAAAGTACATTGTCCATTCGTAATCTGTTACCCTTCATTTATCAGTTTTCATTGAAATGAATCCTACAAATCTGACTTAACTTCATTAAACCAACATATGTTGCTCAAATCTTTGCACATGGCACATGGAACTCAGCACATCCAAATGAAAACCAGTCTGCTGCCATTCCAGTCAATAAAGCTGAGGACAAAGCCGCACCTTTAACTTGGTCATCACAACCTCAACTGTTTGATGTGCGTCAGCACACACCTTAGAAAATGTAAAGCCTGTAAAACTCATAGGGAAATTCTGAAATTGTGACAGTCATCCACTTCTCACCCAGGTTAGTTTAAATTACCCAAGCTGGCTCTAAATTATCAAATACAGTTTGTAAGTGGTGACTGGAGTGTTTTGCACTAATATGTCACTTCCTAAGAAAGCTGACGTTAGAAATATTTCCCAGATGTGGGTTAAGATTTCCAGATGAATAGAGAGAGCAGATACGTGTTCCTGGCCAAAAGCTGCTGATTGTCTGCACTAAACAGCATTTGCCCAGAATGTGTCAGACAAAACCTGAAGCTGGGCTCTTGGTGCTACAGGAAAGTGCCTGGCCAAAATACACTCCGCTGCTCTGGCAAGAACTTCTCTCCATATTGTTTCATTAACGTTTCCAAAAGGCCCAGTTTTGCTTCTGTATTTAAAAAAAACCCCAAAACCAAAACCACACACACTGCCCTCCGCCAAAAAAAAAAACAAAAAAACCATCTCCCCCCCCAAAAAAACAACAAAAAAACCCCTGCAAGTTTCAAATCTCACATTTTGCACCAAAATAAATTGAGTGTTTTGACCAGGCACAGCCACAGGCAACGAGGCTTACAGTGCATCTCCCAAATTACCAATGCACAACAGAAACTTAAAATGAACTTAAGTATCTCCTATAAACTATGATTAGTATCTGCCATATCTCAGATTATTTTTTATTTTCCTGTGCATTTTCCACATCAAAAACATTTTTATGGGTTTGGGGTTTTTTTATGGCATCAATAAGTAACATGAGGAATTAGGCAACAGACATGACAAAACCAAATCTAACATAAAAGGTCTCTAAAATGTACTGTAATGCTGTCAGAAACAGACAGTAACTACAGAAACATCATGGAAATAATAGAGGCAATAAACTGAAACTATGTGAATATTTATTTTTATTTTCAAGACAACTCCTGAAATTATGAGATCAATTTGGCTTTGTTTTTCTCTCATCACTTTTCCATCTTGTCAGAAGGAAGTCCAAAAGCACTGCAATCAATACTCACTTTGCTAGCCTGGATTAATAGATTTTTGTTAATTGCAGCTGTCTACATAAAAATATTCCCTAGTATTCTTCTTTCATAGGACTCCTACTGAGGATGAAGTTCTGACCACACAAATAAAATTAAAATAAATGTTATACTTTAGTTTTTTGAAGAGAAAAATTACCTTGTAGTGCACTTTAAGCAAATGTCATGAGAAGGTCTGATTGCTTCCAAAGGCTTTGATTTTGCTATCATGCAGCAGCTCCTGACTGAAACAAGTCACCTCATGGAGACTCAGAGGGAACACGGATCACTCAGCTCAGAAAGGATCTCCTCACATCAGACCTGCTTTTTCATACTCTATTTACTTTCAGGCTGGACTGTGTGAAATATCAGCTCTCTGGAGCTCCAGCTAACGGGATGGGAGTTATCAGCTCCTCAAAGGTTCACACTTCTCAGCTGCGGACAGGATAGTGGGATAACTGCTCCCACTGAGACTGCTGATTTTGGTGGGGTGATGCTGAACTTCACCTTGGTTCTCTAAAGAACATCCAACAGTGATATAACTGAAAGACAATTAGCCAGCACACATCACTGACAGCTTTCAGACATGGAAAAAACTACAAGAAAAAGCCTTAGCTGATGTATGGGGGTTTTGTGACATTTGCCATTTCTCTCAACAGTATGAACTAAGCCCCAGTAAGCATCAAGTGAAGAGTGAGTTGGTTGTCCTGGCTAAGCACTGAGCTTAGATAGAGGGATAGAAGCTAACAAGAAAAATCATTGAAAATGCAGCATCTGTTGACATTTTCCAACATGCACTGACCTTTCCAGTACCATTACATTTGGCTTTGGAGCACAATTACACTGTTTCAGCTCTACGTATCGATAAGATCCTCATTATCTGAATCCTATCAAAATCTTTACACTTTTAGGGAGAGCAGAGAAAATGACCTTACTGTAAAAGGTCTGTCTGACACAATATTCAGTTCAGTGACACCAGAAAGACTGGATGTGGCACTTAGTGCCATAGTCTAGTATCTGTGGTGGTAGTGGATCAAGGGTTGGACTTGATCTCAGAGGTCCTTTCCAACCATCTGATTCTATGATTCTATGACCCCCACTCTGCTGTTGGGGTTATTGTTCACACCACTGCACTGTAACCTAGCCAGGTAAGTAGGGTGCAGAGACTGACTACTAATTTGAGGATGACTCCTGATGACAGCAGATTAGCTAAAGAGCATAGAATGCAGTATTTAAGGAAAAAGCCTAGAAAATGACCCTTGCAATCACAGGTACATCTGCAAACCAGAAATCATTTAATGGTACTTGAGAAGAGTTCAAGTTAATTTATTACTCCGATCACAAAACCCCATATTATCCCTTGTTTAACTTACCTTAAGAGGTTATAATGATTAGTTTTGTTTCTGAAACCTACAAACTTGCTTTCTTTCACTTTCCCTCCTCCACTTATATTTGTTTAATATGCAAAGGTAATGCATTTTATTGAAGAAATAAGGTAGATCTGCATTAAGTCATGTCTGCTTCAGAACTCAGTTGACTCCCCACCAGCTGGAATCTATTATTTGATTAAAAATGCTGTTGTGCCAGCTGCCATGCAGCACGTTTCACTACCCTGAGTCTGGGTGGAATTAAATCCATACTGAAAACATAGTCTAGCATGAATCAGCTTCTTCTCAATACTAATGTATACCTGGAAAATAAAAGCATTTAAAAAAAAACGAACGCAGCCCTCCTAGATCTGGCCACCCCAATCTCTAAAACAGAAGGTGTTCAGTCAGGAAAAGTTCAAATTTCTCATATTACAAGGCAGTAATTTCATAAGGCAACATCCTAATTATACTCTCAGGTTTGTTTTTAAAAGTGATCATTCTTATCATAAAAACAAACCTAACTCCTCTTCCAACAGAACCAGTCCTGCAATAAAAGAGTTGCTGAGTCTAAAGAATTAAAAGCTCTTGTATCTCACTAATACAGTGAAGTATTTACTAGAGGAGGGTAATTATTAGAGAATGTGCCCAGAGCAAAAAATAATTTATAGTTAAGTCTGTTACTGCTAATTCAGTTGGAATGAGAGACTGTGCAGGGCAAAAAGCCCACTGAATTCAAGGGGGATTTTTGCCTGATGTGAACTGCAGGAATACATGCCAAGAGTGTATGCTATGAATAAGCACTGAAAATGTTGCTCAGCTTCTTGCCGTGCAAGAACATTAAAAGCTTTAAGGCAATTATTTGCAAAGGCGTGCTTACAAGGCCTGTAAATAGAAACACAGTGACAGTGTATTGATAGGATTCGTTCTTCCTGTTTTCTTTTACAGTTACCTCAAAGCAAGTTGAAGACTGCAGCTTCAGTAGCTCTGAAAAAAGTCCATTGTTAGCTCTGAAGAAAGTTTATATTCAATGGCATATTTGAAGCTTTCTTTGTCCAATGGATGGCCAAAAAGTTAAAAAGTTAAAAGGTTTTGATGGCTTCAGACAAGATACAGTCTCTTAATATGCAGACATAGGAGCATGCAGAGGTAGGGCTGAAAGCCCCAGCCCACACTCATTCCTGGTGGTGTCAAGGCAGAGACAGAATGCTCAATACTTTATTTAGAAGAACTAGGTAAGTATTATGTGGATATTTGACTGCTTAAACTGATTAACAACAGTCAATCTAAATTCCCAAGTGCCAGTAACACCATGTATAAAACAGCTTCAAGAGAATACAGCAGTCTTTAGTCACAGTACTGAACGTAATTGAGGGGTCAATTCACTACTGACCCAAGCTGCTGTGACTCAATGGTTGCTTAAACTGAACGGATGCTCTGAGCGTGGCAGAGTAGCCCAGTGTCCGCACTACAGAAAATGCTATCATGATGAGAAGCTTTGCTGACAGTGTCTGCAGGGAAGCAAGCCCCTGCAGCTGGAGTCCCACAGGGTACTGAACTCCTCTTGAACCCTAAACATGGATGTCCAGTTCCGACTCTCCGGAGAAACAAAAATAAATGAAATTTGTTGCATCTTAGAGATCTTCCTTTCAAATACATTTTAATTCAGTTTGGAAAAGCCTGACCTAATACCTCTGATTTTGTGGTTTTAATTTATTTCTATTCCCTGATCCATTATATAACTTCCTCAATAAGCAAGAAATGTATTATTTCACCTATTTTTAGCGACTAAGCTCTATATATTTTAACTTTTTACCCAACAACCTCTTTCACACCAGTATAAAGTATTGTAGTGTAGCCCTCTCTCTGTTTGTTCAAGCCCCAATTAGAAATGCATTATGTGTGCACATACTGACAAGCATCCCATAAATACAGAAGATATGAAAATAATGCTTATGCAGTTCTCCCTTCAGGTACTGGAAGGCCACAATTAGGTCACCCTGAAGCCTTCTCTTTTCGAGGCTGAACATTTCCAATGCTCTCAGCCTTTCCTCATAAGAGAGGTACTTCTTCCCTCTAATCAGTTTGTGGCCTTCCTCTAGACTTGCTCCAACAGGTTGGTATCCTTCCTGTGCTGGGGACCTCATCTAGCAGTTCCAGGACAGGGCAGAAACACACTGGGGGTTGGGCTCAGTGAGAATAAAAAAGATGATTCTTGCCCAGAAAGTCACATTTAAATATAAAAAAAAAAGTCAAATAAGTGGATATGGATGGTTGACAAGGAAGTAGGAGGAAACAAAGCGACAGCATCAGTCAGCACAAGAGGCAGTGGCTGTAACATGACTAACCTACTTTTTTTTTTTTTTTTTGCAGGGATTATGGCAGAGGAGATTTTAAGTAGGGATTTAAAAGGAGAAAATGAGGTTAAGTGTGTTGATGTCTACCCACAGCTCATCCTTAACTTCAAGGTAGCAATGAATAAAGCCCACAGATGCTGTTTTGAATACACAGCAGGGCAGTGACAAAGTTGATATTGCAGGTGAACTGGAGGGCTGTGTGGATGGACAGGCCAGCAGGGCTTTGGATATGAAATCAGACTGCTTCTTACTACTACAAAACAGATACATGAACATTACAGAAATGCTCACAAGAAAAGAAATTTCATTTAACAGCAGGTTTGAACAAGGTAAAAGGTTCACAAGCTATATGTGGACCGTGCTTGGCAGTGGAGTGAGGGGGACATTGCTTCATGGCCACAGGCACCTCTAGGGCTGGTTCCCAAACACCTCTCAGTCACAGAGATTTCTGGAGGAAGAGGCACACCTCACTCAACAACTTTCACGGTTTATTTTTTGAAACCAGGGCATCATTAACTATGTTGGTTGTTATAGTGAGTTACTATCTTCTAGTGACTCCTAAAATATCTGTATGCAACAGTTGGGAACTTCTGTGTTCCATAGCTAATTTGGTATTTTATAAATTGATTTACATATGTACTTGCTATTTAATTCTGTTAGAAAATATTTAAGGTAGTATTTTTTCTGTCATCTCCTTAGTTCACCCATTTACCAAGTTAAAAGAGCAGCAGCTGAGGGGTCCATTTGAGCTCAGTAGCAAACTTTGGTCTTAAAACACATTCACCTGTCAGCAGATGATAGTCTCAACAGCAGTGCAGCATATTATCCAACTGACCTGTGAGAGGGACTAGTACCTGCCATCCTTTTACTAAGCCTCTGAAAATATCTGTTTGGTAAGGCTAGGTGGTTTATCAAAGATATGTTGGCATTAGGTAAATTATTGTCTAGGGAACAAAAAGGTAAAAAATAGAAAAAGGCAATAGACATCACCTTCCCATAAATAGACATCACCTTCCCATACAAGATCTTTTTAACAGTGGTTTCCAAATCAACAACTTTTCATCAAGGGTTCCAGCAAAGCATCAGAAGAAATTATAGGCTGGAAAAACATCGAGACCCAGCATCCTGATAACATGAATGCTGTGTCCCATGCAGCCCAGTCTTTCATCTGTTGCGAGTGATTCCACCAAGCAGCACCTGGCTCAGGGAGAGTGGCAGTGCTTTCTAGGCTCCACCAGCCACAGGGATGACATCTCCACTAGCTCAAAGGGAGATGCTGCGCTCACATGAAGACCCAGCTGCTCAGAAAGGAACTCAACGTGCATGTGTCAGCCTGAAACTGAATTCCACCCCACAACTGGGTACTTACACTCCCTTCACACTACAGCATCTTTTAAGCTTTTTATAAGACGCAACTTACCGTACAATAAAATAAGCCTCCAAAATATGTTAAATAAACCATGTCCTAAAAGTAGCCACTTCCCTCTGCTGACTAGAACTGAGCCTTGGGTGACCAGCTCTGGTGCACACATCCTCCATCTGAGTGTCCTGAAGAGCACTCTGAGCCAGCGCAGCAGAAAATGAGTGTATTCATGTTTTAATGCTTTATCTGGGGGTGGGTACTCTTCTGCTGTCACAAGCAGAGTTATGTTCCTGACAACAGTAATGACGGAACTAAATTAAGAAAACAGAGTTCAGAGAGGCAGAGAGATGCAGTTGAGCTTTTGATGAACAAACCTCATTAACCGACTGGCTACCAGCTATCTAAATAGATTAAAAGAATTATTATTACAGCTGTAGTTTAATAGTTTGGAAAAGTGACATTTAAAGTCACTACATACATGTAATGCTATGCAGTAAATCTGTTATTTGAAACTCACTAGTAAATAAATACATGGTAACACTTGCAAGTTAATGACAGCTTTCAAAAGTATTGGCAAGAACAAATATAAATGCATCCATTTTTTTGGAAATTAACTATTTTTATGACTTCATGTTCTCATCAGAGGGCAACTATAAAAAATGTGTCCACTACAACATATATAATAGCCCAGAAAAATGTCATTTTTGCTACACTTTCTTCAGAATGAAATTAGATTTTTAAATCCATGAAAGACATTCATATGAAACACACTGCAGTGCTTTCCCAATGCCATCATACGTCAGAACACTAAATGTGAAAGTTCATAAATTGATCTCCTAGAAGATAGCAGTGAGGTTTCACAGTTTTCTCCTTTTCAAAGCCCTACCATTTCCTGGGGAAAAGAACTACAAATGTCTGCATGTTTCAGGCTCTCCTGCTTATTCTGGAGAGACGCAGATTATGCTATCCGAGTGGAGTGATTTAAAATCGCATTTATTGTGATGTTTCATGACTGAAGAAGTCAAAGCCTTCCCTGGGGAAAACAACTATAAGGTGCTCTGCAGACCAATTTAAGGAATACATGTGAATTTAGCTTCATGAGGTTAATGTGTGCCTTGGTTTCACTGTAAATAACACAACCTTGTTATTAACCAAGAGAAAGACATTAATTTTCATGTCTGTAGAGTAAAAATGAATTAGTTTCTTACACTTCCCCTCCCCACTCAAAATATGCAAAGCGAACTTTGAAATTCCCAACCCCATATATATCAAAGAACATTCAGGTTCAAAGTCAAGTCCTAGAAAGTCAAGAAATGCCAGAACAAATTTAGTTCAGTTCCCTTGTGCTTATACATTAAGATGAAATATTTAATTACATGATGGCATGCTATTTTTTGACTGCACTATCTGTGTTTTAAAGAACAAGAAACAAATTCCATAGTGGCCTGATTGGACCAAATGTTTGCATGTCCATCTCATTTCTGATATAATACTTCAATAATAATTTACTTTGCTAAGAAAAGTGTAAGGGCAGATTAAAATTTTCCAAAGATTACCTGTGAGTTTGATTTATCTTTTTCAGTAGAAAAAACTTTATTGGAAATAAAATATATCTTCCATCAGCAAATACTGCTTGATAGTATGCCGTGATCTAATTTTGAATGAACAAAACCGGAACAAATCTCATTTTGCCTGATTTTTTTTCAAACAGGTCTATCACAATGACTAGCTTATCAAAATATTTCAATTCACATTCTAAAAATACCAGCTATTTATTATTTTAATCTGCTGTACAGACATCAGTCTAACGCTCAGAGTAAGTGGTGATGAATCATGCACATTTTGGGAATATCTTGGCTCTCTGAACAACGTTTGGGTTCTAAATCTTTATTGATAGAAATATCTTACTTCCAACAGAAATCTACATACAAATGTGCAAATCAGGGCTAGAGCAGCAAGCTGGTGTTATGGCTAAGAGGCTAGCTGCCTTCAATGCCTTCTTCCACTTTGGCTCGGGGAATTGGAATAAAGATGAATGAAAATTTAGGCCAATAGTTTTAATAGTAACTATTTGTTATTTAAATTTCCTGTTCCACACTGAATGATTGCAAGAATGTGTGCTCAGAATTAAAAGGTTGTTCTTTAGCATCAGAACATTGATTTCCTGGGGTCCTTGCAAAGCTTTTTACATTGTTTCTGGACCACAGCTCTACACCCCTCTAACTGCCTGTCAGACATCATTTCTGCTTTATGAATAAATAATATGATGCCCAGGGGAAACGTTGGACTAAGACAAAAAAATCAATATGTGTCTAGCACGTATTAGGCAGTTGTTCAGCTGAAGTCTGTCTCAAATACGTGGAGTAATTTTAATAACAAAACAAATTCTTTCTACACTGAGCTTGAAAGAGGGTTATTAAAAAAGCACTACCACTATGTCACAGTGTATCCTATTTGAAGATTAATAATATTATCCTCCTAAAATATGAATAATTCTGATTGCAAAGTATTTGATGATTATTTCTCTACAAATTCCAAATATTCATGTTACAGAAAAATGGTAGTAAGTGATTTTTTTACTCTATTCCTCTTGGAGTAATGCTGGTGCACATCTGCGTAGTAAAGCTGTTATTAAAACTGACATTTTTTTTTTTTAAAAACATCCTCCAAAATTGCCTTTTTTTTTTTTTTTGCAGAGGGCCTGGGATCAAAAGTGGAGCAAAAGCAGGGTAAATTAATCATTCATGCAGCTCTATAATCATCCTAGTCTTTCCTGCAACATAAGCCTATTTTTGCAGTCGGCGCAGTTCTTGGTTTCTGGGTTCAGACACCCACTACCCACAGATGCAAACCCATCACAGGAATATTTGAATTACTCCACTTCTACAGGATTGGTCTAAATAAACAACCCTAACTCCTGTCACGAGGCAGCTCTTAAATTCCTTTGCATTATGTCTGAGAAGGGCTGGTTATGTTAAACATACCATACAGCAAGCAGCATCATAGCAATTGCTGCTCACTTGCTTTACCACACCTTATTGAAGGTGCATTTGCACAAGCTTGTCTCCTACACTTCCTTCCTTCCATATGTCCTTCACCACCAGCAAAGCTCAGGCTGTGCCAGGCAGCAGCACTCGGCCCCTGCTGACAGCACATCACCTCCCTTCCCTGTTCATGGATGGGCAACAGGGCTGAAGCCTCACTGATCCTCTCCTCCTCAAAAATGTCACATTCCCACCATGTTCCTTGAAAACATAGACCTCATGCTGGAAAACTGTGAGGAGATGGACAGGTTATTTTGGGACAGGGGGCAAGCTGCCAGTGCTGCTAGCAACCCTGAAAGCCACACACACCCCAGGCTCAGCAGCACGCACAGGCAATCAGTAAAAGAGGAAGAAAATGAAGAGGGAGAGACAAGCTACTATGCTGCAGACCCATGGATGACCTCTGAGATCCCTGGTTCCAAGTCACCAACATCCAGCCCAGCGACATTGCTCTCAAAGGGTTTTTTTTCACCCCCCTGCTGTTCTGCAGACCTTTTAGTGCAGATCCTCCCCATGGGAGCGTGCTGACAAGGTGGCTCCTCCTGCTATGTTCAGTATAATGAAAAGCACAAACTTCATGTATTTATGACCCTTTCAGATTGAGAGCTGCAGCTGAGTGCCCTTGCCTGAGGGTGCTTACTCCTGCAGGAGAGCTGGCCATCTGGAAGGGCAATCTAAAGAAAGCAGAGGGAAAACCTGACATCTTGGGGAAGGAAACCTGCACACGTGCAGAAGCTGCTACTGATGGTGGCGGAGATATGACATGTCTTGAGGCTCACACTAGCCAACATGGTAGAGCCCATTAGCATCAAAACCAATAGAAAACACTTTTACCAGCTCAGAAAAAGTGAAATGATAAAGACAAGGAGAGGGGGCTTTTCAGAAAAAAGAGAAACAAAAAAAAATCCAGCAAGCCCAATCAAGAAAAGCCCATTAACAAACAAAAAAAGCCAACCCACCCCCCAAAACCCACACAGGCAAAAAGGAGAAGGCTTAGGCTGAGACTTGTATGGATTTCTATTTATGCTGAATATTTACAAACCCCAGCCCTCGGTGTTCAGTGGGAAACAGCCAGGATGGAAACCAAAAGCAGAACAGCTACTCCCGAGCAACCTCCAACACAGATAAGCTGCAAATTGTACACACCAAAGCATGCGTCCTGTTCACCAAAGTCAATCTGAGAGAAGTACCCCTTCATCCCTTCTTGCTGCCTTCCTATCGAGGGGCACAGCCAGGTCCCTGATAGTGCTTCCTCCATCTTCATGAGTGCTCAGATGCCAACAAGCCCTCTCTTGACTGGCACCCAGCTCACACATTTTCCTTCAGCCACAGGCCTTGTTGCCTCTGCCATGCCAACACCAAGCCAGACAAGCCAGAGCAGAGACACTGGGAACATGGGCAAACCAGGGTGATGCCCACCCATAGCCACCACATCCGTGAAGCAAACCAGTCCTGCACGTTCTCGTGAGAGGGAACTGCGAACACTTCAGCTGTTCGGCTATAGAGACCTACCCAAGACCCCGGCTCTGCTCTTCACCCCTAACCACACCTACAACAGCCAATCTGTGTTAGACACCATTGCAACTGCTTCTAACAAAATGACTGCACAACACATATTTCTGCCAGCCCCCAGGGGACAGGACCACTTGACCTTAGACACTTGAGCAATGACCACTCAGCTCGCACTTTCTTATCCTTTCTATGCTATGTAAATGAGTAATTATGCTTCCTCAAACTGACTAGCTGTAACCTCTTGACTGTAATGTTGAGAGCCTTACTAACCTCAGGGAGGAACCCCTCAGTGAAACACCCAAACACGTCTGTGCTTGCAGTGCTTGGAGATGTTACAAACTGACAACCTGACTGGATAAATGAAGTCCTCAGTTCAGCAACCTCCTTTTATCATTGGTCACACTTGCCTTCCCCACCTCCATCTTAAGGTACTTTCTTCGGCCACTCTCTAAACCTTCATGGGTCAAGTGATCCACGGAAGGGTTGTTTTTCACGCAGTCCAAAATCTGCCAGGCTAAAGTTTGATACTATTTCACCACCAACCAGCTGGTTGAAAGGATCCTGTCCTCATCTTCCAGCCTCACTTAAGACCAAACAGCTGTTTCTATAAATGGGATCAGAGAAGTACATCTAGATTTCTGAAAGTTCTGCAAGACTCTAGAACCCAAATAAAATCACCTTTTTTTTCAGTCTAAGATTCTCAGTTTTTTTGAAATGCAAGGATAATTCACTGGACCTACAGTTGTGCTCAGAAGGCACTTGATTGCTGTCTAATGCTGATGAAGGATTACATGGCATGATAATACCTGTTCACAGGTTCTGATTTCCTGTGCAAGAGTTCAGGTTATCCAAGTCTTTCAGACATGCATCAAGGTCATCAGCACATTTTTACTGCAAACAGAATTTCCAAAATGATGAGCTAGTCAACAGAAGAGAGAGAAAACCCTCACCTTTCAGAGATGTTTCATTTCCAGGTTTGAGTTTCTTTTGGAGAGAATGAGAGTTCAGAATTAAAACATTTCATCTTCACCAGATGACAACTATCACTGTCATTTGGCCTCCACAAGATAAGAGATCAGAAGCATGAGTGGTATTTAATTGATTTTACATTAATTTTATCTCTAAGGTGTCTGGTCAAGCCCATGGAATTCTATGTTCATTTTAAAGACAAGAACTCCCAAGAAGCAATGGTTCTATGAACCATATGTTTGTTGTATTTATGCCTTTCTCATGAGCTCAAAATCTGGCACTGAAGCATCTTTGTACTACATACAGGTAATAAAAAGAGACTGAGAGAAGGACTCAGAGTAAATCCACAGAAACTTATAAAACCAGTCGCTGTAGCTCAGGAGGCATCTGGTCAGACAAGTTGTGGTAACCAAGCATGTTATACCAGAGATGTGCTCTCCATTTTGCAAAGGAAAAGTTAAACCTGTCCGAGGTTAAAAAATTAAGCTTGCCTGAGTAAACCACATTTCCTTTAGGAAAAGCTACGAACATGCACCAGGTCAGTTAGCACAGCGGGGTTACCCTGAAAGTGTTTTGTTTGTAGTATTACCAATATGCCATATTAAAGACCACCTGCTTAGTATGCAGAAGCAAAGCACCGATTCCCCATAAAGTTTCAATGCTATCACTGTCCTAAGAAAAGGACTTGAAATCTTACTGGTATTTCTCAACTCAGGCACAAATTGCGTGTGTTACATAAAACCCAGTCAGGTCCAGTCTGGTACCATATCATCACGTGTTAGTAACAGCCACCCAGCAAGGGCTGGGACACTTGGAATAAAAGATAACTGCAGTGTTTGAAAATTCACCATCTGCCAAGTGTTGGGAATTGTTAATTATTGAAATGGCAACCCAACAGAAACTTGGTGTTGCTCAAATCTCATCAAACCTCCAGTAAATGAACATAAGCAACACCAGTCTACATCCTGAAGGCTGAATCTTGTTGGTCTCCACGCAAAAGTACCAGCTATGCTCTGCAGACTTCATGCCCATCCTAATTTCCCAACCACAATATTCTTTTCTGCACCCAGTGCAGTGGGATAGCTTTTTGTAACTTGAACATGAAGTATGAACCCCCAGCAGTCTATTTTGTTACATTTCTGTACGTACCCATATGACCTCATTAGCTATGCTTTAAAACAGCTTTGAAACGAGCAAATTGATGTATACATCTGCAGCATCTACCACAATTGCAATGGCAGAAACAGCTTTTACGAACCTGGGAAAGCGAGCTAAGATGGTGATTTCCAATGAGGTGGTCATTGCTTTGCTTGACCAAAATACATACACTGGCCAAACCTACCATCACCTGGGGCAGGAAAGCCTGTGCCAGCGCTGCAGGACACATGATGCCTTTCACACAGTTTCAGAAGACAACCAGCTAGAAGGCTGGGATGCTGAGCAGTCAGCAAAGACTTTCTGAATGACCATATACAAACCCATATTCAGCTGATTTTACCATTCAGCTGGGACTGGTAGTACTGCCTTTTTAAAACACAAAAACAACAACTGCATTTTCAAAATGTGTGACATCTTTATTTTATTCATGCACACTGGCACACAGCTCATCATGGATCACAAAGTTGTAAACAACATATTCTGTAAAATCTATTTGTAATGTTGCTGCTACCCAGTTTAATTGCTTAGCACTGGCACTTTAATAAATTACAGGGGTCTTCAGAAAACTGAACTAAAGCCAAGCTGACCAGCAAACAGAAAGCAGTTGCATAAACAATTACCTTGGAGTCTCTGTAGGCCTTGATGTTCAAGTGAGATACAGTATTGACAAACCTTCCTTCTAAGGGAAAAAGAAAAAAAAAAAAATCACAATTTTGAACTCAACTATGCCACACAATAAGAATATGACAATACACATTATTCTCTGGTTCATCAAATTTGAAATCCAGAGAAATTTAATATCCAAATTTAATATCCAGAGAAAAATATTTTAGGAAAAGGTGTTCTTCCCGTATTTAAAATACCCAGGAGGTACTAATACAGTCTTTAAACTCCTTTTTATTATTTTTGTATGTAAACTATCTTCTGGCTTTCAAAGATCCAATAAGTAAGTTAGGCTGAGAATTAGGATATTTTTATTGTCTCACCCATGCAATGTTGCCAATAATTCAGATTTCATAGACCAAATAAGAATTAAAAGCTTCTATAGGTAAAGTTAGGGTAGTTTATGTACATCCATTTGACAGTATCTTCAGAGAGATTTCTCTGACTGCTGGGGTTTGAGGAGTAGAAACTCATTGTTACCTAGTAATTGTATCGGTTTACTGTCTTAAACAGGGAGCATCCAGGTCAGTTATGAGAGATTTACTAGGAACAGAGAGGTAAAGAGGGTGCAAATTTTCCCTTAGCACCAGCCTTGCAACACATACTTTTATTTACAGGATAACAGAGTGGCCTGCAATGCCTACAATAATAAAAATGACTAACTTCTTAGATGGCTTTTTTTTCCATTGCCTACATGAAAAATTAACTAACTTGGTTTGTAGGTGGACTTAGAAGTACCTTCCATTCCTTGGATGTTTATTTCAGATTTAGAAGGTTTTACACAGTTACCTTTGTAGGGAAGTAGCTCACTGTGGTATTGCAAGACTGGTTTAAACCAAAGTTAGAGCAGTAAATAAATTAGGCTCTGAAGTGCTAACCTGTAAGATTAGGAAACGTAATTACCACAAAGTAATCAAAAAAAGATATAAAATAGATTATTTCTGAAGGAATATGCCCTTTCTTCTACAACATTAATTTTCAGTTTCTAAAGCAACTTAAGAAATCAGAGATACTGTCAGGCTACCTGACTGTTTAGACCACAGAAGGATATACTGATTCAATTACTTTCTTTTGATGTAAACCCAAATTTTTTTTTTTAGGTAAGCATTAACCAGTTGTTTTGCTCATTCATACCCATGTGTCCCCTCCCCTTACTGGCATACTCCACTAAAAATAAAGCAGTGTGTGCTCCTGGAGAACTGTTGCTTAGCTACATTCTCAATTATCACAATGCTGGCCTTACTCGCTCAGTGTCAAGGTCAAAGCAATCGTTTCTTTACTTTAATGATGGAATTTCCTGTTCATAAAAATCTTATCTGTTTCCTACTTGGTAATATATTGTACATTTCAGTCAATCATTGCTGGGTAGCCCTCCAGAGAGACACAGTGTGAAAACATAACTACTAGTCTTCATTTTTGCCTTTAACAGAGTGCATTTTTCCCAACTCCACCCCAAATGTCAACTGTCTCACAGTGACACACAGGCAAACAATTATACCAACATTCTTTTCCTTCTTTGCTGTGGTCAGGGGAGTACGGCAGAAATGCAGTAGCTGTATATTTATTCTTCCTCCCATGCAGTGGCATGCATAAGTAAAGTTTGCAATTTCTAATTAGCATGTCCTATAGTCAATGTTGTGGGAAGCTGAAGAAAATAAGGAATTTCCCCATCACTTTTAAACACAAGAACTTTCTGGTTCTGTTTTGCCTTTGAGGGCAGGTGTTTGGCTGCAAAGACTGCAATTCTCCCCAGGCTAGTCCGGGCTGCTGAATATTTCATAGCCCCTGAGAAATGCAGCTGTAATCAACTTGCAAATAATGAAATGGGCAGCGATAATAGAGCAGAGGTATAGTGCGCCTTTAGAAAGCATCAGTGCTTTGACTGCTGCTGCAGTCTTGCTGTACCAATTAATCAGGTTATTTGATAAAATAATGCTATCAACTATGAAATAAAAATTAATGTTATGCCAAAAAAAATCAGGGACTGTCTCAGGTGGCCAACCTGAATAGCAAAGAGAAAAAAAATCAGAAAGCATACCAAAGGAATCACATTCAAGACTGAAACTCCATTAAATTTATTAATCACATGCCAGTTACACACAGCCATGTTAGGGTATTAATAGAAAAGTAAATTTACAGAAGTTACTTAACTCAGGAAAAGTTTTATAAATATAAATAAAATACATATATTATATATTATTTATATATAAATATTTATAAATATTTATTTTATAAATATTTAAGAAGCAATAAACATTTTCATCTTAATTAAAGCTTGTAGAGTAACCCATCTGCTGTCTTAACTTCTTTGTAACACGATCGTGAGGTTTGACATTTGGAACCTTAGCTGTTTACAGTGTCCCCTCTGTTATTATTTGGTGCTGGTGAGCACTGAAAGACGGAAAAAGACCAGCAGTGGGATTACTGCAACGGCATTTCCTGAAGATATGACATGAGCCATGATTCAGAATTTCATGTTGAAAAACGGGATTGAGCAAGTAGTAGTAATACAGGTAGTAATTGGGTGGACAGCAAGATGTACCCCTGAATTATACAGGGAGGCTCCACAGAAAGTGGTTCTTCACATCACTTCAGAAACCCTGCCCAAAACCTGCCTGTTCCTAATCTGCCCCAGCTTTTAAAGGAACAAATAACAGACTGCTTGTACAAACATTAGTTGATGTCACAGATACAATAGTTACATGGTAAAAGGAGACAGTTCATATCACAGAATCATAGAATTAGCCGGGTTGGAAAGGACCTCTGAGATCATCAAGTCCAACCCTTGATCCACTGCCAATGCAGTTACTAGACTACGGCACTAAGTGCCACATCCAGTCTCTTCTTAAATACCTCCAGGGACGGAGAATCCACCACCTCCCTAGGCAGCCAGTTTCTATGCTTGATTACCCTCTCTGTAAAGAATTTCTTCCTAACATCCAACCTAAACCTCCCCTGGCAGAGCTTGAGACCATGCCTTCTTGTCTTACCGAAGGCTGCCTGGGAGAAGAGACCATCCCCCACCCAGCTACAACCTCCTTTCAGGTAGTTGTAGAGAGTGATGAGGTCTCCCCTGAGCCTCCTCTACTCCAGGCTAAACAACTCCAGCTCCCTCAGCCCCTCCTCACAGGACCTACGTTCAAGTCCCTTCACCATCCTGGTTGCTCTTCTCTGGACCTGCTCCAGCACCTCAATATCCTTCCTGAACTGAGGGGCCCAGAACTGGACACAGTACTCCAGGTGTGGCCTCACCAGTGCTGAGTACAGGGGAAGAATCACTTCCCTGCTCCTGCTGGCCACACTATTCCTGATACAGGCCAGGATGCCACTGGCCTTCTTGGCCACCTGGGTACACTGCTGGCTCATGTTCAGCCTCCTGTCGATCCAAACTCACATGTCCCTTCTGGCCTGATATACAGTGATCCATATGGATGGACAGTGAGACAACCTACCTGAGTATTTTCTATCAACAAGATGATCTCTACACATCTTTATGAATTTGGATGGAGGTGTGACACAAACTGTCTACCCTGATGCGCACTGATATGCATGGGTAAGTTGGGAAATGCATAGTCCACATGTATGAAAGAGCTTACTCCTAACCTCCTGCAGCGCAAAATGAATGGTGACTGAGGCAAATATGGTCTCACAGGCATGACTTTTGTTAACCTCATGGTCTGCTGTGTATCAATAGCACATTCCACTATACAGCCAGCATCCAAACTGTAAAATATCAGAAGGAACCAAGTATTTCAGTTGAAAGGGACCTACAATGGTCATCTCATCTAGTCCAAATGGTCATCTCATCTACTCCATCTCATTGGTCCAAATCTGACCAATTCAGGGCTGACCAAAAGTTTAGGGCATTGTCCAAGTGTCTCAGACACTGACAGGGCTGGGGCATCAACCACCACTCTAAGAAGCCTGCTTCAGTGTTTGACCACCCTCTTGGTAAAGAAATGCTTCCCATTGTCCCGTCTGATTCTCCCTTGACACAGCTTTGAACCATTTCCCACATATACTATCACTGAATACCAAATGGAAGATATCAGCATCTCCTTTTCCACTTTCCCTGCCCAGGAAGCCCCTCTCACCCTCTTTTTCTCCCAACTAGACAGGCCCAAAGTCCTCAGCCACTCCTCATGGAACATTCCTTCCAGCCTTTTCACCAGAAAACTGCCAAAGTTGTAGGCAATTCACAGGAGGTGTCTCCATTAGTTAACTCCTGATGCTCACAAGAACATGCTGAATATTATTCCTAGAAATTAACGGAAGGTCTGAATGCAGGACTGTTGGTAGGTTCACATGCAACCCTGCACATTGCAAAGAGAAGTCTTGATGGAAATGTGAGGTTGCTCAAACACCTGTGCAAGCAGAAAGCCAACAGCAGTGGGAAATGAAAATTGCTACATGCTTTGAGAAAGAACCTCCCCATGCAGGAATTTTCCAATTCATGTCAGTCTAATTATCTTTTACACGTTTCAAAAAGTAGTTTGTAGGAAGTCAAAGAATCTATGCAGACTGTGAAAGAAATATTAATCAAATCGATAAACCTACCCTCTTCCTTCAGTCCCTTTGTACTTGCTATGTTTCTCTGTAAGGATACTTTGTATTTTCATTTCTTCCCTCACCAGCAACAGATACACAATGTGGACACGTTTAATACTGCCAGAGAAAATTTGGGGGAAATCAGCTCTCTCTAACATCCCAGAAACATCACTTGTCACTCTGAAAGAAAGCCATGTCTCAGGGTGATACTGCACTGGAGTAATTCCCATGCTTTGATTATTAAAGTACTCCTCCCAGTGTTATCTTCCATCTGCCAGAGAAGAGATCACACAGATAGACCTTCCAGCCAGATGGAGACACCAAAAATTCTCTTCACCTATCAGAAAGCTCAAACATAACTAAGATGCCCTCATTCATATTCTCCTACTCTCCCTCCTGCAAATACCCAAAGATAAATTACTCATACGAACTCCAATTTGGGCTTTAAATGTCACAGGCAAATCTTATGTAGCTCATTTTTCCTTTCACTTTTTTCCAAGCATGAAAGAATTATTATTAACTCCGTGGGGATCATGTCTTCATTCTACTACCTCAGAAAAAGTACATGATAGACAGACCTTGCACAATATAAGGCTGGTGGAACTGCTCTCCAAGTTTACCCCTAAAAAATTCAAAAATCTCCTTCAACAGCTGTGAACTTTCTGTTGTATCACCAATCCCTCTCCAGATACCAGCTTCCCCATCTGGCCCTTCTATAAAATGGTAAGACTATGGTGATACAGGCTGCTGTAATTTGTGAGGTGTCTTTTATTTTTTTGATTTACATATACAGAACCAGTCTTGGAGGAAGGATGATTAGGAGATGTACAATTGCACATGCAGTCCTACCATCAGGGGACTCTCGAATAATTCAAACTCCAAAGTGGGGCTCTCACTTGTCACTAACTCTTAAAAAACCAGCAAGGCAGCCAGCAGTTCACTACGCATGCATCGCCTCCTCCTTGGACAACTGACTCTACTGGGAGCCTTGTAGAACTTGCAGCATCATAGTAAATCCTTCCAAGACTACATATTTGCCAACATGTTGTGAGAAAGGACTTTGAAGACATTTAAAGTCAAATTGGCATTTCCTGATGTGAAGGAGGAGGTGAAGCTGGCAGTGGCGCTGCCTGTTACAGCTGTTGGGCACTTTCTCCTTTCCAGATAATTTTCAACTGTTAAAAAATGCAGCCTCATGGTAAATGTAATTTTGGGTATCTCCACTAAAACAATGCATATGTTTCCGAAAATGAAGCCTAAGAAAAGCACTTTTTACTGCCAGAGTTAAAAGGTCTTGGCATCCTTTTTCTTTGAGAAGCTCAAGTATCTCTACTCTTTGAACACAGAACTTGACATGACCTAGGAAAAAGCTTTATGTCAGAGAGATGCTTTTTACTGCCTTCTGAAAAAAGAAAGGCGTACTCCTGTGAGAACAGAAACAAGAGTAAGGAAATAGAAGAAAAGTAAGGAAAAGAGGGGAAAACTGAGATTGAGAGATATGTGGGGAAGATGAGGGGTAAGAATAGGCCAGGGAGTCTGGGAGGAAAGCACGATAAAAGAGAGTGAGACAGTCAATCTAGGCAAAATCTAAGGAGAAAAAAAAAGAGTGAAAAAGAAGAGTGAAGCCAGGAATTATTTGAAAAAGAACAGAGTGAGCTGAGACCCATCCAACATGCAGCTGGTACAAGGGGAGACTGGCACTGGCTTGGCAGAGACAGGACACACAGCTAAGGAGGCAGCAACAGAGACCTGAGAGAGAGGCTGGATGGGAGACTGGCAACAATGGGGTGTCAAATGAATGGCGGGAAAGTCATGTAAGTCCTTTGGGGGAAAAAGCAAAAATATACAAATTGTTAAGATGGAAAGAGCGGCTGCAGAGGGAAATACACTTAGGGGAGCTGTAAGTGTGAGGAAAACATGAAAGAATAAGGCTTAGGAGAAGACAAGCAACATACAAGTAGAAAGAAACAGGTCTAAGTCAAAAGCAGGTGGTCAGAAGAGACCATCTTCTGGCAGAACTACGCAGAAAAGTCTGTTTCACTAAAGCACATTCCCCTCCAGAGCCAGGTCCATGACGGAGTGCAGGTATGCACCCACAGTAAAACACACACTTCAGGGACAATTGGGCTAAAACTTATTTTTTGCTTTACCTCATTTCTCATCTGTGCTGGTACCAATAGCACAAAGCAACAGAGTAATAAAATGGACTGTGATTGCAGGATAGTTCTTTCAAAACGTGGAACAGTAACAATTCTGTCCCTGTTAAGGATGTGACACCAGTTTACATGAGCTATGGATTTTGTTTAAACTGATTTCTTTAGACATGCCAGTGGCTCAGGGGTCTGCCATAGAGCCCCTACTCCCTGTGGAAAACCAGACTGGCCTGGCCTGTGATCTCTCACCCCAGTATCAGCAGGAGGCTGTGAGGAGCCAGATACAGCTGGTCAGGGTAGTGATGCCTTCCATCATTGCACTGCCACCAGCATAGCTAGTGCTTGCCAAGTACAGCCACAGGGGTGGAAAAAATGACCCTCAGCTTCTGCCAGACAAGACAGAGACAAGGCTGGCAAACTGCATGAGATGGGTGACAAGATCTTTTTGGTATGACTGAAGAAGAAAAACCATCCACTTCAGTAAACAAATGTGCAAAACTTGCCAGAAATACTCAGGTGCTCTTGTCACTGCAGCTCTTCCCAGATTTCCAGAGGCTGGCAAGCAAAACAGGGGTCTGCAGGCTCCCTTGGAACCCCACATCCAGGTGCTATAATGCAATGGAGGGAGTGAGATAAGGGCTGGGACGCCTGCCCCACTTTCACTCCGATGGGTCACATGGGCTGTATACCCCGATCTGAGTGCTTGTGGGCCCACTAGTCTAGGTGTGCCCTTAATTATTTCCATGGAAACTGGTAGGTACACAACCACTCCCTTATGCTGTGTTCTCTTTGTGCAATTTAATACACAGAACTGGTGTGCAGAGCCCAGGAAAAATCACGGTGAGATTTACTTCTTTATTGAAAAAGCTGCAGAAGTAATGCTGCTGATGGCTGCTGCTAGAGTTATAGATGCGTCAGGGTAAAATACTGCGCTGAAAACCCTTCCCATGACCCAGTATGGAAGTAGTTTTTAAAGCAACTCAGCAATACACTCGGATGTGAAAGGCAGCCTCTTAGCTTCTGGAAAAAAGTGTGTGGGGGAGATTTCACCACTGCCGGATGCAGTCATTTCAATAAATTCTAATTCCATATAATCAGCTAGACCAAGTTGAGGGGAAGATTCAGGGTAGGGGAGAGATAGGAAAGACAAGAGAATAAGCAGCAATCATTCAAAACCAGAAAAGTCAATATCCTGGTATTCCATCTACCCATGAACTTGAGGGTTCTGTGCCCAAAACACCCTTAAAGCCTCAGGCAACATTTTTTTCAGTCTTCACCTTAGCTAGAGAAGTCCAAGTGACAGAGATACTGAGACTTTTGATACAAGAAGGTATCCAGCAAGAGTTTACTATAGGCACACCTTGAAAGAAGAGCAGGAAAGTTTGAGCCTTGCCTCTTACTCCTAACACTGACCAGTATAAACACACACCATTAATAGTGGTATCTAATTTATGGATTTTTCAAGATAAATCAGAATAAGTTTGCAAAAGCTTTCTCCCAGAATTTCCGTTTCCTGCAAAATACACTCGCATGGTGTGGGATCTGGTTCACAGCTCTTGAGCCAAACTGGTGAGGTTACTGCCTTGTATCTCCAGGGACCTTTCTGTAGCAATATCCCAGTAAATTCACACCACTTGGGGCTGCATGGCTTAATTCTGAAACAAAGACACCAATTTCAAAAGACCTGATACTTGTAAGCATATTTTACATCAACTGGCGATCAGATGATTTCCTGCAGATTCAGGAATACTGTTGCTGCAGTTTAGACCACTTTTTGGCCCTCTTTTTTTTTTTTCTACTCTCAAAAGGTTATCTGCTACCTCAGGCCTACACAGTCCCAATAAAATGGTAATAAATATGAAAGACTAAAGGTCTCCATGTTCTTCTGTAGTAATCCCCCATAGTGACTGCATTTTAAAATACCAGAAAGAACTCTCTTCATCCCAGAGGGGCTGCAGATTATTCCTTTAAAAATGCGATACAGCAAGATGCGACTAATAAAATGGCTAGTAGAACAACAGCCAAAGTGCTCTCTTCCCCTTTAGTCTAGACCCAACTGCAAGGCATCAAGGGTATGTGGTATATTTAAGAATAGTACCCACACACAGTTCTCTTTACTGTCCTCCTAAAGGCCCAGCACAGACCAGTGCTAAGTTGCCTGTGGAACAGAGAGCATGGCAGATCACTGTCACATGCCAGGATCTTAGCAGACTTGCCTTTAATCAGGCAGCACAGTCCAGAGCCAGATCAAAAAAAGGCATCAGTAAGAAAATACCCTATGTCTCAGCCACAGAGAGCTCGCTTCAGGAAATCTGCAGACCAATCTGAAAAGGTAGCAATTTAAAAGAGCAAAATTGGACAGTAAGAGCATTTACCTTTTATCTGAACGTGATTCATGAGACAGCCGTACAAAGTGTCAGACAACAGCAAAGCAGTTCATCTTCTATTGATAACCCAGCATTCCCAAGCCATCAATACTCACTGGAGTACTCCTAAAGTAAATTTAGCTTCATCTTCATTTTCTTCTGTATTGAAATACTGAGGACATATTCACGGATGTTTATGCAATGGCAAGAGAGCACAGCATCGTATGTTTTACTACACTAGCAAAGCAGAATCTCGTTCAGACACTGCTAGCATATAATTTCTGTCTCTCCTAAAGCTGGAAGGCAATCATTAGCATGTTGGATCTGGCAAGTTCATATTATCTATCTGGTAATTACAGAAAGCTGTAGAAGCCTTCAAAAAATACCCACCAACTTCTGCACTTACTACACACCTGAGCGAAATACTATCTCCATTACCTAAATTAGCAGATATTTCCCATTATTCAGAACACTAGCATTAGTGTAAAAACCACTAAATAATTATTAGAGGCCATTTCATCTATTAATTTATCTTCCTTTCCAACTTCAAAATTATAAAACTATGCAATGGCAACCTCAATACAGGAAAACATCTTACTGATGGTGATGACAATCTAAGTTACATGATCCTTTTTCAGGCATTACTAGACCAAATGAACATTACAACACGACTCTAGGTTTCCAAAATATATTTACCATTACTCAATGCTATTCACACAGTGGCAGCAAAAATGTGCTGAATACACACCAAAAGATAATCCCATTCTCCATAGACTGCTGCAGAAAAGGACAGAAGGATGAGAGACAAGGGAGTGGGTGAGGGCATACATATGCGTATGTGTACAAAGTAATTGGGAAAACTGGCCTGTGTCTCATTATTTCAGATATTCATGCTTCAAGTAAAGAGAGATGAGGAGGTGCCAGGAAGATCACAGAACCTGGGACAAGACAGGTACCAAAGAACAGAAAGAAAAATCAGACAGAGCAAGGAAAGTGAAGCCAGGGAGGAGAGGCCATGAACGAAGAGGGTCAGCTAAAAAGAGTGATTAGGGGCAAAAAAAAAATACAAATGCAAGGGTGAGACCACGGGAAGCAGAGGGGTACAGTCTGTGAGATGCTTGGTTGCTCTTTTCTCAGGCAGGGGCTTCACACAGCCCGGCACCTCACAGACCCCCATCAAGCCCCATGTCACAGTCTGAATGACACAAACTGAAATGGCAGGGCTCCTTATCTCTCTGGCTTATGCACCATTTTAATCATATCGGTTGTTCCGGCCCTGGGCAGGTTGTCCCCACAGGGAGAGGGGCAGTCTCCTGGCTCAGGACCAGAATAGATAATCAGGTTTCCCCCAGGGAGCCCCTGGCTCTTGCCCCAGCCCCTGCCTGAGCTGCAGCACTACCAATCCCGATCCAGTCGTTTTCCTCTTGTTTTTTTTCAAAGCAGCCTTAAGATAGGGTAAAGCTACGAAGGCTGCAGTAAAAGCATGTCAGCACATGCATCTTGCTTCCTGATAATTCCCAAAACTATAGGAACAAACAAACAGATTCAATTACCAAGATAGACGCTAGCCTAATTCAAGGGGATTGATACATATATTATAACAAGATGCTGGAGCTGCAGCCCGATCACATTTACATGAAGAAATCATTTTATGCAAATCTCTCATCCATGGATGAAGGCCGTACAGGAGAGGAGAAACAGCTCTGAATGGAGATTCATGATGCATGACAGATGGGCAATTTAAGGTAAATCACACAGTTCAGTTATAAAAGACATATAACCTGGGGAGAAAGTGTGTGGCTTCACAGTCATAAATTATTTATAAATAATACAGTCTTCTCATGAAATATCCAAAAGGACAAGCACCCATTTCTTCCCATTATTTTTCTCTCCTTTCACAAGTCAGAGGGAAACTGAAAATGAGTATCTTACAAAGGATGAATTTTCTTTATAAAGCTCATTGCTCTGTAAGATGGACTTGGGGGAGGATGGACTTCGATGGTGGAGTTAGTTAGCCGCTTGCAGGTAGGATGACAGGAACTGAAGGCAGTAGGGCTGCTGTGCTCACCCTCTTGGAAGGGAAGCAGCAGAAGTCAAAAGGAGTGGGCTGAGGAAAGAAACTGTCCGCCTGGTAACTCATACCCTCCCAGGACTGTCACTGCCAGCCTGTTCAAAATCACCACCTAATTTCCACCAAATATTTCGGGGTTTTTAAACTGAAATGCAGGGCCGAGGTTCACAAAGCGCAGCTGTGGCATCCACGCGTGTGGTGTGTTTTCTGTCAGCAGCGCTGCCTCTTCAGAGCACTGCCCATCCTCTGTACAACATACAGTCACACCGCTGTATTCTCAGCATTTCTGCTGTGACACCTCAGCAGTCTGACAACTTCTCATCTTCATTACCCAACGCAACACCTGCGCAAATTCTCCTGCAATGACCAACTGAACTGACTTTTTTTTCTGATGTCCCGCCTGGTGGCCCTGCATGCCTACCAGTGCTCTTACAGGTATCCACCTTTTGACAGATATATACACAGTTCATAATTCTCTTTTATGTTGTAGAGTCTATACCCTTCAAAATCCTTTTCAGATCTTCATGCTCAGCTTGCATTCAATTCAACACAGTCTGGCTGGGTTATTTTGTTTGAATCATTAGGGGCAGATACCCATCTGCTCAAGGATATTTTTGTAGTCTGAGCAACTCCTAAAATTTGGGCTTTCAGCAGACCACTGTTTCTGCTGCTTATATACAGATGCCTTAAGTGACTTTTACAGTGTGTTTAAGCAGCTTCCCATGCTGAGCTGAGGATATCAGTTTTCTGTCTTCTGACTTTTTTTCAGCTGATCTGCTGGTTCCTGGATGGGGGACAAGTACTTCAGTGTCTAAAAAGCCCTAAAATTTAGAAGGCACATTTTTACATACATAATTCAGAACTTTTCTGAAACTCTTCAAAGCCTTGGTGTGTATTTTCTTTGCATTACAAGTGGTAAGTTTGCCTAAATGCAACAGCAGTGTTATTCTTGAGTTCACTGCTGATGTCACATGTGCAGTATAAGGCAAATAAAATACACATCAGAAAAAAAAAATCCCCAACACTGATTTATTTTCTTATTAGACACAGATATTAGCATCTATGATTTGTATCAATCAGTTGCAACAAAAAGACAGAAAAACAAAAATATTTATTCTCAGTGTTAGGACTGTAGTATTGTTACATGAGCAAAACTAAAAATAAATATACCTCTTGCATGATAAAGAGCAAATGTAGCACCAAATGTCACTTCATCCATGCACTTACCTCTCTGCACCAGGGGTCTGTAGGTATAATCCCTCCAAAGCCACAACGGGGCATGAAAATGCAAATTCCAAAGTGGCATGAAATCTACATTTTCAGTTATCATGGAAATATCTCAATAGCCATTATTCAACTACATCTATGCCTATGTCAACATTTGCAACCTTTTGGTTAACAAAGAGGTCTGTTTCTGAACTTCCCTAAATATTTTTCAATGAACTCAAATGCCATATGGAACTCCAATCCTCTGAAGCATTTTTCTTACTACACGACAGACTTTAGGTACCAAAACCAAAGAAGAAAGTCTCTTTTCTGGAGGAAGGGACATCTCTCTTGGCTAAACTTATTCCTACCTAAGTCTACATCCATTTCCTAGGTCAGATGTTAAAAGAAAAAATTGTCACCCATTCGACAGCTCACTGAGGTCTTAGCCACTGTCACACATGCAGCTGTTACTCTTTTGAAGTCTTTGCTATTGCAAGCATATTGAAAATGTAAATGGTAACTAAGCTCTTGTGCAGGCCTTTAGTTGGGAAAGACCTGTGTAAAGGCTTGGATTTCATACTTTCAAAAATGGGAACAGTCCTTTTCCTTTGGGAAAAATCAAACAACTTCTGTTAAAGACTGCTCCTCTTTTGCCTCAAAAAACTATCCCTGATGTGGAAAACCTACTATGGTCTCCGAGGATTGCACTAGAGCAATTGTATTTACACTTAGAAGGCAGCAGCAGTATATCTAAGATCAAGTTCTTTGTGAATTTTAGAAATCATGAATGCGAAATAAATTTACATGCAAAATGCTTCAGTCCTGATTTTTCAAACAAAGAGTCAGGTCATAAAAACAAATTGGACATCAATAGCCAAAGGATAACTCTTACTGCTGCTGTACTGTTGACAAAGATTAAAGCTATGCCTGTAATTAATACAAAATTAGCTCGCAAGGCAAAGGGAGAAGGCTGAGGTCACTGATAACAGCTCCACTACTCCCACATGCATCAAAAGCCGCACATTTGGTGAGGTTTGTTTCCAGGCGGCTGTTAACTCACCAGGAGGAGGGAACAAGCAGTGGCACACCAAATCATTGTGGTTTACAAAAGCCCTGTCTGTAGGCTTGTGTCGATAAAAGTCTCCTGCCTTGAGTCTTGAATATGATACTGCTTAAGGCCTATTAATATGACAGCTAAGCTCAGCACCTCATCTGCTATGCTGTGGAGGCACATGGGACATGATGCCAGCTACAAATGGCTTAGAAATGAAGCTAGTAAGAGCCAGGCTTTAAAGGAAAGGAAATACTTCAAAAAGAAGAGAACGGGTCTACACAATAAGCATTATTTGTCCAACATTTACAGGCTTAAGTCACTATGAAGAATTAGATTTTCCCTTATTTTTCACATACATAGTCAGAACAGAGATGAAATAACTGCTCTTTTGCACACATCCTGCAGGAACAGGAGATGGCAGATATTTTGTCCCTGTTGCACAATTCAGGGAACATATAAGAGATTTTATCTTTTAAAAACTAAAGGTAAAAAGTGGGATGCAAACTGAGAAGAAGCCATAAGGTACCAAGAGTATACCACTATACTTTTTTCAGTGAGAATGGAGAACCTCTTTCAGTTTTTTAAAAAGCAAACTAGGGAACTGTTATTTTAGAACAGGCTCTCTTAAAACTGCCTGCAAAGAAGGTGACACAGAAGTAGTCCTACCATGCATTCAGCACAGCTGCTTAAGAATTGTAGAATCACAGAGTGAGGTGGGAGGGGACTTTTGGAGGCCATCTAACCCAGTACCCCTGCTCAAGTAGGGCCTCCCAGAGCCGGTTGCCCAGGACCATGTCCAGGTGGGTTTTGAGTATCTCCAAGGATGGAGACTCCACAACCTCCCTGGGAAACCTGTTCAGTCACTCTCACAGTAAAAAAGGCGTTTCCTGACATTCAGAGGGAACACCTTCTGTGTTTCTGTTTTTGCCCACTGTCCCTTGTCCTGTCACTGGACACCACTGAAAGGAGCCTGGCTCTGTCTTCTTTGCACCATCCCTTCAATATTTCTGCACATTGATGACACTGTCCCTCAGCCTTCTCTTCTCCAGGATGAACAGTCCCAGCTCTCTCAGCCTCCCCTCATATGAGAGATGTTGTAGTCCCAGCATCGTCTTCATGGCCTTTTGTGGGACTGCCTCAAGTACATCCATTTCTCCCCAGTACTGGAGATCTCAGTACTGGCCCCAGCACTCCTGCTGTGGCCTCACCAGTGCCTAGCAGAGGGGCAGGATCACCTCCCTCCACCTGCTGTCAATACTTTGCCTAATGCAGCCCAGGACACCGTTCATCTTCTTTCCCACAAGGGCTTGTTGCTGGCTCATGTTCAACTTGGTGTCCACCCAAATCCCTGAGCCTTTTCTGCTTTCCAAATGGTCATCCCCCTCCACATACTGGTTCTTGGGGTTGCTCCTATCCAGGGGCAGGACTCTGCACTTGCCCTTGCTCCTGGTACCTACCACTCACAAGTTCAAACTTTGGATGTGGGATAACTCCTAGCTGCTCTCTGCAGCAGAGCAGAAGGTGACATTCCCTGGGCACAGCACTGAAGAGCTGGGGCCAGCCAGAGGTGCGGCTGCCACAGCAGAAGCCAGACTCTTGTCAGCATATAACCTGTGATCCCTTGATCCCATGTTGGCTACACGCTCCAGCAAGGTCCACTTTACAGTCTGCACTGTATCAGCATCTCCTCATTTAAAGCTCCACAGGCGCTGAATTGCCAGGCTATGCTTCTGGAAGTTAACCCTTTCCTGTACCAAACACCCATCACTCCCACGACTGGGGGACTGAAGTCCCCTGGAGAGGATGATGCAGAAGAGTGAGAAAAGGCAAGTTTAAGCTTGCAGTGTGTGCCTTCAGCCCCAGCACTCCTCCACTGCTAAACTGAAATACCAGGCGCAGGAAGGAAGAGAAAGCAGCACTGCGCTTCTCCCTGCCACCAAAACGTTGCTCCTTAGCACACAACTAACTTAACAGCACTAATTTTTTCACAAGAGCTTGTTCCTATTTGCATACAGTCAGGCTGATGGAGACACACACACCACAGGTACTAGAGTGTTAATAAAACCAAGTAGGTAGGTGTTTAAAAGGTATAAATCTCTTAGCTCTGGTCATTTACCTACAGCAATCTTCATACTTCTTTTTTCTGAATTCAATCTTTCTAAGTGCCAGCTGCTGATGAACTGCAGGAAGCATTATTTTTCTAAAATGATGAACACTAAAACATCAGAGTTATACCTCTGAAAATCAATTTCCTATTGCCTACTGACAGATGCCTTAAGCTCAGATATTCCCAAGGGGTTTCTGTGTGCACTTTTTTCATTGGTTTGGGTTTTTTGGGTTGCTTTTGTTGTTGTTTGAGGGTTTTTTTCTTATTTCTCTAGAACCCAATGAAAAAAAGCCTTTTCTGTTTAAAGTGGTTGGTTTCTTTAAGCATCAGTGTAATTAATTACACAAGCTAATACTTAATATAAAAAATGCAACTACTCTGTGGAGCGAGGCACAGTTCCAGCTGGAACACGGAAACTGCAGACTTTGAAATTCTCCTTCTCAGGGAATCACACCATTGCAACATATAATTTCTGCCTAGCTCAGAAAATCAAGGGAAAACAAGTTTTCTTGTTTACTGTGTTTCCTGAATAAAATATTATTTACTGCTGATTAAAACCAATGACTTGTGCTAATTTTACCACTGTCCAAGAACACAGCTGGGAGAAGCAAAAAAGTGGCAAAAATCCATCAAGAGTTTCCAGGTTCCCAGACAGCCAACCACGAGGTTGAAACCTCCAGGGCTTTGGTGTCTCAGGGTAGCTGCAACAGGCCCATTGGGCCACCCCTGCAGGAGCCTGGGAGTTCTATTACCCATTTCATAAACTGGGCTTCTCCTCCCAGACCAGCTACAGGTGTTGATGAGCCTGTTGGGAACCAACTGCACCGTGTTACCTGTGCACGCTATGCCTGAGTGTTGAATAAATGGGAAACACACAAAGGCTGAATTATTTGCTGCTTGCCTGCTTTGCTGAGTAAATAATATAGCTAATTTCCTCATAATAATGACTTCCAATTTTGGTGTGAAACCAATTCTCTGCTCCTAGTTTGCTTTCTCCAGTTCTTTTCTAGGTCTGGTTTTAATCAAACCTTGTTGAGGAGGATGATAACAGAATCACCAGGAAACCAGCACCTGTTAATTCAGCATAACCGGTCAGACCCCACACCAGACCCAGACATCACTTATTTCCCTATAATTTACCTGACTGTTAATGAAAATCAATTCCTGGTGTATTACCTTTGCAGAAATGAGATGGACTTGTCAGGCAAAATTAAAGATGGAGTCACAAGTAAGGGCTTCAGGGTTCACTCACAAAAATTAAAATACACAATTGATACTGAAATGTAAATCCAGGGTGTGAAATTAAATCTTCGAGAATGGAAAAAAATTAACTCTTGCTTTCAATTCAGTCAGTGTAATTGACTGGAAGAATTTAAAAGGTTTGACAGACTGTCCACCAAGATACCCCAGAAAATCAAACTGTTGTACCTCTACATTACTTGCATAAAACAATTTCCCAATGAACTGGCAAATTTCAACTAAATTGCTGGGAATACTTTTTCCAAATTCAGTTACACTTATAACAAAAGGTGACTGTATGTTTTCAATTACCAAGGACATAGTTAAGAAAACAGATGAAACGAAAGGAAAAGAAATTCATATTATAAAAATCAAAGTGCATTAACAGATAATATTTCAAGTGCTCATTCATTATAGGTGGTCTATAGGTAACTGTTTACCTCAGGTCCACATGCATAATGGCACGTACTGCTACTCCCTTGCACGATTAATTAACCCACACAGAAAAGCTCCGCAACGAGTCACATCATAAGTCATGAAATGGAGGTCACTGTGCTAGCTAGCAAATGACACATTAAAAAGAGGGGAAAAAAGGCAGAAGATGCTCTTTTTACTTTCCACTTCACTATCAACATGAGGGATTTATTTTACTAATTCATGGCTGGCAGTGTCAGGGCTACTTGGAGCTGCAGAGACAGAGGGAAATATCCAATTTTCAAATCCCCTCCAGCTAAATGAAGGTAAGCAAGAAGAGCGCTTCTGCCCCTACTGTTATTGCATCGCTGCTGGCGTTAGGACAACACCATCTTTTAAAAAGGCTGAACTAGAAGAAGGCACAGTCCCTCCTGTAACTAGAAGAGTCAATTAAGATGGCCAAGAGAGTGCCAAAATATATCTTTTTACAGTGTGTTCATTTGTATTTTATTTTGCCTGCCCAATTACAGCATTACATTCCTATATGAAGAGTGTAAGAGAAACTGCACTAGTGACTTTGCCTATCCAAATATGAGCTTACTCAGACTATTTAACCATTAGGTCACCATTTACCTTTCTAAGGGCAAAGCAGTGTCTTTCCTACAAAATGTACTAAAAACGAGGCAATAAAAACTGTACTAAAAAAATGTACTAAAAACAGCACTTCACAGTGTGAGACAGAATACACACATATCTAGTTTGGCCTTTCTAAATTTTCTTCTTCTTTTTCCTTAGGCAAGCAAATCTATAAAGCCTCTCATCTAATGTGTTAGATTAATAAATGATGAAGCTACAAACAAGAGAGCCCCAACCTTCTATGATGTTTGTTCAATTATTTTGCATTTAACAAGAGTAAAGGAAAATTAAATTAATTTAACCTCTGTAATTGCCAAACTAAATGACACAATCGTGCCTATTATAATAGATCAAACCAATACATTTACATTTACCAAGTTGTTGTAAAAAGTGTAATTTTTACTCTGAATAGCTCTCTGCGAAGTATTAGCTTCCATTTGTGGAAAAGTAACTACCAAATGTTGCAGCAGAGGTCATGGAGGTTGTGCTTTTCCCCACAACTAGGCTCAGGATCAGTGCTACTTTTAAGCTAAGCCCTATTATAGCATTTCAAAAGAAAGTAAAATTATATTTTGGAATGTGCTTGGTGACTAAACTAAAGTAAGTCTGGAATCACATGTTTTCTAGTTTCCAGGCTGTAGCAGTCAGAATGTTGGTCTACGCACCCTACTAGAAGGAAAATAGCTGTTATTTATTGAATGAAGAAACTTCTGCAGGCAGTGCAGTTTGTTAGGAAATCACCCTCAACACCATCTGTAGCAAATTCTTTAAGCAATTTCTTCCTGTCTCTCCCTTACACTCCAGTCTCTTAAACCAATGTGCCTGGGTGGCAGCCTGAGCAGTGGCAGGCATGAGAGCATCGTGTAGGCACCAGTGCTCCTCTGAACCCCTCACTGCCCAACCTGATCCTGTCTTCCATGGCTCTTCCTAACTCCTGCTCTCATCGAACCTCCTCATTAACTCTCCCCCACCACAGCACAATCCCTAGAAGAGGACTTAGGTCATCTTTCCCTGTTTACTTTTTCCAATTTGAAATCATATTGCTTGCACATGAGGAACAGCCCACTATCAGCAGCACCCCAGGTAAGCTTTCTCTGCAGCCCTGCACAGTGGCACGAACTCTTTCAAACGACTCTGGAATAGCCTGCCTGAGGTAACTGAACGTTTACCTTTGCCATTTTTTGTGGGCACACCCCAGCAGCTGTGTGGCAACAGGTATACCCAGGGCTTTCTCTCCCCTTCAGTCACTTCTGAATGATGAATCTCTAATCCCTTTGGCTTCAGCTGCAAAATTCCCATTGACTGATAATGGATTTTACACTGATGCAGAATCAGGCACTTCAACTACACCACTACGAATTAACAGAAGAGAGCTCTGTTAATCCTTTCTAAGCAAGCTTAATCTTGTGGTTTATAGAAGAAGTGAAGGCTCTGTTCTGTCCAATATCAGCCAGAATATGATTACCATTTCAGAAAATCTTTCACATTTTCTTTGATCGAAACCAGTATTTCTTTGGAAGACACAAATCCAGACACCATCACAGATGCATACTTCTGCCAGGTAAAAAAGGAAGAGTTTGAGCTATGACTCCTGAAGCTGAAAGCTGGGATCAGCACTCTGGGACTTCCACTTACTCCACAGAAAGTGCTGTCATCTGGAAACAGCAGTCTGACAAAGCCTTTATAGCATTCACCTTTCAATTAAACAAGAGTAACATCTGACACCTCACATTAAAATACCTGTAAGATTTGTAAGGGTTCTCTCTCAATGACATGATTTGAACATTTCCTGTACATTAGCAATAGTTAGGGCTATTAAATACAAGCAAGTATTAGCACCTTTAAAGACTGCCACAGGACTTGGCTAATAACTCTAAAGTAATCAAGTCATCAGAAAGATGAACTGATCTTACATTAAGACACTTTTTCCACTAAAATGAGATTTTGTTAGATCAACTCAAACTTTAATTTAGTGGGCAGCAGAATGTATCCTCTTTTTTTGCAGGAAAGGAAAATCATCACTATGCCTCAATGTCTAGTAAATAAGAACTCACACAAACCCCTGCTCAAATGAGAAACCACTGCTTGCCAAGACTTTTTCCATTTGCAGTAAACAGTCTGAGCTAGGATAGTTAACAGTATCCTTAGCAGTAAAATCATGGAAGATCAAGTCCAAATATTACAGCTATAATTGGTACTGCACAGCAAATGACCATTAATTTGATGTCCTGTCCTGCAGCACACTAGATGAAAACATTTAATTGATTTAGTAATTCATCATAAGCACTGCTTCTACACTAGGATGCAAAGAAGTCTTAAATACAGCAGCTTAGTGGTTCCTCTAAAACACTGGAATGCCACATAAAATGTTTATCTTTGTCAAGCATTTCATTGCTGCTGTTTAGCTGGATGACCTTTGGGAAGGAGCCTCGGAGGCTGACATGCACCTTCATTAAAGCAGCGCCTCCTTCTTCCCCTGCCTGTGAGAACAATGAGTGTGGGAGGGAAGAGGTGAGCAATCCACAGAGTAATGAAGAGATTTTGTTTCAGAGGGTTATCAATTATTTATAAGTAAATCCCCAGATGAACACATCCGATGCTGAACAATTTTTAATACATTTCACTTCTGTTCACATGGCACAACACAACCAGAAGCAAGCTAAACTTGGTCTGACTATTCAAGACGTCAAACAGTGAGTTGAATTTGGACATTGGTAAATCACTACTATGTTTTTCAAAGTATAACAGTCTCCTAAAATTAAATCTCTTCCACAAAATTCCTCTAACACTCATAGAAATCAATCTTTACAGTATTTCCCACTCATCAAGATCTCAGCAAAGAAAAAGCTTATCCTTGAAGATTTCTGTAATTATGCCAACATAGTTGTCTAAAAAGTCCAATACTCGAGCTCTTATAAAGCATATTGCCCAGCTTTGCACAGAGTTTTATTCTACAATGGATCTGAACTTTTTCTATTAAGATAAGGTAATACCAAGTAAAGATCTTTTTCTCCAGGAGAGGGTTCAAAACAGAGCACTTGTCTTCAAAGTAAAATTGTTTTACAACTGTACTTTTTAAATAGAAGATCCATGATTTCCATATCCATGATATGGAAATACAAACATTACACGTTGATCTTCTTCACAAAGCAAGGGCAGTGAAACCAAACGGTTGTATGGGCAAGACACACTTTGCACAAGAAACTATTAATCTGTTCCCAAATGCTACCATTGAAAACAGTCATCCTGCGAATCTTGAAATGAAACCCAATCCACTCTCATGCAGTAAACATCCAGATCTGCAGAACTGTTCTTTGAGCTCTACTTCTCCATAGTTTCCGACCAACAAGACTCTGCCAGAGTCACCACAACCACTGCAATCACCCTTGTGTCTATGGCTTGCGTCTATGACTGTGTCTATGGCAGCTGTCATGATGGCCCCAAGGCCTCCTTTAATACCCAACTCAGGCACTCTGTGAGCCAGGACCCAGGCTGGGGCACTGCCAGGATGCATCCTGCACAGCAAGACCTCCAGGCAGGTTAGCACCTGCAAAGCAGTGGCACATCATGCGCAGGAGGCCCCAGAGGCAGTCGGCCAGTTATCCCGTACTTGGATGGCTCTCCTGGTGCAGCTTTGGCTGAGCTGCACCCAAGGGGGAACAGGCAGCGGCCCCTGCAGGTTTCCCTGCCTCGTCTGCAAGCTGCCTTCCAAAGGGACATGTCTGGGGAAACACTCATCAAATAACATGTTTCAAACTACACATGGAATGAGCACTTCCTGCCTTTACTGCACAACTGCAGGAGAACAGCCAGGTCTCTCACGTTCCCTCTGCCCTCTCCTATTTGGGCCAGCATTCACCTCAGCATGTTCACAGCTCCAGGAGCAAGCTCCACTCCCAGCCTGGCCCGGCTAGAGTAAACAGCTCCAACATCAAGACAACAACAAAAAAAAAGCCACTTAGAAATCCATTTTAGATTTGTTTGCCTTACTTTAGAGGGTTTGCTATGTATTTGGATGAAAGAAGCCCATTAAGTACATCTATATTTACTTCATTATAGTGTGGCTCTTGAAGTTAGATGAAAAGATTTACCCTGGCCAAGTTTGTTTATTCATCAACATCAGCTAGATATATTTTCAAAGGCTCATCCTCATCGTATTTACATGAAAGCACACTGATTTTTTTTCAATGGCTGTATCGCATTCTGAGAGCTGGAAAAGGACAAAAGAAACTTTAGTGAGAATTACAAAATCAAAGAACAGTAGAGGCAAATTCCTCTCATTTCCTGTTATTAATGGGAGTGGAAACTCACTTTTCCCCACCTGAAGTCATTCTTCTAACCCTGTAGATGTATCAACAGCAACAAACCGTATCTGGAGGGTCAGTACGCATAACAGCACCTGGCACGCTGCTTACCCAGGAACACCACAAGTGAAGAGTTTACCCCTCCTGAAGCACAGGAGTTTAGGCAGATGCAGCCTCCCAAGTTTCTAATGTTTTTATCTACATGTTGGCAAGAACAAATCAGATTTTTTTCACAAGTGGCATTGAAGAAAGGCTTTTCATTATGGCTACCAAAGCATTACATAGAAATACAACCCTCCACTGACCAATGCCAACTGTACCAGTCCTAGTTATCTCTGATAGAAACCCAAACATGACTTGATACTTGCATGCCTTTAATATCAAAATTTTATCCTCAAGTTATGTAAATACTTAAATGACATTTATGGGCACTATCTTTCCTCATGAGTTTACATTTTCCCACGGAAGACTTCCAGAGTGATTAACAATGCTGATCTTTATCCTTCACACTGACTATTCATTCATCCTTTCTAAAACGAATACTGCTTACATATGACCCGAGAGGGCTGTAACAAGGCAGTATTTATCTACCCTAATAATCTACTGTGGCTGCTTTAATTAAAACTTGGTTATACCACATCCATGAAGCAAAGGCACACCTCCCATTACTCATCATCTCCATCCGACAGCTGTGCTTGGTACACCTTTGCAGGAGCAATCTTTGGAGGTCCCACCACCCTCATCCTCCCCTGCCCAAGTAACTGCAGGCACAGTGTTGCAAAAAGAACTTCTTCACCACAGAAGAAAAGCAAAGTGAAACTGCAGAGACGTTTGCAGCCTGGGGCCTCGAGTGAGTCACCCGTGCAGGCTGGCATTCACCCTGGTTCATGAGCAGGGCAGTACTGCCAGCATGGCAACAGGGGAGTTCTGGAAGGCGAGGGGCCAGGGACAAGGAGAGACCGACGGAGAAGATGTGGCACAGCACGGCAATTCAGAGAGCGAGGGATACCAGGATGGAGATGGGGGAACCGCAACCAAGGTCATCTCAACTACCTGCAGTAAATCTGCAGGCAAATTTTCAGACTTCAGCTTCCTCATCCATTCTGCAGGTTTCACAGGGCTTCCAAAAGCCCATACGACTGCACAGGGATTGCAAAAGTTTACAGTTTTTGAATAGCAGTATTACACAAATGAGCATGCACTGCTTGCCCTTTCCGTGCTTTACTCAATGTAAGCAGTTATTTGATTATACGAACATCTAGAAATGGACCATTTTCCTGAGGGAGAAGCTGTCCTGAACTTCTTTCCTCACCAGAAATTTTTTGGCATCATTATACACAGTATAAGGCCTGGAACTGACAGCATCCTTGGGATGTTGGGATGGGCAGCAAGCAGCCAGGGCAGCCTGCCTGGAAGCTTACAGGCTGTACGACCAGGGCCTCATCCAGCACCTTGCTGGCTCCATACAGGGCCTGGACCAGCAGTCGCCATATATTCAGCAAACCCTTAAACATTGGACAGGGGCATTCCTGGTCCCAGCTTGGCACCCTGGGGATGAGGGTGAGTGGCAGCATTCTGCATCCCTTCACCCTGCCTGGGCTCCCTCCCAGCCACAGCACAACCACAAGGCTGCAGCATGCCTGCCCCCCTGATGCCACCCTGTGCCCAAAACCTGCTCCATTCTCAGGACCTGGAAGCAGAGGCATTGCTATAGGAGCTTGGGTAATGTTATTTGAATAATTAGTTGTTTCATTTAATATTATAAAATGTTTTTGAGCCTTCCTAGTCTATTAATCTTATTCTTACACTATATTTTGCAGTTACAAATTCTATGGTTTTGGAACTACTTTGAAAAAGCCCCTCAGCTTTCCATTCCCATCCTTATTGGAAAGAAAACAACTGTGTCCTGTTCCAGCCATTGAACTCTACAGCACTCTACCATGGGCATCAATGAGCTGATAAACACATTTAACTCCTTTGCGTGTCAATGAAGTACACAGTGCCCCAGGAAGGAGTGTTCCTCAACTAAACGCCACCACACAGCCAGCAAGAAAACTCGATTGCTTTTCTCATGGATTCCTCCATGATTCTTAAAATACAAATTAGCTCTAGATTATCAAGCGTTTCTTATTTAGGACTTGGAATCCAGTTGCCGCTTTCTGATCAATATAACTTTAATAGTAGAGTAAATTTAGAACTTAAGCTATCTAGTAGTAGTCATTTATATACAATGCATGATCTAAAGCCACATTCATGTTTACATGCCTGGCAATGAGGCTTATGAGGAGCACTGTGTCTTCAAATGCAATGGATTACCTGTTTCTTTTCCTCATCAAATGACATCTCATAAAAGGTGAGCTTGCCAACTGTCATATCGCACAACCTTTACTCATATGAGCAATGCATTGCCTTCAGATCAGGTTCTCATTTGGAAGTTGCAGATCCCCACTGCTGACCTCAATATGGATTTTATTAACATAATAATGTTGAAATGTTGGTTAAAGATAAAATTGCTCTTGTACTTCAGGCCTGCAAGCTGTTACACATGCTGTACTATTTTCTTTTTCGATGAGGGCAAAAGACATTCACAGGCTCAGAATCATGTAGAATTATATTTATGAGGACAAGATCTTTAAAGATGTAAAATAAAACCCACTAGAATTTGGAATGTCTGCTTCTGTATCATCTACGAGAAATAAATGCAATGACAAGGTATTTCCATTTACCTACTGGGTATCTGCAGCAGTGTTTGCTTCTGCAAATTCTCTTAACAGATGCTGCTCCGATCATCACTTAACTGCAACACAGACAGGCTTCAAGAGCACTAAGGAGGATTTGCTTCTGGTTTCACACAGCACACTTGTTTTATTGAAGTTTAATTTAATAAAATAACAACTCTGGATAAAAGTTAATCAAGTACGGCTTCTAGGCTTCCTAGGCTGCTAGAAAGGGGAGAAATATTTTCTGCCAAAATTTTATCATTGGTCTTTCTCACTTTTTTCTTCATTTATTGCTTAACGGTTTAGTATTATTTCTGTACATTCCTTGTACAAATGTAATCAACTCCATAGCATTCAGCATCACAGATGATATATTACTCTCCTTAAAACCAAATCTCTGAGGGATAGACTAGAAAGAGAGGTTAAAGAGCTCTATCGTTCACAGCACTATAGTTCAGACACCTATAAATCACTACGTTTGTTTATTTAGATAATTGGCCCATTAGCGTCTGTAGCACCTCAAGCTACATAACTTTCTGGTGTGATCATGTGCTAGTTTTTCCTTTTCCCTCTCCGGAGCCCCGAAAGCTCCCCGCAGCACACAGTGCGTTAGGGACAATCTGCGCTTGCAGCTCTCTTTGAGGAGCAGCCTCCACTCTCCCCAGCGACCCCTTGCTCTTATGGACTTTCCAAGCCCAAGAGCAGACGCCACTGTGAAACAAACTGGAGGCTGTCACCACGTAATAGGATTTTAATGGAAACACAGTTACGGGGCTGGCTGGCAGCGGCGGGGAGGCGCGGTAACCCCGCGCCCCGGAGAGCCGCACAATGCCCCCGCCGGGGCCGTGCCCTGCACCTGTGACCGCTGCCGCCCCGATCACCCCGCACATCACCGCCTGTGCGCCGCGCTCCCCCGCAGCGCGGACCGCGGCCGGGCAAGGGCACCCCGAGCTCCGCAGCCCTGCGGCGGCCCCGCCGCCGGCCCCCGCGGCGACTGCACCAGCACACGGGTCCTCCTCACACCCCAAACACAGACACGGCAACTTCGCGCCCCGTCCCCAACTCACCGGGAGGTGCCGGCCCCGCGCAGAGCTGCTCCCGCGGATGGCGCGTCCCGCGGGGCGCACCCGCAGGGGCCGGGCAGCGCGGCCAGCGGAGGGGAGGGAGCAGGGGCAGCAAGTTGCGGCGCGTCTCTCGTGTCTCGTCGCTCTTCTCTCCTCTCCGCTTCTCTCCCCTCCCTCCTCCTCCTTCCCCTCGTTCCCTCCCCCTCCTCCGCCCGGCAGGAGGGTCG
>VZRE01015508.1:211319-268916 GCA_013396775.1 Cephalopterus ornatus | reverse complement strand
AGCGCGGACATGGCAGCCGGCTCAGGGCTGCGCACCTTGCGGCACTGCCGGCGCCCCGGGGGGCTCGGCCGTCCCCGAGCAGCGCGGAGCAGCGGGGGCCAGGCCGGCGCTGCGGCGGATGCTGGAGCCGCCGCCCCGATTGCTGCACTGGGGACTGCGCGGCTGGAGGATGCTCCGCTGGCCGGCCTGGAAAAGGAGGAAAAAAGGATAAATCCAGGCTTGCTGTTATTTTATTTTCCCCCCCCCGTTAAGTGAGCATTACTCAATGAAGAGAGGCATTACGGGCAAAGGAATCTCGATTATTGGTGTCTTTGTAATGCTATACCAAGGTCTTTGAGAAATAACCGTATTTTTACATGATGTAAAGGACTCACAAGGACTGCGAGTGAAAAGCACTGCAAGAGCAAAGGCAGGAAAGGCTGCAAACGCAAAATGCCTAACTGAGATCTCTGGGGATTTTTTAGGGAAATTGCACAATTACTATAAGTTTCCACCCAGATGTAAGGACTGACCTAACACCCAGTGAGCTCTTTACTTCCTGAGAACAAGTTCAAACCCCGTATGCCATTCTGCAGCAGCACTGCTGTCGTGTGGCTGGCTCAAGGTTTGAGCCTGGATCTGCATTGGATGTTTACCAAGCAAGGATTTGCTTATGCAGAAAAGTGCTGGTTGGTTGGTTGGTTGGTTGGTGGGTTGTTTTGATAATCCAAATACAGCAGTACTATCAGCATTTTCATTTTCACCTAATCTTTAGCAAGATTATAGCTCAATTTATGTCCATGCACACCCATCCAATGAATCCTCAGAGTTGATCCTTTCTTCATATCTCCTTTCAGTATTGCCAGCTGTTGGGTTCATCTGTTGATTTGTTTCCCTTTATTTTTTTCTTTTTTTTTTCTTTTTTTTTTGAGCCTTCTTTAAGCTCTTTTGTCTAACAACTTCTGTCTGCACTGGGTAACCTAATCCATGTTTAGCAGAGTCCAGCCTATCTCAGTTAGTCCACATGGCCCCTGCAACAAAATGCATATTATTCTAGCATGTATCCCGCCAGGTCTTGTACTATCCAGCTGAGGGTTGTCATTTTACCAGTCTGGCATTGCTTTTTTTCTCTGTTCCTAACATGCCACTATACTGGCACATTACAGCTGACCTAATGATATTTTGCTCAGACTTTGTTCTCTGGTTTCCTTTACCCGTAGTTCTCGCAGAAAGTTCCCATCAGATCATTCCATTAGTAACAAGCAGGCTTTGTGAAACCCCTAACATCTGTATTCACATCCCACATGGTGACTCTGCAATGAACCCAACTATCTGAAAGATTTTAACTCTTTCACCTCCAACTGTGTTGGTTTCTGTAGTAAGTGAAGATTTGCATGTGTGGAGTCTTGAATCAGCACTTTCATTCTACCTCCATCTTCCCTCTTTCTAGACCAGTGGTTTCCCTGCTCTGGTCAAGGATTGTAGATGTCCCTATAAGAGGTAGGCCATCATAGGCATTTGGTGCCTCCATAGTATTTTCAGTTTAAAGTATGAAATCAAATTGTTATTTGGAGGAAATTGTGGAGGCTAACAGTAGTGTGTAGGTCCAAGAAAACTGGGAACCAATGTTACAGCAGTTACTCCCGTTCAGCTGTATCTTTTGGCACAGTTCAATGTCATCAGCAAAGCACAGTTTTCATTGAGTCTTTTCAAGTGATACATAAAGCATGCCAGTACACTGAAAGCCACAGAACTTCCATCTCTTTAAACCTACTGTAGAGACTCCTGGTTCCTCCAGATAGTTTATTTGGATTTAATTAGGTGAAAAAACCTTTCAAAAATCATAAGCTAAATCAAAACCATATACTTGCTTTTGAACGAGAGTCACTACATGTGGTAGTAAAAAATAAAAGGGTATTAATAAATAAAAGGATATTACCATAGCAATTTATATTCTCATCTTAACCTGTACTCCTGTTGAAATGTAAACAAAGCCAAAGATAGCTCCAAAGGAGAGGGGTGGCTTTCGTTTGCCTCTTTCTTTCTTCTCTCTCACCTCCTTTCTCCCCTTTGCCCTCCAGCTCCAAATACCATTTGGTTTAAATTATCTGCCTCTGTATTTAGAAAGAAAGCAATTATTGGATGCTTCTCTTTAAATTTGGGGAAGTGGGATTTGCTCATTACCTAATCTTTATTTGCAGCCCTAGTCAGACAGGCGAAGGTCAGGAAGGAAAGGGGAGATGTAGAGAATGAGGGAAAGGAGGCAGCCTGTGATCTCTTGACAAAGGGAAGGATCAGTCACGGAGTCAAATGGAGGAGTAGCAAGGGCGTGTAAAGGCAATGGGCAAAGCTGGGAGAGATGGAGGGTTAGGAACTCTGTAGGCAAGAGGCGAAGACAAAGTCCTTCAAAAAGACTGGCAAAACCCAAGCACTCTTAGACATGATTAGTTCTGCACTCCACAAGAGTGAAACTATTCCCTCCTGTCATTTCTGTGCTGGGTGCTCCCAAAGGACCCCATTGCTGCTAGAGCTCCATTATCTGAGGCATTGTGCTGGCACATCAGTGACGCGGTCTCTGCCATAAGGGCCTTACAGTTTAGCATGAGCCAAAATACAATAAAGGAATGCAGAAAATAGCGTAAGAGATCCGGAGAGGAAGGACAGCTGAAACCTCAGAAGCCTACATTGCAGCTTATGTTATGCAATGTCATGGTTAAAATCATAGGTAAATAATACACAAATAATGTATACACATAGTAGTGACCCACACTCCATCTCAGGCCCTCATTGCTTTTTTTTTCCCGATTCAAGAACCAGGAAAACTCAAGCACCTGATTTAACCTATTGCCCAAGAGGCTGTTGTTGGCAGTAGTTAGGGCAGCAGGCTAACACAGTCACAGCTGAAGCACAAGGTGTATGAGCTGCCAGATGTCACAGCCCTTGTAACATTCTGGGAGAGCAGTGGGAAGGAGCAACTGGACACATACAAGCTTTGCTCTCATGCAGGCTAGAATAGCCCATCTCTGTCCCTTGTTCTGCCCCACATTGTACCGCCACAACTCTTTGTAAGTGAGCTGGGTACAGAAGTTACTTTTCAGCTGGACCAGTTCCCAGCCCAGGTCTCAGGGAAGGCATACAAATATCCTGGCTGCCCAGCCAGCCAGCGTGGGAAAGAGTGTCAGGGCCAGGCAGGGGGGCAGCAGGGCTTGTACAAGCTGCTGGAGGCATTCTGCTTGGGAGGTACAGGACTGGCCTCAGCTGTGCTTGTGTGAAGCAGATGGTTTTACTAAACTGCACTTTCAGATGACTAAAATGGATTTTAGTGCTCATGTTTAGACACCTTAGGTTTCAGTTTCCTAGGATGGTAATCACTAAACCAGCAGTTCGCCTCCAGCAAAATGAGGAGGCCCTGTTCCCTGTCATGCAATCCTGTCATCTCTCTTTTGTCAGCCGTGCTACCTGTGAATGAATGAAGCCCTTCAGTCACCAGTGCTGGTCACTAACCAAGCAGAAACGTGACCCTGAAAGAAAGAGCTGCCTAGTTTTCTGCTGGGTCAGTGAATTGTATCAGCTCATAGGCAAGTCAAGTAAGCTACAGAGCCACCACAAGTGAGGAGGCAGGGTCTTTGGGAAGAGGTTTGGGTTAGAGAAGAAAAGGAGGAGAAGGAACAAGACTTCCCCCTTACGGCAAGATCAAGCCACTGGATATGCTTAGGTGCTTATAGATGCTGCTTTGGAGGTCAATTTACATGTGTTAAACCAGGAATGCACAAACTCTGCAGGAGCCAGCAGCTCTGCAGTTTGCTGCAATCCCTAAATTCACTTCTTTTATATTATAATAGCGTGGTCCTAGTTCCACATCTCATATTCATGTAGAAATACTCATTAAATAAGTTTTAGTAAGTAATTGGAGAAAAATCTGAGTTCTCAGCCTGCAGGGTTTTGTGGTTTGAGGAAACAGAAGTATCTTTTGAAGATATGTTGAGGTACATCCCCTAATTAGAATTTGTGTATAGTATAAGCAAAACTCATTATAAACAGAATGCAACTTTAAACCACACAAGTGTAAATTTCCCATGAGTTACTAATGCAGACAAGTACCATGGGTTTAACGAGCTCTTCCAGTGTCCCTCACCCATGTGGTGTAGTGTGCTCTACCTGTCTTAAGACAGGGCAAATGCTCATCCTTGCTAAGCTCCCCCTCCCTGTACACTGAAAAAAAGAAATTTGAATGGGCTGACGTGTTTCTTTCTTCACAACAACCCTGCATTGCTCTTAACCGCTCATCCATCTAGTGTGGACTTTGTCCTCACTTAACAGAGTGTATTATGACACGGCCTGGAGCTGCCTACAAAGATAGCAATTACCCCTCTATATGTACACTGTTGGCCTGATTTTCAAGAAGTCTGAGCAGTCCTACTTCTTTAAGGAGCAAAAGGGCCTGAGTGTACTATCACATCTGAAAATCAAGCCGTTAGGGATCGGAAGGGGACTTTAAAGGAGTGTTGGGGCTTGTAGGAAAGCATTACTTCCATTCAGAGAGCACATCATTAAGAAGCTGCCACCATCAAGGGGACAGAATAAATAATCTAATAGAACTTTCTTACAGGCCAGAAAATCCTGTGAAAGCCTGGATGACTGCATGCCACATCTCTGAAATCAGTGACAAATCACATTATGCTTGAGGCATGTAAAATAGTTCTGTCAAAGCAATGGCTCTTAGTGTGGATGATTTGACTGAGGCGGTCACTGTTAGTTCTGCTGCCTGGTTAATACTGAGGCCTTGAGGGCAAGCAAACTACCTTCTGACTGAAGCATTGGGCCTAGGCTTTCTCCAAAGGAGAGAAGTTTAATAAATGGATAAAGTCATTCCTTGTGATGCCATTGTGGGGGAACCTTACTTCCAAACTTTTCACCAAGAAGGAAGGAGAGAAGACCAAAGTAGTTGCTGTATGGGCTGAGCAGTGCCTGGACCCACAGTCAGCCTTAACAAATAACTGATCATCCCCACTGTGGAGTGGGCTGCTGCTGCCCGGCTGCAGCTTCCGACTCGCCTTGCCAGCCTTGGAGTGCCTTGACTTTGCTGCGATTACCCTTGGTGAGTACAGCTACAGGGGAGAGGTGCAAGGTCTGCAGTGCATCTGCCTGGCACTTTTCCACACATGGCTTTCCACCCAGGAATCCTATTGTCATGAGACATTATATTTTTTTAGGCTCATCAATTCTGGTGACACAATCCAGCAATTTATTTTTAGAGAGAGTGAGCAGGTGTTCATGTCAGCTTTTTAGCTGACAGTGCCGCAGTGTTGCTGTTCAGGAGTACTGCGTTGTTCTTTGTTATCTTGAGTCTTTACTAGAAAATATGGTTATTTTTAATGCTTTACCTGATTTTAGCTTAAGGAATGGCCTGAATGAGACAAAGAAAAACACTTGCACCCTTAAATGGACTTTCATCCATCAGACTTTCAACATGCTGGTAGGTAAGTGGAGAAGTGGTACTAATGATTCATCTGTAGCACTGATTGTAGATGATGGTTGGGAAAGAGAATGAAACTAATAAATTAAAACTACTGACCGTGACAGATTGAGAAAATATTTTCAGAAAATTACATCAAAATCAGGGTTTTTTTTCCACAAGTATTAGAAATCTGCATATAAATTATTCAGTCAGAAAATTGGTTGCTAGTATTAAAATAATGTCAATCTATATTCACAGTTACAAAGTGTTTTCATTCATATTTTTTTTGCATAACTACCTTAAATAAAATCTTTAAGGCTGCTGTAATATAATCCTCTATGAATATTTTTAAACTGCCACTCAAGAACATGAAGGATCATAGAGCTCATTTTTTAGGAGAAACAATACAATGAGTTTGACCCAAACACACCTGAATGTAATTGCTAGGATGACAAACCATCTTCTAATGACATTCACAAGGCTCATGCTTAAATATACATATTACTTAGTCTATGTGAACTCCCACTTCTTGTATTTGTATTTGTACCTGTGCAATTTCAGTTTGCAGCAGCGAAGTTCAGGACATATTGCTGGCTTTGGTGAACAAAGGACCAATTTCCCATTGCTAAATATGGACAGAGATGCTGCTGCATCATATGTGTAGAGGTTGAAACCCTGTCAAGAAACTCCAGGCATTACCACAGAGGAGCCCATTACGAATGTCTAGCCTGACCATGGGACAGGTATTTGGAAGCAAATCAAAACCTGCCTGAAGAACTGAGTTTAAAAAAAATAATTTTTTTCTCATTCACTAATGCTCATCTCAATTAATAGCCCACCTTCCAAGTCTAACATACCTCAACATATTGTGGCCATTAATGCTCAAAAGTAGCTTTTCGCAAAAAAAAACTCAAACAAAAAAAAACAAACCCAACATTATTGAAAGGCAAACCAATGCCATTGCCACTCTGTCACACAGTGAGGTGAAAGGTTGCTTCTTGTAAAGACTAGAAAAATTTCTTTGCCCTTAGGATAAGAATGATTAATTATTACTCACAGGATACCAAAAAATATGGAGAGCAGAAAGGAGAAGGGCTGGGGTCTTAGTCCAGAGCAAGAGCTGTGATTGTGCAGGAAGTGAATTACATTTCTCAAGGTGAAAATTATCCTGCTCTAAGATCAGAAATTAGTGGAGAAGGCACTGCAGCCCATTCCCCAAATGGGAAGGGGCAGGGCCTGTCTAATTGGTTCATGGTCTGGTCAAGGAAAGGCTCAGGTCCTGGGGAGTGGAAGGAGTCCAGGGGAATGCTCAATTTGAATGACAAATACTTCACCAGAGTATGACTTCTTTTCACAGCTGACTGCATTTAGGAAGAGGTTTGAAGGATTACAGCCTGGAGCAGTTGACCTTTCCCACCTCCCTTACCAGGAAGCTGGAGGTCAGATTACAGGTTCAGAGTTCCATGGCATGCTAAAGCTGTGTGTGGGGTCAGACTCATGACTGTCTGCCTCAAAAGAAGCACCATCACAAAGGACTACAGGTGGGGGGAATGACCACGGGGGCATCAGCTCCTTGGAAAGCAGCAGCAGCCCCCAGGAGGTGAGCTGAGCCAGTCCTGGTGCACAGCTGTGACAGAGTCCAGCTCCATACAGTCTTTTACCTTTGAATTCTGTAATAGTTTGTCTTTCAGGCTTCTCCAATGGCTTTGAATTGTCAGGCAATCAGAAGAGAAGCCTGGAAATGCTGAGAAAAAAATTAATAAATGTACTTTGAATGAAACCTCAAGAATGATTTCATGGGTATGTATGTCTCCCCTCTCTGTAGATATCTTACAAATAAGAAAAAAGGATTTTAAAAATAACCTTGAAGTTAATTTTTAATACAGGAATCATAATTAATTAAAACTGCAGAAATTAATTTTAAGCTAAATGCATACTTCAGGTGCCCTAAGAAAGGGATGTATTTAAAATGACAAGCAAACAAAATCAATTATATAGACAGAAATTACAGACAGAATAAAATTTAAACTAGTCATTATTTGAAATGCAAAAATGTAATATATATGTTTTAAATAAGTTGAAATATTTTTCCACTTTCTTTTCCCACCTTTTTAAATCTTGTGGAAAGAAACATGCCCCAGGCAAATTCAGGAACTATTTCCTTTTTGATAAAAAAGTCTTTCTGTCTCAAAGGCTATCTGCTCAGAAATACAGCTAAAGCTATTTCAAATGCAGGAAGAGTAAAGCTTTTGATTTAGTACAGTGTTAATGTTAGGAAAGACATTTAATCCTCAATTTTCTGAAGTGTCTTTAAACAACTGTCAGATACTACCCTATATCAGTATGCAACATTCGCTCAAAAATGTCTGCTACCCTTTTTTTTTTTTTTAACAAGGCAAATATAAAATGAAATAAGCCGAGTTATTATCTTGGTTAATATTAACTTACTTCCAAGGGACCTGTTAGAGAGGTTCAGTTGTCCTGTGTTGGATGGAACAGTCCTGGGATGCAAACCCTTTTTATGACATTTTCAGACACTTCCATGTCTTAGAAGCTGTAGGCTGCATAGGCCACCTCTACGTTTTCCACCCTGTACGTTCCATGGTTTACCTTCTGGGATATTTTTGGGGGGTATTTCAACTGCATTAAAATCTGATCTCCCCATCTCTAACTTACATGGTATTGTAATAGAAGAAAAATTCATAAAATCTCATAAAATTGTGTAATCTGGTTAGCATCTGCCATGGTTGTTCCCCTCCATCTTGTCTGCCTAACAGCTCTCCTGTGCCAGCAGTGTTAGTCTGGACAGGGCCTGGAAATGATGGAGGGGAGACAGAGGGAAAGAAAACCTTCCCTCTTCCATATATCAGTGATCCTAACCACACAACAGGGACAGAGAGACAGAGGCTTTCCTTCTAGTTACAGCTAGTAGCAGCAAGCCACAGCACTGCCAAAACACTCTGCTCCCTTATTCAGTGCTGTGCTGGTGCTACCACTTTTTGACTTATCAAAGGGCCTATATCAATTAGCACCAATCATTATTTATAAAAATGTGATTGCTTTTACTGTTCTCAATTCCTTGAATTGGTGACCAGATCCCGAGAGCTGATGAAGAAACAATATGTCATTCCCTATATACCTGTCAAACTACAGTGTAACTGCTGAATTGCTGATTTGTGGCCTTTTTTCCTTCACTAAATCCTTTTTTTCCCCTTCCCCACTGGTTCACTGTGTAGCCATACCACAGAGATATTAATGTAATTACTGGGTGAGACAAATCAATGTGGGTTTTGAACTGCCTGGGTGTTATGTTCATGCCCTCTTTTCTGGGGCAGACCTTGTAAAGCTGGTGCAGGGAAGCAGAAACATGCTCTCTAATGACCTGTCCCAGTCCTCAAAGGACTAAAGCGATGCAGGAGATCGTTTTACCATTATAGTGGTAGTGATACAGCAGTTGAAATGTCTGTCTGAGCTACTGCTATAATATAACATATTTCAGGAGTTTCCAGTGCAACTACAGAAAATATTGCTCCACTTTTCACTGAAGCTGATATCATAAAATCAGAATCAAATCCTTAAAGAGCTTAAGATAACAATCTGGTTGGGTTTAATTTATGAGAAGTCTTTCTTGTATTTAAGAGAGCGATTAAGGATTTGCTTGGTATAAGCTCCTACATCTCTGTCTGCTGGTATCATAGCTGGGTATTCCTTTGTTTTTGTTTTAGGGTGAGAAGCCTGTCTCTCCAGTGCTGGTGTGCAGCACCACCTTGTTTGACAGCAACCATCTACCATGGGCACAGCTTGAGGGGCACGAATGCAAACAGTGGTGGAAGGTGCCAAACATGTCTGTCCTGGGCTTTCACCACCTGCCTCTTGGGATGGTAAATATTCCAACACTGCCCTCTTGAGAGGCTCCCTTAGCAGGGAGCTAGGGCTATGGAGAAAGCTGGTGTTATGTTAACCTCAAGAATTACTATATTCAACTGAGATAGACTGTGCTGTGCAACATTTAGCTGGCATAATTCTACATACACATAAGCCTGGTTTAAATAAAGCTGCTATTTTACAAGAGGAAAGGAAAAAAAAAGGGGGAGGTGGGAACACCCAGAGTCTTCTAGTGACTTTTTTACAAAAAGGAGAAGAACAGCAGCAGCAGATCATCAAAGATTATAACATATCTGGGGAGATGCAGAGACTACCCTTTGAGACAAATTCCTGTAGGGCATTTCCATGTCAGCTTGTTCCTTGGTGTGCTTGTTATGAAAACTATCATTGTTGTTCCCAACGTTAAGAATTCAAATTCCATTTTGTGACTTACTTTTGTATTATTTTCCATTTCAGAAGATGCTATATTCCTGTAAAACATGACAATTTTATGGTGCTGAAGGGCCAGAAGGATTTGTAGTGACTTTCACCAAGCCACCTGAAAAGTAGGTCAGTGGCTATACATGTTCAAGAGAACTGAAATGCTACAAAACTGAGTTAATCCTGATGTATATGATGAATATACCTCCTAATCTTGCTGCAGGGGACAGTGTGGACATAAATATATCTTCATTAATCTTTTCTCAAATGGTTACTTCCAACAGGAAAGACCTCTTCACATTTTCATTAAATACCATGGGGCAAAATCTGTTGAGTTTGTTGGTTCAAACAGAGGTATCTAAATCCAGATTTAACCTATAAACGCTCATGAGGGGCAAATAAAATTTCATGGAATCAGAAGAATATGTAATAAAACTTAGTTTAATCAATTTATATCTGGAATTCCACTTCCCAAAGTAAATCTGCAATTAGCTGTACTTACATAAGGGACAAACCTTTCATGGTAATGGTTCAGCTAAATGTGTAGGTCTAAGCAGCTACACAAAGTCACTACACAAAGTTAAAATCCTGCAGGAAGGCCCTGGTGTATTCTGACTTAGTGAGTTTCCCTAGAGCAGTTCTTCCCTGCTGTATTTCATTTCAGCCTTAGTTTGTTGCTTTTAAATGGCTATTTTTAAAATTCTGAAATCTCTTTATATCTGGCAGGCAGAAAGCGTAGGCTGCAGGCAGAGAAATGGGTAGGGAATAGGAGGGAAGGAGGGAAAACAGATCTGAAGTATGTCAGAATGAATGTAAACATTACATAATGTAACGTAAACTCTTTTAAATAATATTACAGCCTTTGCGGACAGAGCTGACACCAAAGGACAGAGCAGGGACAAACACACTAAGCTCACATATATTGCATGGAATTGCCCTCAGAACAGTTGCCATTGAGCCATAAACCCTTGGATTAATGTGATGAAGAAAGGCAAATTATGTGCCAATAACTTAAAATAAAAATAGAAACATCCAAGTAACTATAGGTTGTCTTAGATGGGGGCTGATGGGGGAGAAGAGGGACTGTACAAAGTATGTTGGTGGTCTCCTAGGTGGTGGGTAAACATGAGCTCCTGGTGGGATGTGCGGCTTCAGAGGACTAACAATGGGCTCAGAGAAGAGGGAGATGGACAGGAAGAAACATAGCAGTACCAGACCCATCACTCAAGTAACATCCAGACTTCGAAGGCTGTGCTTCAGAAAGGCAACGGGAAAATGGCAGCAGCAACCAGTGCCATTGCTGGTGCTGCTGGGGGGATCAGCAGAGCAGGCAGTGGTGAGGGCATGGCCGATGGCCATGAAAGGTTTTGTCAATATGAGGAGGGGACAGTACTGGTGAGGACAAGCTTCTGTGCAGATCAGAAGACACTGCTGAGAGGTAGAGGCATGAGGGAGAGGACCAGAGTTGTCCTCCAGGGCTTTTCTTTTGGTGAGAGAGGTAGAAATATCCACAAAAAAAATCTAATTAGCTTGTAAATGAGGGGATATCTGAAGTGATCCATCACAGGCTATAAGTAACGCAGTTCAGAAAACAAAGTTCTAACAAATATTCGGTGGGTGGAAGCTGGAGCTTGGTAAGTTTGAGATAAAAATAAAATGTAGATCTTGACCAGAAAAACAGCTTATGACAGGATGTGGTTGGCTTCTCTCCCACCTTAAATCTCTAAATCAAGATTAGATTTTCTTCTGAAAAAAAATGCTCTCATTCAGTCCACAGAGAGGAGTTCAGCACTGTATTCTCAGGATAAAGGGTGAAACCTAGAGAGTTATGCTGAAGCCTGCAATGATGCACCCTGGGCTTGAAATCTGTGACTCCAGAATAACCACCCTTGAGCAATATGTGATTAGAAGAGTTGAAAATGTGTATTAATTAACACTGAAAAGTTAATCAAAGTGGGTTGGTAAATCAGGCAACCATAAAGGACAAACTATAAAAACAAGTTAAGTTTCAGCACTAGAAAATATGTAGGAAAGAAAAGTGTTTCCAGAGAGTAATATTTCTCCTTCGACACAGCCTTGTGTAAGATAATTAATTTATTGTAGTTTTCTGTGGGTAATGCATACTTAAATGTTCCTCAGTTGTGCATAGGTACATGAATTGCAAAAAGTCCATGGAGTGTAGGGCTATGCAGGATTACAGAATTGCCATTAGGCTGTACATTTTGAGCACAGTCTCGCACTGAAAGCAGAGATGGGACTTGGGTCCTTCTCCTGCACAGCAAGATTTTTTCTCTGAGTGGAGGATGTCGGCTTCTGTGAGACACAGCTGAATGGCTCCAGCTTTGATCAACTGAGAAAGGCTGCAGATGAATTTGCTATAGGAAAGTAAACCTTAGGAGCATGTAGACGCTTGTGAAATCCTCTTGGGATTTCACCCCTAGTGTCTTAATGCATCTGGTTAATTGTCAAGTGCCAAGTCTACATCCATCAATTAAATGAGAATGATTACAAACTGTCTCACCCATTGTCACAGAGGCAAAGGTTCCTCTCAACTCTAATAAATTAAATTAAATTGGCTCAAACCCTGCAACCCTAGACAGATTGGCTTTGTGTTGAGAGGCATTAATTTGATTGACACCTGTCTGGTTGACCGGGAATGGTTACCAGAATGAATATCATCAGACAATGGGGGTTTGTATGTTATGGGAAGGATTTTACATGTGTAGCCGCAACATCAGTGGGTGAATGTGGCACCTGGGAGAAGCATCCAACCAGTTATGTAGGATTACTGGCTTTAGGTTAGAATATAGGAGTCTTATGAAGCTCTGAACACCTAAATATGTTGTTGCTCTTTCATCCATCTCAACTCAAGGTATCAAGCAGGAAACTGTGTATCTGCAGAGATCAGTAATTCAGGAAGAAAACATATTTCACTGAGGAGATTTTCTCCACAATTCTTCCCAGTTAGCCAATGCAGTGGTGACCACCAACACCTACAGTTTACCCTTGTTGCCAGGAAGGGGCTCTAACTGATCTTTATCTTGTCCGTGTGTTTTAAAAAGTCTTTTACACTGTAACAGCTGCCTGCTCACCAGAGCTTCCTGTTTTTTAAGTTTCATCAGATCAGTGTGTGCAAGTGTAATCCCTATATGGCATCAGTGGTAATTCACCTTTGCTAAATGTCATCTACCTTGAATATACTCTTGAATATATGCTACAGTCTTGCATTCGGTACAGGAAAGCTGTATTGCCACATCAGAAGCCACACGATTGTCATCTGGCAGCAGATGGTTGCATAGAATCATAGAATGACTTGGGTTGGAAGGGACATTAAAGAACATCTAGCTCCAAGCCCCCTGATGTGGGCAGGGACACCTTTCTCTAGACCAAGTTGCTCAGAGCGCCATCCAATCTGACCTCGAACACTTCCAGGCATGGGACACCTGCAACTTTTCTGGGGAAACCTGTGCAGTAAGTAGTTGTCTGGGAGCAGTTCAGGACTGGTGTCTACAGTCTGGCTTCCTAGCTAGGACAAATCAAGGTGGTTTTACTTAAGCCATTGGGCATTCTTCCTCCTGAGGCTCTGGCACATTGGATTTGTGAGATTAATGGGAAAAGCTTGAAAAAAGATGTGCACATTTAAAAAATTTACTCAACTATTTTAAAGGTGCCCTCCACTAACATTTTGTAGTTGAATTACACAGCTGTGTAATTCAAAATGCAGTTAATCTGGCTGCAATTTTGCAAACATTTAAAATTGAGGGTAGATAGCAGGGGACCTGAACGGCTCAGGTTATATGCAAATCATATCTTAACTGTATAAGAAAGGCCTAACGTTCTGACTTGCTCTAATGAATTTAGGTACAAAAGAATTGAAACTGATAGTAATCAAAAACAGATTAAAGAGGAGGAATATATCAATAATTTCATCATGTAAATGTAACTGATTGTCAGATAAATGCATTTAATGTTTGGGTTTTTTTTCCCTGGGCTAGTCCTTGAAGGTTACCTCATCCTGAGAAATGTTGAGTCAAATTTAATTGCAGCATTATCTTCCAGCCTCTGTTACTAGAATCCCTGGTCTAGAAGTGCCACTTCTGTCTCCCTTCCTTTCAATGCTTTTGGTGTGATTCTCATGGCAGAGGCACAGGTGTAACCACAAGCAAGTGCCTTCAGTGAGGAAACAGAAGCAGCCTGTGCACGCAGGGTTGCTGGCACATGGGGGTGACGGCAGATAATGGTGCTTGTGGTTTTTCTCAGCACTCTGAAGATAAAGGCTCTTTCTTTTTTATCCGTTTCCCTTTCTCCTCTCAGTCATACAAGCACAGCAGATTTCAGTGGTTTGCTGCTGATTTCTGCATGTGCTACAGACTGTCATATCAATCAGTAAGAATGATTTGTGTAGCAAAGCAGTTGGTGCTGGAGATCCTGTGTCTGTACCATGTGAAGAAGCTGTATTTTTACATGGTTCATGATATGAATATGTAATGGCACTCGACGTTTACATCTTATGAGCTGGGAGATGTTTGGAAGATGCTACCTTCAGATTTTCTTTTTGAGACTGAAAGATGAAAAACCCAATACAGAAGTGGTTTGTGAGGCTTTGCTACCTCACAAAGGAGAAGCCATGCTCTAGTGCTTGGTAAGACTCTGAATGGGCAGGACATGACTACTCTGACAATGGAGGAGTTTTTTGGCATCTCGGTGTTAGGAATTCTTTTTTATGGGTAGCATAGTACACAGAGAACTAGTGCCATTTTCATCTTCCCAGACTAAGCCATGGATAGAAATGATGAAATACAGGTTTTTCTTATTATATTAGCTCAGGCATGGCTCTCCTATAGATGAAATTGTGTAACAAGATGTTATTAATTTCTGGCATATTAAGTTTGTGCCTGCAAGGATGAAAAAATAGCTCCTGATGGTGCCACCACATGCAAAGCGATGATCAAAATATTTTTTTAAATTTTCAATATCTAGCATGTTCCACACTTTGCTATGCAACACTACATTCCAGCTGTCATTCATAAATTACTTCAGCTATGCTCTCTTCTTTAATGATAAAAGCACAGTCCTCAACAAAGGCTGGTTCTCAAAACAATGTATTCTGTTTTGAATCAATTAATTTTATGCCTACATCTTGACCCACAATAAAATATATGTGGAATAATTGTCTGCTGGAGTAGAGTTTATGTTTAACACCCAAAGTAATTAAAACTACATGAGGACAGTTTTGACAGTGTACTTTATCATTGGGACTTATTTTCCTGTCACACACTCATAGGGCAATTTGATGGCCCTGTAAACAATTATTCACCCAGGAATGAACAAGGAAAGCTTTCTCAACAGTCCAGAGATTTCATTTCCTTAGCAAGCCCATGAATACACAACAACAGCAGCATAAGTACCAGTGCCACAGATATTATGTGGAAGGTGCTGGTTGGTAGAAAAGCAGAAGAATTTGGCTCCCCTTTCTCTCCAAAAAAGCTACAGTCTGCTCTACTCTGGCCATCTGAATCAAGGAACAAAAGTGGTGAGTTACATCATGCAACACAAGTTGCTACCAGACACTCATGTTATAAAGACATGTTTTTAATCCATCAGGCCATCATTATTTGATGACATGAATGCTTGAAGTTGCTGACATACAGCATTCACCTTGGTACAAAGATGCATGTGGACTTGGCTAGGTGGCATTCTCCTCCTTCTCGCCCTCCTGCCAGCCCCTGTGCCATGTTGCATGCTGTGCTCCTAATCCTGCAATGTGGTAGCAACTTCCTCCTCCATGTCCTCACCTGGCCCTGAATGCTGTGTATTTTCACAAAAAAGGTTAAGACAGCAGTGGTCCTTTTTGGCTGTTAAACAGGGTGGTTGCTCCCCAGAAAGACTTCTGTAGCGACTACACATAGTGAGAAAGATGGGGGGTGAACTATTCAAACAAGCTGAAATCTAAATGCAGGGCAGGTCTCTGCTTATGGAACTCTAAAGGTTCATGCTTGTAGGATCAACATACTTGTGCCCCATGTCTGCATAAATATCGGGAAGACACCAAATGCATCTAAGGTTAATGCATGCAAATGAGGACACCAATGCACTGTGGATGGAGGTTGGCTGCATGTCCTGTGGCACACCTGCAGCACAGTGCCGTGGTGGTAGAGGAATTTCAGCATGAAATAGATCTGCTAGAGATGTAAAGCAGTATGTAGGAACCTGATCCTCTGCAGAGCTTGGATAAATGTGTAGGGGTCCTCCTGCTGCAATAAGGGAAGTCTCTGCTATTGCATCCAGAGCGCAGAAACTCTAGTGCTGGATTGTCTAAATTTAATCAAAACTTTTCCTGGATTTGGGGTAGAAAATCCTTATTCCTTTCCTTGGGTTTCTACCATTCCTGCCACTGTCAAAGAAGTGCAATGGGTAAAACAGGGAACGGGTTCCTGGAGAGCCTGGGATACACAGAGATGTAATGGCAGAGTAAGAGCCTTGGAGACAGTGATGTACAAATTCACCTTTATCCTCAAAGGTCAAAACTGGCAACTGTTGAGTACTGAGAGGAAAAAGACTTGTGAGCTTTGTTTTGTTTAGAAAAATGCATTTCAGCAGAGATAAGCAGAAAGGCAGTATGTACCACAGGAATAAAATTACCAAATACAATTATTACCTTTTCAAAACCAGAAATTCCCAAATTTGTATTGGTGTTGTTTTGTTTTTTATGGTTTGGTTTGGTTTGATTTCTTTTAAGTAGATGCCTAAATAAAATACCTGCATCCAAGGACCGATCCTCTGAATTCCTGAGTTCTCAGCTCAGTTGTTGGACCATGGACCTTCACTTTTAAAAGTTTTGACTAGTTGTACTATGGATAGTTTAAAACACAAAGCCATGCAGAAATCTGCTGAAGCAGAATTTGTAACAGAGCTTTTTGCTGCTACAGCAGCAGTTAGCAGGAGTTGAGTGAGCTTAACCCAGTCTGGCAGTGCTTCTGTGAACAGCAACTGCAATGCAGACATACCCAGAACAGGAAAAGAGGAGTGGCTGCCAATGATGAAGAGAAGTTAGAGTCTATCCAACATGTCAGAGAATTACTATGATGCTAGGCAATTGCTTAAAAACCAGCATTTTCTGAGGTGTTTCTCCAACATGCGCCTCATTTTTACACACTGCAGGTAGCTGGCTTTTCTGTCCCTTTCTGAGCTAGACATCAGCAGAGGGGCTCTGGCTGGGTGCAGTGTGTCCCTGCTGGGTGCATCTAATCTAGTCTGGAGAGGGGCCAAGCAGAAGTGATAGCTGAGGGCTCAGAGACCTCAAGTGGAAGGCAGGTTTCTGTGTCTGGCTGAGTCTCTGCAGGCTTCACTGCTATTTTATTAATTGGCTATGTAAAGATGTGCCCTATTTGGAAAGGGCTGAAGAGGATCTAAAGTGATCTTTGCCTGGAGAAGACGCTGAACTAGTTTAAAGTGCCTGCCTGGTTGTCCTGGCTTAGGCTGGGATAAAGTTAATTTTCTTCTTAGTAGCTGATAGAGTGCTGTGTTTTGCATTTAGGATGAGAATAAGGTTGATAACACACTGATGTTTTGGTTGTTGCTGAGGCAACAAACTGAGGCAAAAGTCAAGGACTTTTCAGCTTCTCATAGTGCCCTGCCAGTGAGGAGACTGGGGGACACAAGAACCTGGGACAGATGACCCCACCTGGCCAGAGGGACATTCCGTACCATGTGGTGTTGTGCTGAATGATAAAACTGGAGGGAGTTGGCTGGGGAGTGGTGACCCCCTTCTTGGGGACTGGCTAGGCATTGGTTCAGTGGGTAGTGAGCAATTGCATTGTGCATCATTTGTTTGGTATATTCTTTTATCGTTATTAGTAGTTTCCTTTTCTTTTCTGTTCTATTAAACTGTCTTTATCTCAACCTGAAAGTTTTACCTTTTTTTTTTTTTCCCATTTCTCTCTTCCATGCCACTAGTGGGGAGTGAGCTAGCAGCTGGGAGGTGTTTAGCTGCCTACCAGGTCAAACCAATAAACCATCATAAATAAGCAAAACAGAATAGGGAAGCAAAGTCCTTCCTCCTCATCCCTGCTGATGAGGCAATTGAGGTTAGAAACTAACTGGCTGAAATAGAACTACCAGATAGAGAAGTCTGAAAGGTTTTATATATGTGAAAAAAAAATACACTGATTTATATTGTTAAAATTCCAGTGCGCGCAAATAAGAGATCAGGATTCTCTCTGGTTGTAAAGGCTTTTTGCGTCTTTTGTTTAGAATAATATAACAGAAAAGCAAAGAAGATCCAGGAATTAATTATTTATTTATGAGGACTTGTTAATTAATTCTTAATTAAGATGCAGTGTAAAAAGAGTTTGCTCTGTACCCACATTGTTTATTTACTGAAGGATGCTTCCGTAGTTAAAAAAGGCAGGGCAAAGCCATTTATATAATTACAGTCTTATAACTCCTTATGTATAACATGTCTTGACTGGCAGGATCACTGTACCTTATCCAAACAATATGAAATCAGTTGTTCATCATCTCTTGGAAGATGGAGATTCATTTTCTTTAAAGAGAACCATTCTGAGTAGAAAAAGAAAAGTTCATTGTAATTTATAAATAAAAGCCAGATATTTTCTGCATGGATCATTGTATTTAAATGCAAATGTAGCCTTTAGATCATGCTGCATTAGATGTACAGGGTAGTGCTTAAGAAAGGATATTGCTGATTTCTGCAATATTCAATTTATATAATATGAATTAAAAAGCTCTACAACACTCAGCCAGTATTTTGGTGTTATAGGCATTTAAAGTCACTGCTAGATGCCTTCTTTTGAATTCAGTTTGTATATTCCACTGGGTCCATAGAATGAACAGATCTAAAATATACATGTATAGTACAGGCGTACTGTTCACTTTGTGTAGATGTCTTTGATTCATAGCAGAAATTAATTTCTGACTTACTTGTAATTGTAAAGCTCAGTCTCTTTGCCAGTTAATTGCTGCACTAGATTATGCTTCACACCATACGGAAACACCCTTTTAAATATGCAAAGAAAAAAAGCTAAAAATAAATCACAGCTGCTGTTAGATGGGGGTCTAAGATACAGCCAAGGCAGGAAAAAAAAAAAAAAAGGAACCATCTTAGTTTAAATACAGCTAAACCGCTTTTCGTATTGAGAAGTTCCTTTTCTATTCTCCAAATCAATATTCATTAATATATTCAGAACAGAGAACTTTAAATATAAAACACTGAGATAACACCAGTAATTACAAAATGCAGTTTAATAGCTGTAATATTTTTGTACCCTGGGTTACTTTAATGATTACTGTAATAATTTGTATTTGGGTTATAAGGACTAATTTATATTAACACATGGTGTTTGCTGGTACGTTCAATTTAAGTCCAAACCTTGATCTTGACTTGCAACAGGACAGATCTCTGTAGGTGGAAATGAGTTTTCTCTTTGCGGCAGTAATTGCTCCTGACCAGTAATGGTAGCTTAACCTCACCCCCACAAGATCAAGAGAATATATTGAGCCCTGACGTGTTACCTCTGATTTCTTACAACCAGCAAAGTGCAAATCTGAGAAACACTTCACTATGCTGTACATATTATCTGGAACAGATCTACGACGGAAATCTGTCATTTATTGCACAGTCACAGTTATTCTGCATAATGCCTACCTCCTCCAAACAGCAAATTTTTTCCTGTGTCAGATCTGTGGGGACCCACAGCACAGCAGTGGCAGCGAGCAAGGGGAAAGTAAATCTTTTTCTCTCCCACTTTTAGCTTTAAACTGCCGCCAAACTGCAATATTTGTTTCACGCGAGAGGTCTAAACTGAACATCAGCATAACCTTAACTTCACTTGCGGTCTTTGCAGGAGTTCCCATTCCTGTTTTTAAGAATGGAAAGGAGGGGCTAGGCCCTGCCCCCTCCTTCCCATGGGCGGCATCAAGGCTGGCTCAGCCCAGAGCCCACTGTCACTCACCTGACGTCAGGGAAGCAGAGGGGTGAGGATGCAGGGCTGGTCCGGGAAGAGGATGGCACACCTGCAGGTGTGCACTGATTGCAAAGGTAGCCTCAGTCATGCTGTCAGGTAGGGCACCGTGAGCTGGTGTGGCAGGAATGGTCTCACTAAGAAAGTTATTTTTTAATGCTGATCCTTTCCCTGGTCCATCTGGCTGCCCAGTCCCCCGGGACCTGTGGTGACACTGCTGAGGGGAGGGCGGTGCTAAGATTGAGAGCGAGAAGACGGAACTGTTTTCAACAGCCTTGCCACAGAGAAAATGCTTTGGGAGCTCATATCCTCAGTCGTTCTGCTCTTCCCCATTCTCTTTCTTCAGGCCCAGCTAATACTGCTGGGAAACAGAAGGCAATCCCTCACAGGCAGTAAAAGAGAAAGCTGTTGCAGGGAGAATAATTTCTGAGAAAACGTGCTCTGGAAACTATCCTAGCTAATGGGAGGCAGCAGCATGGACCAGATTAATGAAGAATGCATGCAAATTCATCATGGGGACAACTTGGTGATAACTGAGCAGACTGTCATGCAAATATCTGCTCCTGCTCTTCCTTAATCATTATCAAAACTTACATTACTATCTGCCTCCATCCAATGTACCACCAACAGAAATTTAAAAACTTCCAGTTTTACATTAGTTCAACATTTTTTTGTGTTTGGAGCAGTCTTCAAAATAAAATTGCCTGCTTCCTGCAGAAAGCAGTGACTGACGAGAGCCGCCACCACCTGAGACAAGCTTCACCTCTCAGAGAAAAGCTAGTGAAGTGGCTGGGTTACCTGAAAGACTCATCTGCAAAAAATGTCAGGTGTATTACTGAAACGATAAAAGATTGCTGGTTAGTAAAGTTCTCCAGGATGTCTGATTGTCAGATGAGGAAGCTGAAGCAGTAGTGTGTGAAAAAAAACTGCTGTTCTCAGTATCAGACTTCCTTGCATAGTGAAGAGGAGGATGAGGTGTTTGGGTAGTATTTTGACCCTTGTGAACAGGCGGACACCTATCACTAAGGATGGCTGTCTGCTCAGTTTACAGCTTAAAAACCTTCATTTTTTGAGTCAGATTTCAAGGAATGATTTTCCAAAGTAGTCTCTATCCTTTATTCCTTCTTATTTAGCAAGTACTTAGCAAGTCTCACCTCTTTGCAGTATGGAATGGGATTATTTTGGATCATTGAATCCCCTGTTGTAGAAGGTGAACTTGTGTCACCTCACTCTTCACTCCTAACTCCTTTACTTATTCCTGTCACAAAACAGGGCTGCAGGCAAGTTCCTGGAGACAGGAACTGAGGCAGTCAGTTCAAAAACTGCTGACAAAATCTTCTGTCCCCACTGTTTTTCTGTTCTAAAACCAGAATTTCTCCCTCAGATGAAAGACATAAATCACAATTTGAGGGAATGCCTAATTCTTGATACCCATTTTGGGCCCCCCATAGGGGTTGGGAGTGCACTCACATCCAAGGCAGCCTTCTCCTGGGTCCCTGAGTGGTACAAGTCTCATACCTGAGCGGTGGTGTGCCTGTGCTCAGCCCCCTACCTGGCATGACTTCCCTCCTCACTCCAGCTGTCTCAATATGGACATATGTGTGGGCTGCATCTGAGCCTGTCACCATCACTGGCCATACCCTTGGTATTCTTGCTTGCCGTGGGGTAACAGCACCCCATCAGTGCACTGCCTGGGTGGCTGGGCTGTCTCTGCTCCAGGCAGTGCTGTTTTCTCTCTTTCCCTCCAGGACCATGGTGGATACTGCCCTCTGAAAAGGCCTATGTCGCTATCGGTTTCAACAAAGTCTTTCAATCAATGCACTCCTGATTCTGCTGTTAGAGCTCTGCAAATCCCTCCCTGCTAGAACTGGCATAAGTTACCAACTGTGATGGTTGCTCACTTCAGATCTGTACTAGTACCAGAAAATGAATAATAAAAGCCGTGCTCTGGCAGGCATCAAACAGAGCTAGAAAGCATATGTGCAGCTTGTTCCAGATACTCCTCCACAATGACAGCAAATGGTTTTATTCTGCCTTTAAGGATTTTCTTCATCCAAGGTACTGTGCAAGCCATGACAAATGAGCCACTCCTTAACAAACAACTTGTATCGGTTAATGATACTTCTCTTCATACTGACAAACCTCAGGGCTTTGCTGGTTGTGTGGTGTTTTTTAATTATGACTTTAGACACACTCAGTCCTTTCTGATGGGAAGAGATGACCACTGGGGCAGGTCTTCATCCCACTTGCTTTCTTTGTAGTGATTCCATGCTGGCATGAGCCTGACTCCCAGCAGATTCTCCCTCCAGCTACCATGTAGGATCTTCCCTGGCCTCTGCAACCAAATGAGCCAAGTAACCCACAAGAGCCCCTACTCCTGACCATAAACGGCCCTCATGTCTAGATTGGTACTATTGTAATGCAGGGCAGACACATCCTATTTTGGGTATCACATTCTGGTGTCCCTACTCCTACGGTGTGCATCGCACTTAGTGCAGTTGGGCTGTTACTTCTTCACCCTCTGACATGGCAAACTAATGCGCTCCAGCTGTGAGGTCTCCTCACTTTTTACCACTGAATTTGATCATATGGAGTAGTAAACTGAAAAACTTCTCAATTATGCAAATATGGATGCAAATGAAGGATGTGAAACCTGGCAAAGGTCCTTAGAGGACTGCAGAAGCTGGAGCATGCTGTGACCCAGAGGCCATACAGGAGAATGCATGGAGACTGCTGACGCAGGCTGCAGCCTCTCTGGGTACTCTCTGCACTCCCCAGGTTGCAGGGGCAAGAACATGCGTAAGCACACACTGCTGCTTCTCCACTGTAGGACAAAAGGATTGAAGTGGGAATGTGAATTGCCAGATACTGTTCCTTGCCCTCACAAGCCAGCATGTCACACTGTTCTTTTGAACTCAATAAGCACTGCCTAAAAATCTCTTCCTTTATGTCATCCTTGCTCTGCTTGAATAGCTAGTCCAGAGAGGACTGGTTTAGAGAAGAGGAACATGTTATAATTCCCAGCCCACCTGTATTTATATCTAGCATGGAAACGTTGTCTTGTGCCTACATTGTCCTTTCTCCAAAGTGTTCCTCCACTGTACAATTATAGGCAACAAGTGTGCTCCCCTTCCTACCCTCCTATTAGGATGACCAAGTTAAGAGTTTCCAGCCTTCTCTCACAGCAGAGACTGCATGTTCTCCTGCCACTCCTGCCCGTGTACCGCAGTCCCCCAACCAGCAACCAGCCCAGCAGACAGGGCTCTTCTGAACGACCTGTGTTCTGCAACATTTGCTTTTCACGTGATTGTCTCTTGTGGTGGTTCATAGTCATGCTCCAGTCTGTTTGCAACCACATGCCTACCTCTCTGGCTGGCAACAGAAAGGGTCTTGCTGTCACATGGGTTATGTTATTCTCAAATAGATAATCTTTAATTTTATTGACATTCATCCCATCTCTACTACTGTAGTACTGAAGTTCATCTACTAATTCCAATAGGATATCCAAACCTCTCTTTTCACATTACCACACGGGTTCAGGACTTCAGCAGTTCTCACCCACACTGCTCATATTTATTGTGATGAAATATTAAAGAAGATGGGTCTTAAGACTGAGGAATTTCTGCTATTAATCTCTCCCTGATTTAATGTATTGCAGTGCCTCCTGCTCCATTTACTCTATAGACCCTAGATGTCAAGGACTAACAGAAGAGCTTGTGCACAGAGCACCCTATCTTCACGGAGCGAAAAGATAGGGCGAAAAGGCAGCTCCAGCCCAAGCAAATTGCAATTGAGATCTGGCAGGCAGTGACTGTTACAAGCCAGCATCAAGTCACTCTGATGCCAGCCAATGAACAATTGATTAGTGAGAGTAGTGGTGGAAGTTTGTGAGATGATTACCAATGTGTTGTGGCTGCAAAATGGTTGGTTTTCCTATCACCCCTACGGTGAGAGCCAGCTTGAGGAGAGGACAGTCCCCAATAGCCAGTGATGGCATTTATAAGTGTTCTTTTCTTATATGCACAGCAGTTGTGCTACAGAGAGTCTGTGGACACATCAGTGTGAAGGAGTAACACCACGCAGACTGGCTTATTTGACCAGGTGGGTGAATTCAGCTGCTCCTGTGCTAGTAGGTTCAAGTGTGCCCAGCATGCCTCCAAGTACCTATTTTAGTAAACCATTAGACCAATTCCTGCCGCACACCTGGCAGCCAGCACAGTTCTGAGTAATGCCTGGGCGCGGTTGAAACGGTGTGGGTGGTTTGAGTGCACCAGCCCTGCTTAGGAGGATGAGATAATTTATTAGCATAGATGTAAGCCACTCAATGCCAGTTGGCCTCAGCACCTGGGAGCGTTCCTAGGCACATCTAATTTATTATTATAGACACAGACTTTGTGAATACCACTGTGGGATACCTTGGCAGTGTGCATGGTGCTATGTGGCCCAGATCTATTTGAATAAGAAAGCATCTTTCTGCCTTTAAAAAATATGAGTACCTGCTGTTATTTCAGGGGGGCTCAGTGCACCCTCGACTAGTCTGTCTGATGAGGCCATTCCCTGCCATGACAGCACCTGGCATGAGATGGCTCAGTTGTGCACTGAGCTGCTGCTTAATGGACGCAGAACCAGTTTTGGGCAAACTGACAGCAAAATGGCACTGGCTGTAACCCAACTGAGGTGCCAGGAAGCCCAGTGTTCTTCAGAGTAGTGGGGTGGGAGGTAAATGGCACAACATTTACAAGGATCATGCAAAGAGCTTTGGCCAAAGTGGGCTTAGGACACCATCAGTTTGCAGGCCTGGCACAGGCAACTAAACAGCTCATCTGTCATCACTGGGAGCAGTCCAGAAGAGGTAGGTATTGCAAGGGCTTTGTGTGCCTGGAGCTTTGTGTGGCAAGCAGCAGTGCACAGGGAAAGAGGTTAAGGAAATGTGATGCCGCATTACTTTGTTACATCCATGCCAACTGGCAACTTCTTCATGTAATTTTTAAATCTATTAAAAATTTGGATGAGCCAGCCTGTTTCTTGTGTTTCCTGAAGTACACATCTGCCAATGGCCTGTGGAACTATGGTCTTTACTAAAGCAAGTAAAAGATATTTAAAAAGAATTAATATAGCTTTGCTAAGAACTAAGGAGACAACAAGCAAAATTTGCAAATGTCAGCAAAATGCCTGCCACGCTCTCTGTGGAGAGGATCCCAGCCCTATGCAATATCACCTTCCCAGTGATGGGGTTACATGTTACCAGTATTTCTGCACTTCCTCTCACTGTTGCAGTGGGGTGAAGAGGAAGAGGCCCAAGCCTCTGCGGGTGCCAAGATCCCGACTGACCCCCTGCCCACAACAGCATTTTCCAGGGGGTTTCTGAGGTCTGGGGTGCAGTAGTAAAGAAATGGTGGTGGAGCTGGAGCAATATGATACACAGTCCCCTCTGCTCATGCTTGCTCACCCTCCAGCTACACTTGTGTAGCTCTGATATCCCCTTAAACTCTGGTTATCAGACATCTGTCCCAGCCATAGTACTATCACTGGGTTTTATGAGTTTTCATTAAAGCATGGGGAACATAACTGCTTATTTGGATGAAATTAGTCTGATTCTCTTCTCCCTACCTAAACTTCAGCAAGAAGCTGTTCTTCGGGGGAAAAAAACAGGATTGCACTAGTAGGTATGAGAACTTAAGAATTAGACTTGTCAATCAGGGCTTGACTCCACAGGGAATTGGCTGTGATAGTACAGTAATGGCTGTAAGCTGGTATATGACCAGAGACCACACTGGCATTTCAAATATGATAACAGGATTTCTCAGTTTGCCTAGAAGCACTTCTACTTTGCCATTTCAACCAGTATATATCATTGCAATGCCGTTCAGTATACCAGCATATCTCTGTGCAAGGCTTAGCATTCCAGAGTAAAACTGGTACTGCTGCTGTGCAATGAGTATGTTTCCTTGATCAATTTACATTTAAGCATGGAAAATCAAAAAAGTGGTAATAATAGTTTTTTCTGTCTGGTTGTAGCTAACACCTTCTCTGCTTTTCAGTTATAGCCTGGGTTTGCTACCATTTACTACCACTGAACCATAAGGGGAAGAAAGGAAAAGTACAGAAGAGCTGGGTTTAATGAGCTGGAACAGATGTAGGTATTAAAGCAGTGTGTACACTTGTCATGCAAAAAGGAGCTACATGTATATAAATGACAACCAATTTAAATCAAGACTTCACTTACAGAATTTACAACAGACATTATACCCTGAAAAAGGCTCAAAACTTGGTGTTTTACATTCTTTCATTTACAACAAACAAATCCAAAGAAACTTAATTTATGGGCGCATAAACTATTGATCTGTATTTTAATATGTGGTGAACTTTTCCTTCTGGACTATGTTATGGTTTAGTTTTACAGCTGTCTGTTCCTCTTCTCTTGCATTTTATGTCAGGCTATATGGGTGTTTCCAAGGCAAATTCCTAGAATGCCTTGGAGCATTCATTGCCTTGTTGAGCAATCATCTGTTCTTTTGAAGACTACTCCAGAGGTGATGCATCAACACTTTAGAGTGTTTGTGTAGTACTCATGTGCAGCTGGAAAGGAAAATATCTTAAATCCCTTTAAGAGAAATGTGATAGTTTTATAATTTCAGTGAAAGCATTAAAAATAAATCATATGTTAAGAGGATCTCCATACTTCAACACTAATGCAATCTTAAATGACAGGATCTGGTATTGGGCATACGGATTTTTCTCTGTGGGATTAAAGATGTCAATTTATACTTATGCAGATAAGTTAAACTGCTTCATTTTAGACTGGGATTAACTATTTTTCACGCTAGTATCTTGACAGTTTCCAGTATTTAAGAGAGACTTGGATGAAATCATGATGGAAAAAATGTCAATCTGTAATTTATTCTTTAAATCAATGCAAATAGTCCTAGGGTTAGAAATTTAATAAAAACATAATGATTATTAAAGATGGCCTAGAGGAAATTGAATGTCCAAAAAAGGGGTTGCTTTTGCAATAATGACAGTATCTGTGTTTAAAATTTGATACAGCTTTTCCTAATTACCCATGAAAAATTACTATTACTACCATCAGACAACCACCTGGAGTCAGGTGGGCAGCAATCATCACTAGCAACTGGCCCCAGGTACACGAAATCGCCTGTCTCCAGAGGGGATTCAGCCTGAGGGAATTCGGCTGGTCCATTTTGTCAAGTGGCTGGTGCTTGACTGGTGTTTGTAAGGTGCCTCCTTCCAAAAGCTCTTTCCAGCAGATGGTAACAGCTGGGTTATGCCTGACTTTGGAAAAGAACAGAAGGAACCCTTATGAAGGGCCTATGTGTGATCCCAATGGCTTTTTCTTCTGAGAGGGCTTTTGTTGTACCAGGGCATCATTTACTCAGGCTGTTGGGGAGGACACGGGGTGAGGGACCTCCCTTGGTACAGCAGAACCAAGGTCTGGATCCTGCAATACAGGAGTCATTCCAGCCAGCCATTCCAATGGAATCTGACCTTTGTGAATGTGAAACATATTCCTTAAAGTAAATGAAGTGTCTTCTTACGGCTGATTTGAAAATATTTATGACATTGGATCTTTTTAATTGCTCTAATAGTGGCCATTCAGACACTGTAAGGCTACATAAGAAAAAGCAGAGGGTTGCCTGGACTCTCTGTGGTAGTCTTTTTATTAGTGGGTGGACCTATGCCACACAACACTCCATACAACAGATGACTATGTAAATTACTTCTCTCACTCCATATGTATATCACAAATGACCAATTTAAGCTAAAATCTTACAAAAATATGTGTTTTGGTTAGGTGTATCAATAAATGATGTTTCATTGTTCTGCTTTTCTAGCAACAGTCTTATTTTACTCCTATTATGCTGTCAATTCATTTATGAGGGTGCTCTGGAGTAACTAGAGCAGGACTATAATGGCACAGCAAGCTGTATTTTCAAGTCCTGCTTGACATCCAACACTTAAGAATCCAAATTTCATTCAAAGAATTTTTTCCTGGCTGCACCTCAAGCACAAGTCAGAGCTGTAACACGTGCCAGTTTCCACACACTTTCAAAATTTCCAATCAAAAGTTGACTGCAACTTTTCATCTTTATTCAGAGATAAATTATTGCACACTAAATCATAGTTGTTTAAAGCAGATAAGGAAGGAGAATGTTCTGCAGACAGAGATTTATGCTATCTCATGTTAACATCAACATAGGGAGTGTCTGCCTTGAGGTCAGATCCTGAATTTTTGGGGCAGTTCTGATGCTGACATACAGTAGGCAAAATGCAGTCCTTCTTATGTGACATTTTTAACTCACTTTCATTTAGAAATGATGTTCTGATGCTTCTGTTGTCTTCACATGGGGTCTGCCTGCCTATAATCCCCCATCTTTTTATGTTGAATGCAGTGCCCAGCCGGAAGCACACCTGAAATATAATGATTTAAATCCATATGAGTTTCATGGAGATAAGCAGCCTGATGGAAGGTACAGGCTGTTCTCAGCCTTAGTAATTTAGAGAGTCCACACAAAGGAGAGGTGTTACATCTGCCTCAAGTACAGAAAATACTTGGATAAATACCTTTATATCTTCTTAAACACAAGGGAATCCTCTGGAAAATGATATCATTAGTTCTGCTGCTCCAAGAACTACTTGCTTAGAGGTGCTTAATAAAAAAAAATTCACCAGTCCAACCTACAAGGGACTAAGACAAATTCTTTGTATGTGCTTGTGATGACGGCTGGAAAACACCAGGCAAAGGTCTCTAAAACCAAGACTTTCAAGTGTCAATGTGAGACCTGATTTTCACCATTTGGGCTGAGAACAATATTGTCACATCTCAGAGAAGAACACAGCTTTTCTTCAGCAGTAACACTCTTGCTAAAAACCTCAAATCAAAGTTCAAAATGCATATAGGTAAGTAGCAGGAAAAAATAAGTGCAGATTTTACTGTAGTCTATCCAACTATAAATCAGGAGGAACTCCTTTTGTACACGAGTTTGACAGCAGTGTTACTGAAAGTATACAGGCTTGGGGTCTTGAGGTGCCCTGATACAATGATTTATTTACTTGTGGGCATTTTCTCCAGATAATTTCACAGCAGACTGGTGGTAGCTGCACAGAGGAATAACACAATCATTTTTACTTTATTAGTGCTTCACTAATACTATCATCTGCCAATCAGTGCTTTGCTACTGTCCAGATCTAAAGTGAACTCTGCACAGTACAGCCCCTTCATCATCCCTGCACATCCCAAATTCAGCTGTGGCCAGACAGCCACACCAGGCAAAGGACTGAGAATCTGCCACATGAGGAATGGCTGAGAGAATTGCGTTTGTTCAGCCTTGAGAAAAGAAGGCTTAAGGGACACCTTATGACCATCTTCAAGTAATTAAAAGGTGGCTACAAAGAAGACAGAGACTCCCTTTTTTTACAGGGAGTCACATGTAGAAGATGAGGGGTGATGGGTACTAGTTATTCCTCAGAGACTTCAACGGGAAATTAAGAAAATTTTTCACAATGAGAATGATCGGCCATTGGAATCTCCATGTGGTGGATTTCCCAACACTGGACACTTTTAACATTTATCTGGATAGGGTTGTGGGCCATCTTGTCTAGACCGTGTTTTTGCCAAGAAAGTTTGGATAAGATGATCCTTGAGGTCCTTTCCAACATGGTGTTCTGTGAGTTTATGAAATATAAGGAAGCTGCAAATATTGAGGGATCCCTCTTGTGCACTCTTTAGTGAGTTTAGTGAGAAGAACTTACCTGCTTACAGAGAGGTTCGGAGAGTGCATTCCAAAGCAGTTGGCACAAGCATGTATGTAATTGAAAATTTGCATTCATACCTGTGTCGCCTAGCCAGGGAATATCTTGGGACAGTTTTGATCATTTATAACAAAATCTTATCACTCAAATTTCAACAGTTCAGTACTAGTACTTGTCACACAAATTTAAGGAAATATGAACACTATGAACAGGAAACAGCCAATTACATTCAGCCAAAGTCTCCTGGGTTGCTTTAAATGTCTTTCACTCAAATACTATTCAATCTGTTGAAGTTTTTCTTATGCAAGCTGGAAAGATTAGAAACATGTATTTTTACCTTTGTCTACATAAACTTCCCCCTCCAGGCAGTACCAGTACACCAGCACTGTCTCTCTGGTTTTGAATACTGACACGGAACCAATAAAAACTATTCCTGCTCTGTATATCCCTTGCAGCACAAATTTCTATTTCATATCATCTAAGGTCTTCCAGATTTGTTTCAGTGTTCCACCTTTACCTTTTTGTTGAACCTAGCAGTTTTGTAGTGTACAGGAAATGATAAATTACACTAGTTTCAAGTGGAGAACATCTGTGTTTGTTTCCTGGGGGAAAGCAAAGCTGATATTATTTCCCTCTCTGTGTGAAGCTGCTGTGTGATTCTTCCAAATGGCTGAAGGAGCCACATTTAAGTAGCCTGGGAGTCTAATTATCTAAGGACCGTTCATTTGAGCATATTAAAGGGAAAAAGAAAAATTATCAGGCCAATTCTTACTATTAATATTATCATCATTAATTGATGCATTGATTAATTGATGATGATGCATTGTGCAGTGGAAAAAAATGTACCATTTCTACCTACAGTGCTTCATCAAATAATCTGATTGTTTAGCTAAATCCAAAGAGCGCAAAAGCCCTTTGTTATAACAACAACAAAAACCTGCTGGATAAGAGCTGACTGAAGAAGGCTGTGAACTGTGAAGCTGTAAATGTGGACACACTTTAGGACAGAAGCTGCTCTACTCTGTTTAAGGGCTGCCATCCCAGGGCAGGGCAGCACTTCCCAGGCACATCAAGATATTTCTGCACCCTTGACCCAAGATAACAGCTTCTCATGGTGGCAAGCAACGAGATCTTGTTGGGAGTAGTTCGATGAGGAAAGATGTGTTTCTTCTCTCTGTACTCTTCAAGCCTGTTCACTACCACCACTGCATTGAATTGTTGTGTTGCTAGTCCTGAAAGGCCAAAGGAGCCTAAAGTGTGTTTCTTACAAAGGGGTAGTTAACTCCCATTATTCTTCATGTTGAATCTGTACCATGATTTCTTCTTTCATAACATCCACGGTATTGCTTCATATCTCCCAACTATGTTTTGGTGCCATATGATAATGAAACATCATGAAATTGAAGTTCTCCTCTGAAAAATTCTAAACTAGTATGATTTGAAATATTTATAGATTTATTCAGCAGAGCAAAACCATAACTGGTACAGTATAGCCCTGTAGTAACTCTCTGAGTGTGTCACAAGAGAGTTTTTGGCTAGGAGTTGTCTTGCGGGTGAAGCCCCCTCTGCTCCAGAGCTATATACAACTCTTACCTTAGTGAGCTGCTTGTGCATAGCAATGGCCAGAATGGTCACCTCGGCTGGCTCATGGAGCTTTATCCAAGCAGGTTAAAGATAGGTTCTTGTTGGTTGTGTTTGGGAGCTGGAGATCTTACTTTCTCATACGAAATTCCTCCAGGCAGGTAAGAGGGAACTAACAGATTTTATATCTAACTGGAAAGACATGGGAGGCAAGTGGTAACATGACATAATTTGACAGCAAGTCCAGCCATTCCAACATCATCTAGCAGCTAAGTTCTAGCAATACAGTAAGGTTGACTTGTCATCAACTGTCTTCACCAAAATCTAACTCAGGGGCTGATGTCATTTGTTTACTTTCATTCTGCTTGTTAGTTTGGAGTGGGAGGAAGTAAATCATACTCCTAGAAAATCCTCCAAATCTAGTTGCATTCCTCACTTAAAATTATTTATCGCTGACCTTTCTTTCTCCCATATAAGAAAAGATTTTACAAGCAAACTATCAGTTATTTTCTGACTTTCCCGAACAGTAATGATGCTAATACATATTCTGTCTCCCTTAATTTTTATTATTGAGTATGCTGATCTGTACTCACAAAACAGCCACACACTCCAAAGAAAGACTGAAAAATATACCAAAAAATTTTTTAAAATATCATTTCATTTCCTCTTTTGCAGATCTTGGCAGATGAGACTGAATTCTGTCTGGTTTCCTAATACCAAAATCTTGTGTTATAAAAACCTTACTGAAGAGAGCTTTTTGTGATATCAGTCCAAACTTATTCCCACATCCAATGAATTAAATTAAAATATTTGCTACGCTTACAGAATCCAAAGATGTAAGTGCACTTCTTAAGACATTCTTTGGAGGTACTTTGGGATATCCAGGTCATCTTCATGGGCTGGCAGATACAACATAGGGGTTTGAAGAAAAGCTGGACCTTCCTATAAGGTGGGCAGCTGGAAGATAGGCAGGATGGACCCACTGTCTTAAATAATAGTAAGCACCCGCACACAGATAGCTAAATCCTGTCCAGAATCAGCACTCTACCAGCTCTTTTTTCACTTGGATCCTTTTCAATCTCTGGATGAGTTCAGCAGGAAGAGAGATGAACCCATTCGTAAAAATGAAGGGCAGAGAGGGGGATGTCACTGATCAGCGAGTTTTCTCCTGCCATCATTCTTCATTTTCCACCAAAGTGATCCAAAGTCAGCAGTCTAGTCAAGAATGTTTCCAGGCTGCCTGTGGCTGTAAAGAACAGGGAAGTTAGGAGGTAATAGGGAAGGCCTGGATCCTTAAAACAGTCAGCACTGGCTATAGCTTGCCATGTTTAAGACACAGAAGACTTTCTGGAGTTCTGTAGGTCAGTGTTCCCCCACAGCAAAACAGCCAGCACCCAGTAGAAAAAGCAAGAAATAGAGCAAAGAAGAGAAATGTGGGGTTCCTTTTACCTTACATTTTCTCATCATTGTCACATATGTTAGGGACAGTAGGAAAAGAAATCAGGGTAGCACAACTCTTACGAACAGCATGATAATGGTAGAAAAAACCCAGAGATTCTTGGATGGATGGGACCAATTCAGCAATCTATACCTGCCAGGAAAAGAATATCCTTGCAACAGCAATGAGTGCAATAACAGCACACAAAAGACTGATTCTTTCTTCTTCAAATGCAAATAAGACTTGGAGCTCATTGTGGCATGTGGCATACATGTCTGAGAAATGAAAGGCATCTGATATTTTCTTAGCTTCCAAGAGGAGAGTAGCATTTTGGCAAAGCCTAAGAGGCATAGAAAAGCAGGTTGTAAGGTATGAATTTCACATTACCTACTTCTATTGCCAACATTACATGCTCTGTTTCTTTAGCTGGAATCTCACATTTAGAAGACCAAAAAACGACATTGTGAAGCATAAAAGAGAAGAATTACACAAGCTCTGTTTGTTCAGCTGTGCACCAGTTTGAGAAAATGCTTTCTGGGAAAATTCATTAAAGCAAATCTGATATGACTTGCCTACCTGTAACATATAAGTGAACTTCACAAAGTGCTGGCACAATTAGACAAAGTCATAATTTATGTGGCAGAGTTTTTAAAGGAATTTATACTAATTATTCTAGCTTTAAAGAGGCTTTATTGAGTTGAATTCAGAAATTTCAACAGGAATTTTGAACCAATGTCACCTGGATAAATTTAATGCCAATGAACCACTGACTGTGAGCACAGGTTTTGTAGCTGATCAGTGCCAGAAACAAGCACAGAGAAAGACAGGTTAATATGCCTAAACATGTTTAATATGCAGGGAATGTTTGGGGGAAGATTTTGGATTAATCTCTTCTCCCTTATTTGCCCAGAATAATCACTCCCTGAGCCCTGGAAAGCAGAAGAAGAACGGATCCAAGTGCGTTTACTGAACAAAACGGTGACCCTATGAAGTCAGCTCCCATGGATTCAGAGGCTCATCCAGGGAGCCATTCCCCTCACTGCCCACCTCAGGTAGGGCTGCATTTTGTCACAGAACACCAGTGGGTTTGATAGGTGCATCCCTGCATAAGCCTGGACCCCTGTTGCAGTGAATATTAGGTGTCCATGACCACCTAATGCATTTCCAAGTATGTTTGGTCACTTATCTTTCATTATTAAACTCCTGAAAATTATATAACATGATACTGTATTATTATTGGGGGGGGCGTTATTTGTTTCCTACTCTGTCATTATTGGTTACCTGACTTCAGTAGTTTCTACTTCACAAGTCAATAATTTGGCTGGCAGTTTATTCCTCACTTCTCTTTTCTGCACCAGTATTAACTTCTACAGTAATCAGCAGTTTTCATACAACTTCTCTTCATTTTGTTTCTCTGACTGATACAATACGTAAAGACTTTAATGTGTGCTTATTTAACTGAGACATCTCTTTATTAGATGTCACCTGAATGAGCTGAACTGAACTGAATTGAATGAGCTGAAAAAGACATTTTTCAGCCTCAATGCACCCAGATTTTCTCTGGAATGGTTACCACAAAAACAAAGCATGAGACTTTTCAACCAGGTTTTCAAGCACTGGCTGACCAGTGCTGCTCAGATCATATCAAGCTCCTGAGGGAACAGAGCAAGCCCTTTAATGTACTGATACCAACCGAAAGGGTTGATATCCCTTTTGTATTTCATCTAGATGTTATGTATTTTCATGCATGCTCTTGTGTTGTGCAAATTCTGTTGAAAAGTGATTATATGAAAGCAGACTAAGACTGCTTCATGTTTGACTACTTTTCCTAATGGAAAACTTTTCCTAATGGAAAGTTTCATAAATACATAAAATGTTGTCATTCATGGCACTTCACTTTATGTAGTTTCCTGATTTTTGCTCCAAGGAGTTGATCATTCTCAAGTCATGTGGAGCCAGTTATGCATATATTTAAACTCAATGCTGATAGAGCATTTTTATGCAAGAGTGTGCAGTGTCACTCCAAAACTAGGAATTTTAATAAGATTGGTGGTGGCTTCATCAGATTTCTTGTGAGGATCAGAATCTTGATCAGCCATTTCTCTTTGTAAAATGAAGTTTTAGCAACACAGAGAATGGAGAATGGTTTAGACTTGCATTTCTTTGAGTACAGCTTCTTTCTGGCCCCATCTGTCTTTGTGAGACTCCTTTCAGCGTAGTTACCTTCTCTGGCCTGCCCTCCCCACATTTCTAGGATGAGAAGGCACCAGTCTATTTTCTTTAGATGGTGAAAATGATAAATGTTTGTAGTTACTAGCTGGGAGGATTTGCAACAAATTTGGAAACTGCTGGCTACTGTTAGATGGTGGGTGGTAGTTTGGGGGCTCTTAAGCCATCTGCAGCTCTCAAGCTGTTCGAGTGCAATTTGTTATGCCGGGGCTGCATCCCTGAGCAGAGGGAGGCTGTGCTAACATGGGGCCAACTTGAATATTAAGCAGCAGGAGATCCAGGAGAGACTGCTGAAGCCAGCACAGCTGACCTGCAAAGGAGCAATGGGGTATCCTGGGAACCTACTGTCATCTCATGCTCACAATCCCTTGGCATTTTTAATATGTAGACTCTGTGTAGGGTTAGGAAGCTGGGTAACTGTTCCTTCACTTGCATTTTTATTTTATGACCCCCTTTAGGCCTCTTGGAGGTGCTCTAAGAGGGAGAAAGAGCTTCAGTCATAACCCAGTTGCCAGAAGCCTTAGAAATACAACAGTCAGAACCTCAGGTATGACAAGTATAGTGGAAAAAAAGGCCAGACAGCTATGACATTCCTAAAGATAATTGGTCTTTACTGAGGAATTGTACCATTAAAGAGTAAAAAATTGAACTATTGACATAAATGCAGTGAAAAATCTGGTAAAGAAGCAACATCTGAAAGCAATATAAGCAATTTTCCCAGAACCTGTTCTTCTAGAAGACTGATTTTACTCATTGAGGTATTGCACAATCTATAAACAGATGAGAATACTCCGATAGTGGATAAGGAAGATGTATAACATAAAGCAAAAATCCCCTAGTAAGTCCTGTGACATACTTGAGTACACTCCCTAGGGGCACACAATGCATAAGTGAGACAATACCGATATTAAAAGTCAGAAATTGTGGACACAAATCACAAGAAGGAATAAAGAAATCTCCACTCATGGAACACTTTAATGACATGAAACCTCCTTTCACATCTTCATAGTTTATAGGTATTGACTATGTCCCAAAAACCCCCAGAGAGGGGAGCCAGGAGCAGCTTATTAAGACAGTGAAAAGCACAGAAGATTTAAAACTTAAACGTGTCACTACCAAATAGAACAAATCAATAACTGAAATAGATTATGTGTATATTTGTCTAAGATTGGGAGAAGAAATCTGCTTGATTACAGACATTTAGGTGAAAGCCCCACAAAAGGCCTTTCTCAAATAGTGTGCTCCTTTCTGTGCAGCCACAGCAAAAGCATCACTCTTACTAGTTTGGACAATGTCGTATTTGCGGAGACAATCCAGTTTTGTGCCTGTAGCACGGGAGTGGGCTACAAACGATCAGACATCACCTTCATTGTAGTATTGGTAATAAACCCAGCTACTGCTGTACAAGGGACACGTATACACAAGGGACACAAGGACAGCTTGTGTCCTCCAAACCTCACAGTGTTACTGTACCTGGAGTCAATACAGAATTGATGTGTTTTGCCAGAAAAAGATGCTTTGGAAACTGATGTTTTAGTCTTTCTTTGATGATATGGATTTGCTGGGAGGGACTACAGTAGGTAGGAAATTAATGTATTCCCTCATTGCAGGCTTAATGAAGATTGACTAAATGTAGCTAAATTCACAGCTTCTCTTCCTTCCTTTTACAGTGTTTATTCCTTGAATATTTGTTTGAATTTCTGTAGAGCTCTAGAGCTTAGTATGGTAATACTGGGTGACAAATGTTTGATTTTCACTAAGTTTCTCAATAAGCAGAGACAAATTTTCTTACTGCTAAAGATGATCTTTGGAAAATAAACATTTTATATATTTTTCTATATTTTATATTTGAAATATAGAAAATACATACATTTTATTATAGTTATTAATATCTTATCACTATACATTGCTCATTCATCAAAAAATGGGAAAACAGAATAAAAATAAATGCATTGCAAATATTTCTAGTTTTGTATTTTTGATTCAGCAGGGCAATATTTACCCATCAATACTAGAGAGAGAAATGTGACTGACCTAAGTGAAATTTGATCCAGCAATTTCAGTATGTGAACAAAAGCATTATATGCACAAAACCAAAGACAAGTGTTTGAAATCTCTAACTTACACATTCTCTCTTTAATATGTACATACTTCACACAGGAAATTGGATAAAGGTAAGAAATGAATTGGTTATCCTAAGGGCTCTGAGATGTTTAACTTAGTTAATGTAGTTCAAGAGGGGTAAAATGTGCATATGCTGGGCAAAAATTGTGATTATTTCTTCTTGTTATACTCATATGGGGAAGAACCCTTGATACTTTTAAAACATTAAGAATCCCTGTCTGGAAAATCTGACCTCTTTATCATCAGGGCTGAACAGTGACCACTTACACCATTGTGATCAATCTTTACTGATCTGTAGATCCTCACAATGTTTAAGTAGCGATTGAGACTCTTTGATCCTGACTGGAAGCCTGCCAACAGTAAGAATTATGTTTTTTTAAAATAATCCTTCATGAACCTTTAGGCCACAGATGACTAGGGGCCCACAGGTTGAAAATCATCATCATCATCATCATCATCATCATGGCTAGGCTTCGCGAACGAAGATTTGTGAAGGACTCTACCCACGCTTGCTACAAGCGCGCTGATGGCTAAAAAGGCCAATGCGAGATAGACACGTCCGGTCGCAAAAGGCACAGCAGAATGGCTCCCCAGGTGGTACTGAAAGGACATGGTTCTTTCTGCGTTGCCTTTTCTCCTCGACAGTGATCCTGCGTGTATTTTCAAAGGTTGAAAACCACTGCTTTGAGAAATGATGCTTGCTTCATTTCCATATTAACTGGCAATATATGCTTAAATAAAATTCACCAGTTTTGCTATTTATGTGGCATTTCATAGTCCTAATTTCATCTGTGTAACATAGATTTCCTGGGAATACCTATCTAAATTGTCATCTGCTGCGTATTGTTTCTATAATGTAGCTTCTGTATGTATAACAAACAACTCCTGCATTATCTTATTTGTTCTCCTCTATCTTCTGGCATGCTTACTTCAATTAGTACACAATAATGAAAAAATTACATTATTATTGTAATCACATAAGGAGATATCTGACAAACACTTCAAAATGGCTCAGATCTTTATGCTAGTAATTGCAGTAAGTCAGTGCATATAATTGACTGCATTGCATCTGGAATTCTTGTGTGACACCATCAGAATCATACTCTTCTGCGCTGTGCAAGCTTTTAACCAAACATGCCTCTCTTATTCTAGTACAATGTAAGACCAACAGATTCATGATCCAGTTGCTAGGGGGTTTGGTGTGGAGATTTTTATGTAACTGAACATAGGACTACAAAGGTAAAATGAGCTTCACATGAAGGATTTGTGGCATATTTAAATTTACAACCAATAATATTTTTATCATAGCTTCTCAGTAAGTCAAAGTATCTTTGTATTGGAATCAAAATACTAAATTTACTAGCATGTCACTGACATCAATACATTTTCAAGTATAAAGAAATAGAGTCCTTTAGCCACTTATATGGTAAGAATTCTTTACAGTTACTCTCTTGAGGAGATAACTTTTACTTCTGCTAATAATTAGATAAAATGAAATGAAACTTGTTACAGAAAATAGTTGTACAAAAATCCCGTATTTTTATGTCTAGTTCCTTTATGTTTGCTGACTAGACACTTTACTTTTCAACTTTTATCTGTATTAAGTAGGTATTCTATGACTTACATGTGTGCAATGCCTAGTTACCTCCTTGAAGTCTATAAAATAGAAGTTAAAAGTGGTTCATCAATAAGCTTGTAGAATATCAGTTGAAAGTTCTTGACATGGAAAAAAATTAAAGCGTATAGAGAAACTACCTTCTCTGGTCACCATGTTCAACTGAGTCATACCGTTATACCTTCCTGACAATACTAATAATTTAAAACATCAATCTATAGGCATGGCTATTCTTAGCAGAAGATGGTGAAAACAAACTGCTTTGCTTACAATATTCACAACACTGAAGCATGCCCTTAGCAAAGTGCTACAAATGTCAATATGCTGCTGAGCTCCTCGAAATCCATAACAAGTTATTCGAAGCACAGAAAAACCTTCAGGAAGTCTTTGAAAATATAGATCAAATACTAATACAACTGCTTTCCCCAAATTCTTCACTTCTGAAAATCCGTCCCATCTTAAACTATGATAATGACTCTGTTAAGGTTAGAGCTGTCAAATGGTAGCATACCTGTGACCTGTGAGCCACTGTGTCTAAGGTCTTTTAAAGTGAAAATACACACATTTAATCTACCCAGCATTTCAAGAACAGATTCCACACCTCAGGGACTAGGGTGCTAACCTTGGGTTGTTGCCATTCACTTCAGCTCACCTTTGTGCCTTTTGCTATAATGATAATGAACTTTCTTTGCTGGAAGGAACTGAATATTTTAAATCAACATAAAAATCTAAATGATAACTGCATGTATTTAATGTAGTATTTATTAGACAGGGAAGAAAAAGAGATGAAGTAAAGCTTTTGCTCTATCTCATATGAAGATGTAGCTTGAATAACTTCAGTATTATCCTCAAGAAATTAAGTTACAAAAGTCAGGAATTGGCACAGTATGTTCTCAGCCAGTTAAATGCTGCTTATTATTTTAGCAAACATTTCTGCTGGCAGTTGTTAACCTCAGGCAATAGAAATACATATTTGCAGAGGAGTAAAGAGCAACTAGAGAATCTATTTATTCACTCCCATAAAAGCTTTTCTGAGCTGATATGCAGAGTTACTACTTCAGAAGTAATTATAAACCAAGCTAATTTTAAGTGGCACCTTTGCTGGTTGATTTTACTTTTGTTTTTATTTTTGAAAACCTCATTAACAGCATACAACTATTAATTTGTTTATAAATGAAATGCAAAATTGGTAGTACTATTAGTACAAAACTATGCTTGACTTCTACAATTTTCACAGAATGAAGGACCTTTATGAGTTCTTGTCTTTGGGGAAATATTTTTAAAATTCAGTAACTGCCATATGGTATAAAATATTCAGTTCAAAGTAAGAAACAAAACCAGACATAAAACACAGACTGGTTTATATTTTTATGACTATAAGTAGTGTTCCTCCAATATGGTAGGGAATTCATTCCAACATGTCTTTCAGTGTGGCACTAGTACTTTATAATGACTTCCCACAAGTCCTTTGTGATCTTGGCCGTCCCTGTCCATTGCTCTTTCAAAGATATGCTTCCTGATACTGCACTTGTCAGAGTGTTTTTCTGTTTCTAGAAATAATTTGCTTCTCCTGTCAGGCCCAGTGCACCTTCTTTCTCAAAGAGCGTCCTCTGGGTGGCCATCTGGAAGCATCACCTCCGTGCAAATCAGGCAGGCTGCTGGCTTTGTGTTGGCTCACTTCTCCTCAGCACAGGCTACTGCCCTGAAGGCAGCATTAAATTTTATTCCTGGACTGATAAATTCCAGGCCTACTGACATTTGTTACAAGACTCAGTGAAAGACTCAGCAAAAAAAGGATGAAGATGTGGAAGAGGGAATCAGCCAAGGACAGGCGGAAATGATCCAAGTCTTCAGAACCGAATAAACACACAGAGGTGTTACACCTTACCTGAAATGCAGCATTGACAACCCTCTCTCATGCAGTGTTTGAAGAGCAATCAAAAGCCAGAACCAAGATGCTAAAAGCAGACATTCCCAAACTATGGATAAATTAGATTTCAAGAGTTTTGATATGTGGGCCTTTCTATAGTCAGAAAACATAACAGAAAATGAAAGCAATTAAGTAAGAAACAGAGGAAAAGCAGAAGAGTCCTCCCTGGATCTAAGAGATCTGGAATGATCAATGAGAAAAGAGGAAAATTGACTTAGTATAATTATTACCACAGTCTTTTCTTCTACCTGTCTTCATAACTATAGTGTAAAAACACAGCTTCAGTTTCTCCTAGCTGTGTGTAGGGAGTCTGGATATAAATCATCTATGGGCTTGTGGCTACACTTCAGTGAAACTGATGACATGAAAATCCATGGACTTGGGATGAGGCAGTATTTATAATACAAAAGATCCACCTGGTGATAGGAATACTACAATTGTTTCCATTATGCTTCTTCATGATACGATGCTTTAGGAATGTGTATGTTTATCACAAGATATAAGAATCATAAACCATTTAGATTCCCAAGGATGTCCCCAGAAAAAAAATCTCAAATGCAGACATTTGACCATTCCCAGATTACCTGCTGGAGCTGGAGAGACTGATTCAAGGCATTTCATGGATAAATCATCAGCTTTCCTGGAATGGCATTTAAATATTGTGTTTCAGATGTCAGTTGGAGTTACTTTGGTGTAAACTGAGGGTAGTCCAACACACTGTGGTTAGCCACCACCTGGGATTAAAGGCAGATGAAGAAATGTTTGGGTTGGTTTTTTGTTTATTTTTTTAATAGCCATGTCACTTTGCTGTTTATTTATTTAATTAAGTAACTATAAAAGTTCACATTCTCACCAGAATTATCATCAGCTAAAACTATTGCATCTAGAGTAAGAGTTCAGAAAGACTTGGTTGTCAACAAGTAGGGTAGCATCCAAGGAAGAGATATTCCTATTCATAGGGATGAGTAAAACCACTTGGTTTCATTTCACAGATACAGGCTATTCTTTTAAAGGTGAAATAGAACACAGAGTCTTTCAGTGACCAGATACCTGCTATTTCATGTTACCAGGAATCTCTCAGACTTCAAAAATTTTAAAATTACTTTGAAAAACCAGAGATGGTTTTCAATAACTCCAAACAGATAGCTTGAAGGGAAAGATGCAAGTTTTAGTGATGACAATAAAAGTCAAAAAGTTAACTGATCTGAGTATGAAAAGGAGTCAACAAAATTTTCTCTTCATTTAATTGCGCAATGTAAGCAAAACATTCTTCATGAAATTACTATTAAAATGCAATAAGAGTGAACACAAAACTGTTTTTGCCATGTATATTTTTAAGTCGTTGAGTGCCATAGCATCAACAGTGTGGAGAATGGAGCCCTTATTAAAAACAGTGATCATTCTTTCTTCCCCTGTCCTTTGCTGATGTCATTTCTTCAGTGCTGCTATAGAAGCCAATGAAAATTTTGGTACAGATTTTAAATGGAATACATTGAGCTCTTTGTGTTATGACAAAGAAAGATAGGTTGAAATGTCATGTTACTTTTGCGTTTTGAATGTAAAATACTCTATTTACCTGGTCCTGTATCAGTGCCTAATAAATAGGAAAAAATTCTATTTAAACCAGCTATTTATTGGTTACGGTGAAGTCTTTCAAAAGATATCTCACAGTAACTTATTTTTTACATTTCTTCCATAAGGAAAGACTATTATACAAAACACATATATAAATAAAAGGTTTTAATGTTTTTATTCTCTTTATATATATTTAAATAAATAAATAAATAAAATTTATATCTACAAAGAGAATAAAAACTTTTAACCTTATAACTATATTGACTCCACTGTGCTTAGTTTTGCTAGTTAATTTCTTGTCTAAATCTCAGTGGACGGTTTTACCCAATGATTGTGTTATTTCGTTTTTTAATAAAGAGGACACAATAAACAAAGATAAGCTTCTAAAAATAGGTTATCCATTCCAAGGGATGCTGGATATCTAATGCAGTTCCTGTAGGTCGGGAGCACGGGTCCGTATCGATTATTCCACAGAAATAAATAACGTGTGTTTGAATGCCCTCGCTGCTCGGTTAACTCAACAGCGTCCCCAGCTCTCACCGTCATCCCGGTGTGTGGAGCCACTTGCCAGGGAGGTGCGTGCCATCTAGTGGCACCCGGACACACGGCGACACCGTCACCCAGACAGATTCACAGAATCATTTAGGTTGGAATATCATCGAGTCCAGCCTTTGATCGAACATCATCATGTCAACTAGACCATGGAACTAAGTGCCATTTCCAGTCTTTCCTTAAATACCTCCAGGGACGGCGACTCCACCACCTCCCTGGGCAGCCCAATCCAGTGCCTAATCACCCATTCTGAAGAAGTTCCTCCTAACGTCCAACCTGAACCTCCCTTGATAAAGCTTGAGACTGTCCTCTCTATGTCCTGTCGCTTGTTGCCTGGGAGAAGAGACCAACCCCCACCTGGCTACAACCTCCTTCCAGTAGTGATGATCACTGAGCTTCCTCTTCTCCAAGCTTTGTGTAAGGTCTGGTGGGCAGCTGCTGGACTTAACCCCTCACAAAGAAACAAACAAGCAAACAGACATGTTCACTTCCAGTAGCAATGCCTCTCACAGGTCTTTCTCCTGCTTGATATGCTGTGGAATACTGCCTCTAATTTATCTTTAGCTGCACTGGCAGCTCCCTATTGATCCTTATCTTCCCCCTCTACTTTGCTCTTGTGAGAACCCACCTGGAGTGCTGCATCCAGCTTTGGGGTCCTCAGTACAAGCAGGACACTGATCCGTTAGAGTGGATCCAGAGGAGAGCCATGAAGATGATCAGAGGGATGGTGAACCTCTCCTACAAGGAAAGGCTGAGAGAATTGTGGTTGTTCAGACTCAGGAAGAGAAGGCTCTGGGGAGACCTTATTGTGGCCTTTCAGTAACTGCAGGAAGCCTACAGGAGAGATAGTGAGGGACTTTCTACAAGAGCATGTAATGACAGGATAAGAGGGAATGGCATTAAACTGGAAGAGAGTAGGTTTAGATTAGATATTAGGAAGAAATGGTTTTCCGTGAGGGTGGTGAGGCACTGGAACAGGTTGGCCAGAGAAGTTGTGGATGCCACATGCCTGGAAGTGTTCAAGACCAGGCTGGATGGACGTCTGAGCAACCTGGTCTACTGCAAGGTGTCCCTGCCCACGGCAGGGGGTTTGAAACTAGATGAAATTTAAAGTCCCCTCCAACCCAAACCATTCTATGATTATCTGATTTCATGACTATACTTGTCTATTCAATTGAACTGGACAAATTACATCTTGGAAAACACCAGAAGCTGCCAGGTCATAAGGTCAGATTTAACATATAGGAAAACAAACCCGGCCCTGCTTCTTCAGTCTACAGACTCTATGTACCATACCATCCCATGAGTGCTACCCCAGACTTTCTGCCTCCTCGTGCCAGTCTTACCAGCTCAGAGGCCGCTACTTCTGCTGCAGAGCCCAATTTTATGTCATCTTACGGCAAAAGTATGACTACGGGTTTTTTGGCCTTTTTGGTTTGGTTTTTTTTTTTTCCTGTCTGCTCTGTTACAGAGTCAGTGGAAGAGTTGGGACAGGCCGGGCAACTGGTCCCTCTCCCTTCTCAGCCAGGGAGGAGCACGGCGCTGAGCGCTGAGGGTTATTAAAGGCGACTCGGAGGACCGGGAGCCCGCCCGGCACAAAGACCCCACGCTGCGGGGCCCGTCCCCTTCCGCCCCATGGCCGCGACAGGGACTACATCTCCCACTTGCCCAGGGGGCAGCGGCGCGCCCGCCAATATAGTGCGCTCCTTCGCAGGGGCTGCTGGGAGCTGTAGTAGGAGGCGGGGTAAGATGGCGTCCAAGATCAGCGTGGTGCTGCGGCCCGTGAAGAGCATCGTGGTCCGGTTCTGCCCCTTCGAGCCCAACGTGGAGAGCACGAGGTGAAGGGGCTGCGGGGGCAGCGCCGGCCCCGGGTCCCCCCCGTCCCCGTGCCCGGGCGTGCTCTGCCCAGGCTCCCCTGTCTGTAAACGCCCTTCCTGTGCCCTCCCGGGGCGTGGGCTCTGCGTGTTTCTCGGCAGGCGCGATTGCTGGGCCTTTTGCCTTTAATTCTCTTTATTTTGGGGGTGGAGGCAGGGCTTATGTGTGCCCTGGGGAGGCAGCTGTAGGTGCCAAACGAAGCCGCAAAACCTGCTGTCCCAGCAGTGCCCTGGGACTTGCTGTCCCTGTAAAGAGTAAGAGGTCCTGGTAGCAAACCGTGAGGGAAATGGCAGCACCTGTTGTTCCCTTTCAGGGGAAGAACCTCCTTCTCCCAAACTTCTGCACCTGCTTCACTTTAGCCTCCGTGATCTTGGTCTTTGAGGGCTTGCATTTATCAGGCCTTTGGAGCTCAGTCTAGGCAGAACCTTGGCGTTTCAGAATGGGAGTTGTTGTAGGGCTCTGCTTATGGTGTTACCAGGCTGCACACAGGATACATTCCGTGCTTTTTGGAGGGTCTCTGTGCCCGAGTGTAGGCCCTTGAATATGGACATGTGCACTGAGCTTTACCAAAGTACCCAGGGAGATACCCTGCAGTGGCTGATCCTGTAGTAGGGAAAGTAATCGCTCTTCCAAATGGGAGAAAGTGGAGGCAACAGCTGCTCCTCTATCTGGGTAATTAACTGTTGCAGAAATCTAAGGAATTGTGCTTCTTGAGTAATGTGGGTTCTGCACCAGACAATTGCAAAATGTCAGTTTGCAATGACTTTACAGACACACATACTTTTCAAATTAATTTAGTAGCACAGTTTAATTTAGAATATCTTTAAGCTGCTAGAATGTCAAGTAGCTGTCATGCATTTCAGAAATTTCCAGGAGACCGGTGATGTCAAGTAAATAAATGCTGTCTCAAACCCAAACAAGAAAATATTGGCAAGCAAATGACTTATAAAGAGAAATGAAAATGACTTTGTTTATTATGTTATTGTTACTAACCCAGCTGAGAGAAACACGGAAGGTGTATACACTGAAGTTTTACAAAATTCTTTGGTATGCTTTTTACGTGTTAGTATATAAGGAATATCCATTTGGATTTTTTAGAGTGATTCTCATATGAGGAGTTCCTGTCTGAAATTACTAAATACAAATCCTATTTTGTTTATCCTTTGTTACCCAGCAATGTCAAGATACGCAAATTAGTTTTAGAAATATACTGATTTTAATTGCTATCTACCACATACTTAATATATTTTCAAATATGTTTTCAGAAAATTTCTCCAATGTATATACCATAAAAAAATCCAAGCTACTAATAGAAACTGTGAAGTGACTACTGATGTGAGACATGATGGATCTGAACCACTTATAGATGTCATCTTTGGTAAGGAGCTCATTTTTAAACAAAAAAAAGACATTCTGGGTTTGTGTTGTTGCGATGTTATTCTATTCTCTATAATTTTTTTTTTGTACTATGATTATTTTTTTTGGCTCTCGTCCATACGTAGATGTTGTGCAGCTGGAGATAAAAAGAAAGAGGGAGTCACTAACAGCCTGATGTCTAGATAATGTGTATATATGTCTGTACAACAGTTAGATCTGATGGATCTTGGATCCAAAAATTGACTTAACTTTAGAGCCGAATGTACTTGTATAGTGACATAATTATGTGACCTTGCAGACAAGTACAATTCTGGGAAAGTAAATGTAGCTCTGTTTTGATTTAAGAATCTGTTTACTTTCTGTATTTTTCTTTTATGTTACGTGTGGTGGAGGCATCTCAGTCTTGAGAACAGAAAGTTGAATTGCTTATGCAACGAAATAACTCCCTCTGCAGTTCGAAGGAACTGCTCATATGGGTAAGGCCACACGTCTGCAGATGGACTTGCAGAATGAGGTCAACTGTGTACAGCACATTTCTTGGTTTCCTTTGAGGGCATGGTGAGCAGGCAGGGAATTGATGGTGGAAATTTCAACAGTTCTGGAGGTGGCCCAGATTCTAGGCTGTGAACAGATGGCTCTAAGCTGCTTTTGTCCTTTTCTCTGGCTGCATCTTCTGTCCTGCTGTGCTGTAATGGACCAATATGTCATGTAGCCCATTAAAGTTTTCATTATTATTGATTCATGCTACTCCCTTATCTTTAAACTTCCATATATTTAATGAATTGGTGGAAATGTCAAAAGTGTTGAATGGTCTTTGTTTTGCTTATGAAAGTCTACTTATTTCAATATTAATGTTGCTTGTTCCTCCCTCCCCCATGCCTGTCTTTCCCACCCTTGTCTCTAACTGTGATCTGATGTATTAAGTCTGAAGCAGTAAAGCTCGATGTTTTTCACAGTGTAAAACAAAAACAGTTTGTTTCACTTATGCCAAGAGCTACAGCTCTGAACTCTTAATTTCCTAAGAGCTGATTTTTTTCCAGGGAAGTGTTTGTAGCTCTTGTAGTTGGCAAATGTGGCCTGGAACTTGGATGGCATGCATGGTATTGCATTAATTGAGTTTGGGTATGGGTTTTGTATTTGCAAATCTTGCAAAAATAAATAATTAACTTGGGTACAATACTTGTACTGCTTTCTGCCCGTTTTAAAATAAATTCTTTCAGAATTTTGGAAATCCCAGTGCTCTTTATTTTTTTTCCAAATTCTGTAAACCAATTTGTTGTTTTGGCTAAAGAAGTACGTTAAGTGGACCGTAGACAACAGGCTGCTAAAATGCTGAGCCATGTGTGGAAATGGTCTTTCAATGCCTTCTGTGCCTTCTGTTAGATGTCTTTGGAGGTATAGTATGAGCCATTCAAATATGTGTTCTTACCATAGGTATACCTAGACAAATATTTTCAGATTTTTCAATAATGCAATTCAGAAATGAAAATTAAATGCGTACTGTGTGCAGTTTAATATGTTTTTTTGGTGGTGGTGCATAATCCGGTTCCTTGGTAAGTAGCGTACTTTCTAATCTGACGGGATGAACAGGTTATTTGGATTTGTATACACATAGCAATTGCACACTAGAGTAATTGTGACTTAAGCTTTGTGATTTCTTAAGATTTTTTCCATTTACAGCTGATGGAGATCGACTAATAATGAAGGGAGCCAACCTGACGACAGTAGAAATGTTAACAGCATTGGGGTCCAGATGTAATGTAAAAGACCTTAAGGAAGAACAGAAAAGCAAGAAGAAGAGTCCCTGAAGAACAGAGAAACAAATGTGTTTGCATTTACATGTGTTAAAAACAGCAGGCTGAACAGAAGGCTTTTCTCCTATGCAAGAAAATCTGAGAGAGATGGCCAAAACACCAGTTTAACATGCCGCAGAATGAACCCTTTAAATGTTCCCTGTCTTCACCTGAAGGAGAACATAGTGGATCGACAAATCTAACACCAGTGGGTCAGAGTGGCTTAAGATGCATGAATGCATCTCTCTGAGCAGCCGTGTCGGACTAATATCACGTGTATTTGCATATCAGTGTGAATAATACACATTACCTATTAAATTAATATTGCAATGAAGACAGATATCTTTGGGCATTATTTCCTCCAAAATTTCTCTATGTTGCAGTACAAAACATTATTAGAGTGGTTATTATTTTTGAAAGCTATTTATTAGAAATTTGTAGAAAACTTTCAAAGGATTCATCATTGACTTAGCTGAGGGACAGCAGGCTGCAAATAGAGTGGATTTTGTAATACTATGTTTATAAGGCATCTGTTGTTAAGCTTCTGCCATTTTCTTCCTGTCTTTTTGAAGAAAGAGGGAAATCTGCTAATTGTAAATTTAGCTCAGAAATTAAAATAACAAGGTAATGGGACTGTCAAGACACAGTAGAGCTATTCAGCCCATATAAAAGTAACTACATTTAGCTCAAAGGCAACAGTAAGTCAGTTTTTTCGATAACTGGAGGAAAGGGCTATCTTTGAAGTTCAGGTTTGCAATATTTTTGTCACTTTTGGGCTATTTCATTAAATACTTTATAAAGATCAAAGGGAGAGCTTTATTTGGTATTTATAGCCCCATGTCCAACCCTATTTATTTATTAAAGTAACTGCCTAGGTGTCTCACCTGTATTGCAAAGCTCTGTGGGTTCAGGAGGGTTGATCTCCTCAGGCTGTGCAGGTGAAGGTGTCACTGCACATGTGTTTCACGTGCATCAGTTTTGTTCTAGTTCATAATGAAAATGTGGTTCCAGTTTTGAGAATTGCAGTTGCTCTTCAGAGGAATTAGTTCTACCTGTTGTTAATCAGATGCCTGACTTCTCTAAAACTAGTTCATATATTTCCAAAGTTAATTTGGCAGCAGATTTAGGACACAAATATGAAACTAGTTTTACCTTACTTTTGCCATGATTTTTAAATGGGCATCCTCCTTTCTGAAGGGAAGATTGTTTTAAATAGCACTGTCAAGGTGGTTCTTTGCAACTTCTTCATTAGGTTGCTCAAGTAAAGGTGATGTGTTATGTTGGAGAGGTGTGCTAAAGACATTGGATATTTCCCATGTGTTTGCAACAAATAGAAGAGTGCTGTAGAAGTAGATCAAATACAAATAAGACTGTTCAAAGGACAGTTTTTTTATTTGTCTGTTTGATTTGGGTTTTTTCCCTCCCAGTTTAGTATAACATCATATAGCGTGACTTTACCTGAAGCACCTCTACAGGAAAAGTGAGAATTGTTCAAATGGAAAAACACTGCAGAACTGTTCTTTCCCTGGTTAATCATGTATTCATATGCTCAAAACCTCTCTTTCTGTAATATATCAGTGATTTTTTGGGGTTTTTTTCCCTTTCTTTGACAGTTGGTACAACATCAGTATGTAAAACTTGTGTTTAAATGTGAAACACACTTGCTTGATCTATCTTAAATAATTAAATCTGTAAGTACCTAAAGAGCAAAATGGGTTAATTAATTAATTATTATTAATACTTAAGTTTCTGTAGTGTTTCTTTTGGCCCAAGATTGGGGTTTATATTTATGAATAGAAAAGGGAGAAAAGATCGTAGTTTGAGTTTTTTATGGCCAAAATACATCCTTTCTGTTGTTGAAGAAAGGTGATCTTTTCTTTCTTAACTTGCGTGGGTAGGCATCCTGCTGTGTAAAAACACACTTTCTCTAGATGCCCCACCTTTTTGCTGAGATGAGGCCAAAGCCCTGCAATGTTGCTGTTCAGAGATGGGCTACAATTCAGCGGATGAAGCTGAGACTGTGGGTGCCGGTGGCTGCAGTTGGCAGTGGTAAAGCTCTGATGTGTTTTGTCATGAAAAACAAGTCATGACTTGCTTTTTAATATACAAGGTACAAAGGAAGACCTACAGGACAGAAAAATAAAGCTAAAAATGTGCATTCTCAAGACCGTAAGATACTGAAGTGATAAAAGCAAGCAATATGGGCAAGAAGGTACTCCTCTGGTGATTATTATGCTAATCTGTAGAAACTAGCTCTCCCTGTACTGTGTCGATAAAGGTACGAATTTATTTTTCAAGTACATTAAAGATAATCTGTAATGAGTTTCTTCCCTGAGCATTTAGATAGCTTTGCTGCAAGCTGTTCATACACTATCAGTTCCTGCTGGTGATTGACTGAAACAAAGCTCTGACAGCTTCCTGACGTGCACAGTCCAGGGATGGGGATGTACAGGGTATTAAGGTCAGTCATGCAGAACAAAGTGTGTCTGGGTGAGTGTTGACTTTGCATGTTGTTATTCTTTAGCCCACTAATCTTGATTACCCCACCAAAAATGTGGGCGCTTGCCCAGCTATGAAAGGAACTGGAACAGCTGGAACAGGCCCTAAAAACACTAGGACTACCTAAATACAAACACCATGTCCATGTAGGGTGTCTGACAGCAGGTGATGACAGTAAAATGGCTAAATCTTTAATACCTGGAGATTTAAAACCATCTTTAGAATCATCTTAGATCTGTTTATTGTACAAATACGTATTTATTTAGGCATTCTTAGCAGTGCGTATGGAAGATAGCCCTGAAACAGAAGAATATGTCGTTCAGATAACACTACGGCTGAGATACTCCCTTTTTAAGTATCTGCAGCATCATTTTTAGAAAAAAATCCTTATTAAAGATTTCAACGAGGAGCAGCACTGTTGGTGAACATTGCAAGTGTTAACACACGAGTTTTACGCAGCAAGTTTTAACTACTAGCTGGCCCAAATAAGTACAAAATTGCAATGTCCTGATGCTTTTCTTGCAAGGTATAAGCAAGTAGAAACATCCTGTTGGAGGTAGTTCATGCATACCAGTGCAACTTTTATTCTTTGTCATTTGCAGGGGTCTCAGTTTGGGCAATTTCATGCTACATATAGTAGGAAAAACTTGGTGCAATACAGTATTGCTATGTAAACACCACTGCAGGAGGGGAAGATGTTTTAAATCTCAATTATTTTGGAAATGTTGCAATCTAATATTTTTTTGCCGTTTGTGAACATACAAAAAGTGTAATATAATTTCAGAAAATTGCATCTAAGTATTTGCCCTGTTGGATATGGAAGAATCGTAGTTTTGGTTTGGTTTTCACCTCTACTGTGTATGAATTTTGAATGACTAAGGAGTTTATATGATGTAAGAAAGCAAAAAAAATCCTCCAAAGGTAAATATCCTTGGACTATATTTAACAGTTCTCAGGATACTTCCTTCCAAATGTATCTCCTGCGTATGTATACACTCCTTGCAGTTTAAGAATTGCTGGCTCACTGCCCACCTCACCAACTACATGTGCAACCAGTTTCCCTGAATGCCAGGCCCTGCTTTTCCTCTGGGTGGTTTGAAGTCAGGTTGAGACTGTCATGTCACCTATCAGCGATGCCTCTTCCAGATGCACTTCCCTGCCTTCTCCATCTCCTGGCCTAATAGCCTTTTTCCTTACTGGTAATGTTTGATCTCATCCAATCTCACCTTCTCCCCCTGGAAGGCCTGAGTCACTCTTCTGAGCCTTTTTTATTGTCCACCAAGAGCATGCAGTAGCTTCAAGCAGCCAAAGTACTTTACTGCTGGTAGACCACTGCATGTTCTCTGCTTACTGCTTAACCTTGCTCTTGAAGCTGATAAATGTTGGGATGGAGCAGCATGAACAGGTAGAGGTGCTACTTTGCTTCTGATCATTTTAACTTGACAACAAATTGTCTTTACATTAAGCTGGTCTTCTCAGGATTTTACAAAACTAAAGCTGTGCCCAGGGACAGATGTTAGGGGTGTGAAGGCAAAGAATTTGCTGACCTGTTTTGATCATGTTCTGAGAAGTTTCGAAGTGATACTTGAAAGCAGAGCTTAGAGATTCTACCTGACTTGAAGTGGGCTTCTATATACTGGCAGTGTTAATAACAGAGGTTTTTTGGGTTGACTACGTGACTCAGGTTCAAAAGATCTAAGAAAATTCTTGCTTCTGGCATCTCAGGCAACCATGCAGGATCAGCAGGTATTCTCCAGTTTGCTCTTCTAGACTTGAAAAGCCTCACAGTATTTGGGTTTATGTCCTTGATTCTGTCTCAAAAGATGACGTTACATATCTAATATCTAGGCCAGAGAAAATCTGTAAGGAGGTAAGAAATTACATTACAGTTCCCTGTTTTTTCCTATGTTTCTGTCCCGAGATAGATTCTGAGACTGGTTTGGGCACCTTTTCTTTTAAATGCAGCTTAACTTGATACTGATCTAGCTATTTGAAGGAAAGGAATAAGTAATCGTCTGATTCTTGGCAAGACTTAGTATGTTGACAATAGGAATGGGATAATCGTAAAAACTAGCTTTAGCTTCCAAGGGGTTTTTCCTTATGTTCTTCTACAGTCCATGGAAGAGGAGGTCTTTTCTGAAAGCTGAATCAGAATGGGAGGCTAATGCTTTGAGTGGTACCCCAGAGAGCCTATTTCTTCCTGCTGTGTGCGGGTGTGAGGAGACTTGTGCTGTTTGGAACCTCCATCAACAGTGCCCCAGGCATTTCTTTCACACCTAAGCCCTTGTCTCCACAGGATGAAGTCCTATGGGAGCCCTGTTCAGGTGAACAGCCTACACATATACCTAACACTGTACAACAAGATTTTGCTCAACAGGAAGAGAAGCACTTGCAGTCCCTCTCACTCCGGCGCTGCTGGGAAAGGTGTCGGTATCCCCATCACCATGCAAAGACCCTCCCTATGTAGAGGCTCTGCCTGCCAAATTTCTATAGCTGTGATGCTCATCTTGTGACATCCTGAGAATAAAAACTAATGCAATAACTATAGTTATAACTATAAAACTTTTTTTTTTCTGAGGTTACCTTCACAGTGGTTGATCAATATCCATAGTAATGAAACTCTGCTTCTGATATGCAATCAAAAAAAAAGCTAAAGCTTTATATACCGCTCTAAGATCTAGTGGGCACGTCTGTAGTTTGTGATTCCAAATTTCATAGGCTAATTATTCATCATTGGTAGAAATATTTGGTTTATCATTATTTATTCCAAATCATTTTGACATTCCTTGTCATTGCCCTTATGTCCTTATTGTTCGAGACCACACAGAAAGGAAAAAGTTCGAAGTTTTATTTGGGGGTATTTGTCTTTATTTATAGAGCTTTGGGATGGGTTTTTTTATACATTTGGGGTTTCTAGAGCCAAGCCAGAGTATTTGCTTTCTGAAGTCTCCTCTGTGAGCAGGTATTCCCTGCTAATATACTTCTGTTAAATGCGGATCAAAGTCCTTTTCATTGCTAAAACTAGATTTTTAGTCACCCCGATCTCTTTTTTAGCATTGTAATGACTGTGCTGATTATCAAATTCTGTAGATAAATAAAAACATTTTTATTCTAATGTGTGGATGTTTACTATTAAAAGTAAATACTGCTGCTAAATAAAGAGGGCTTTTCAAAGCTTTTGAAGTTAGACACTAGCTAACACATCTGCAGTCACTGGGCTGGATCTAACATCAGGTCATTTTTGTCTGGAGTGAGGAAAATGAAGCATGGAGTCCTCTTTCCAGTCACTGCAGTCTTCTGGAGCTTTCTCTTTCATCATTGAGGCAGGGGACAATTGGAAAGCTGTCACAACATTGCCACAGTAAACTTTGCCCTTGGTGTAAGCATTTCCCTTTAAACTTGCTTTGAACATGCTGCTGACAACGTACAGGACATACACTGGGGCTGCCAGTGTGTTAATTGCATTATGGTAATTTAAAGTCGCCTCAGCGAGGGCTGGGGCTCTGGGGCTGGGCGCTGAACGCGGGCACACCTGAGCCTGCCCATCCCTGACAGCTGGCTACCTAGAGCAGATGCAGCAGGGTCCAGATCTACAACAAGGATTCTTTGGACCCATGCTCCACTCTGGAGAGCAAGTTGGCTTTGTTCTGACTTGAAAACAGATGTGTCACATGAAGTTCATTGATAAACACAGGCTATGCCCAGCTCTTGTAGCTCAGAGGTAATGAAATGCCAATACACTGGAGGATCCTGTGCACATTGACATACAAAGGAAAACTTGCAGGTTCATGTTTTGTTGCTTCATAATTCCTGGTCTAGTATTGCCCAAGCAAACAGCTCTTGAACTGGAGTAAAGCTTCCTTAGGCCAGCTATGCAACCATAGCACATGTTTCATCATGTCTACCTGGTGATGACGTGGCTGGGAAGGGAAAACTACACTTGTACAACAAGGAAACAGAAGCAAAGCTGTGCTACCTATGCAATTTTTCCCATCCATGCCTTGGGGGTGAGTAACTATTATTCAAGGACTGCTTTAATATTTTTCCACAGCTAGGGATAAGCTGAAGAGTAAAATTTGGGCTGTGGTGTCCAATTTTCCTGAAAATTTTTAAGACTTTCTTAAGAGGTAATGTTATCTAGAAGAAGCCTACCACTTAGAAAAGGTACTGTATATATACAGTGTGTCTGTATACTAGAAAGAAGGCAAGATCCTCCCTTTTACACAGTAAAGCAAAGTATAGTGCTATCAGATTGGGTTCCTTCCAAATTAAACATATGGGCAGTTTAATGAGTAAAGGTCTGGGGAAAAAGTTACACCTCCTATGGAACCTGATTAGCGATATGTTGCAGGTGAGGAGGTGGTGCTGTGCCCTGCCCAAGCAGCAGGTATTGCAACTCCAGAAGACAAAATACGGCTTAGCTTGCACGCAATGGATAATGCTATGGCTATGTGAAGAGACACCTCAAACACTGCTGGCCACAGCTTCCCAGCTCCCATATCAGATGAAGCATCGCTGCACGGTGCACACCTGCCCAAAGGAGAAGAATGAAGGTCTCTGTGCACTCTTTTGCCTTGGTCCTTTTTTTTGCACTTGGTAATGAAGGACTGTAATATCCTCCCCTCCTACAAGGTGTAAGGGCTTGACTACCTCTGGAAAGCATTCACCCTGGCAGGCCCAAGCTGCCAAGGTGGTGTTTGCTCCTAGCTGTGGCTACGTGCTTGCCGTGCAGCTAATTTCCATGGAAAAATTCACACTTCTCATTGTAAATTTGATTCTCCTTTTCTTGGACAATCTATAGTCTAATGTGGAATGAGCAAAACTTCAGAGAATTTAATCTGTCTGCACTGAAACAGTAATATGTGGCACAAGAATTCAACGCTTTCCATAGGAATACATGTATTTGCTGCTTCTCTTTGAGTGTGTCTAGAGAGGAGACTACACAAACACAAAAGGTCTGATCATCAGGTCAGCCTTCAACCAGGCAGGAACTGAGATTTACAGGGATGAATCTCTGTGGCTCAAGAAGCTCTGGATATCTGAACATTTTAGTTCAGCTTCCAAAGTAAGAGCCATATTTGGCCAATATATATACTGTACTGTCAAGGTAAAAACAATGTATATTTTGTAGCCCAGGACATTTGTATCTTACTCAGAAGGATACATGTCTTGTCCCTCTAGTTACTTCATTTATTTATGTTTATATTATATTATATTTATATAATATATAAATATATATGTTGATATATATCAATAAATATATATATTCATATATTGATATATCTATAGATATATATAATAATATATATATTGATATATTGAGATGCCACAAATTTCAGTACTATACTATTTCAAAGAAGTTTTGACATGTAACATTAATGATACCACAGCCAGTAATCCATATCACTGGATTAATTTGCAAAACATTAGAACTTTGTAAAAATTGAGAGATATTTTTCATTGTATCCTAACAGTCATCAAAGAGAAATAAATGTTCTTCTTATGTCTTGTATGAACTTACATGCCTAGACCTGAAAAATTTGTAAGGAGAATAAATCAGACCAAACGATTTATGGGAAGATTCAAAAATGTAGCGACATTGTGCACAGGTATGTAGCTGGATCTCCAGGTGCTTAAGATCCTGAAATACTGTCTCACCACTAGATGGAAATAGTGGATTTTACATCTGCTGCTGCATTGTCAGCACTCATACCTGAATACTATTGTGTATCATAAGACATATGCAGCCAGCACTGCAGAATTGTGAATCCAAAATTCTTTGCTAGCATACATGCAACAAAGCCGAGATTTCTATTTCTAGAAATTGTTCCCACTCTACAAGACTGAAGGCTTCTTAATTCCTGAAGGATGATTCTGTTTGATCCCTAATCTAATTGCTTTTCATTTATCCTTTCTGTAAGCAACAAGAGAAGAACTGCAGGATGGACAGCATGTTGGTTCCACTACTCCAAATTAGTTAGTAAACACCAGCCTAATTTAAAATGTACTCTGAAGTATCTTACGCAAGATGGAGGGGAAAAAAAGGATTAAAAAAAGAAAAGATAAAAGTGGAAGGAAGTTGAAAGTCTTGTGTTTCCATGTACCTACCTAAAAAAAAAGCAACGTCTTGCTTCCTTATGAGCAGACGATATACAGTGTTGTTTGCATATTAAAAGCAAGCATATAGTAGGAGAAGCAGAAGGTAATTAAAGGCAACTCCGTAGGGAAGGATAGTTAAACAGAAGGATTTCTTTTAAAAAAAAATCAGTTCAAAAATTATCTGCTTACTCTGTGTATGGCAACTCTGATTTGCTACACAGTATTGAAACTTCGAACCCCCCTACAGAGTTGCATCACTGCAAAACATGAGGGGAAGCATCCTCTTTGCTCCAAAAGACTTGGCTTCATAGCACCTTTTCATGTTAAATGCTGGAATGAGCCCAGAGCCCTTGCTGTCTTTTCTGGGTTTGACACCTTCACCTCAAACTCCTCCACAAAAGTACTAGCAAAGAACTGTAGTCACGGTTACTCCATAAAAAACCTCCAGACACTAGGTGTGTCTTCACTTTTTTTTTTTTCCAGACTGGAGAAAGTAGCTATGGGTTTCATCCAGTCTGATACAAGGTCAAAAGGGACAGAGATTGGCATAAGCCTGATGGTGGAAACAAATCTTTGGAGTACATCAGGATCAAGATTTCTGTTGTGACTTAGATATAGCAGCTTCCTCACAGAACATGACAGTAAATCTCTCTGCTCACCAGGCAGAATTTGACAACAGATTGGCACAAACCACACAGGGACTGCTAAACAGTGTATATTTTATGATGTCATTTCTGTGCCAGTGTACAGTAGTGGCAGCTGCTGCATTCTCCTTTAAGAAGTAGGGTATTGCTGTTCAATATGGACTGAAAATAAGATAACAAATATGCTTTTCCTGATGCTACAGCTTGAGGTTGCATTCAGGCTTTGATTTTTTCTTGTGTACTGCAAGTACCCACATTAGTTCTGTATTTTGATCAATCTTGTTTGCTAACTGATCACTGTGTGTATGCAACAGGTCTATTCCTGGGTTGCAGCAAGCTATGGATTTCTATAGTTCAGTAATATGTGATATACCGGTGGGATTTGGGGCGTTGTTGAGAAGGCTGACAATCAATCCCAATAAACTTCTTTGGAATGCTGATGCCTTATTGTTCTGTCTCTGTGCCATATGATGCTTCTTCACTCCTGAATTATCCTTCAAAAAAGTATGATATATATAGAGTTCAATTTAGCATTCAGTGCCCAGGACTTCAGTTTTTAATTTCCCTGGCGCCAGAATCTTGGAGTCTGGGTTGAAGCCCATGAGTGCCCAGTGCTCAGCGCACCGGCCTCTTTCGCCATGGTAGGTGCCAGACGCTTTCGTGTTCGAAGAAATCGTCGAGGTCACGACATCCCTTGGCGTGACGGCTCTGTCAGTGTCCCACCCGGGCGTTCCCGTCCCGGTGTGCAGAGAGGGAGTGCGTGTGTGTGT
>VZRE01015508.1:166249-211240 GCA_013396775.1 Cephalopterus ornatus | reverse complement strand
GCCGGGCGGGGGCTCGGCGGGGAAGGGGCCGGGGCGCGGCGGGAGCCCCATTGGCTCTTCCCGGCGGCACATGTTGCCGGCCCCGCTATAAAGCCTACCGCGGCCTCACTGTAGCCCGTCCTCCTCTCTCCACGCTTTTCCAGGGACGTCGCCAGTCTCAGCGCCGCCGCCATGGCTATCGACGCGTTTTTAGGCAAATGGTGCCTCATCTCCAGCGAAGGCTTCGAGGAGTACATGAAGGAACTGGGTAAGGAGCCGGTGGCTCCCCGCCCGCGGGAGGGAGGAATGAATGGATGGATGGATGGATGCCGCCCCGGGGACGTGCCGCTGTAGCCGCGGCTGCCGGCCGGCGGGGCTCTGGGCAAGNCGGCGAGGCTCTGTCCAAGGTCCGCGGCGAACGCGGTCCTGGAGCCGGGCCTAAGGGTGGGATGCGGCACGTCCACGAGCCACGAGTGGGCGGTGGCTGCGGGGTTGATGCTGGGATGCTCCGGGATGCGGCACTGGGCGCTCCGCGCTCACCTCCCCCGGCGCCTGGGAGGGACTGCTGTCCGGGAGCAGATCCTTCTTCCCGAGACAGATGCTGCCTCCGGCTCCGCGTCCTAAAGATGTCTGCAAGATGTTTTGCACCGTAATAATTGCCGGGAGCCAGGTGTCGGTGTCTGCAGGCACGTTCCCACCGCCCTGTGCTGCGTACTCCCCGCCGCCCCCTCCCTCCGCAGCAGCCCGGATTACCAACCCGTGCCAGCAATCCAGCTGAGATTAGACCGGGTCGCTCCTCCCTCTCCGGGTAAAGCCCGGGCCGGGGAGCCGGGGCTACCCGGGCCGGGGGCCCGGGGTGTGGACGCTGCCCTGGCCCAGGAGGGGCGATGAGTCGCAGATGCCGCACGGCAGCGCGGCCGCCCAGGCCGGGCCTGCCCATCGCGCCCGGGGCGGCGGCATACAGACCTGCTGAGCCGGAGCTGCCTCCCCGTGGAGTCACCTTGGGTGTCTCCTCCCCAGAAAGCCTGACTGGATCAGCTGCCTATGGGCAGCCGGCAGCAGGCTGCCTACGGAGGCTATTTGCCCGTTTTCTCCTGTGGGTAGTGGCACCCTTATCTCAAGGGGGTGATCCTGGCATGCTATCCTTGCGTCCAGGTTTGCCCTACATTTTGTAACACGAAGCTACCAAATGAAGAATAGACATAAGAGACCAGGAGCCTCCTCTGCAAGCTCAGATTTATCACTTTCCTGTGAGCATCCTGGCTAACAGGTGATAGACACCCAGCAGTGTCTGCACAGACCAAGAGCTATTATTTTTTTGCAGTTTATTCACTGGTGAAAGCCAGGGCATTTTCGCAAGAGGAAGAAGTTGTAGCCTTGTATTTAGAGGGAGGAGAGGAAGGAATTTAGGTCTTGTACTCTTCATGCAAAATACAAAAGGCATCACTGCAGACACTGATAGCTGTGCACACTCTGCAGACAGTGCTGGCTGTAATTATATTTTGAGAGACCTGTCAGTATGTGATAGCTATGATGTGGAAAAGCCTTCTGAACTGAGCCCTTTGAGAGACTTTGGAGGAAATTCAAGAATTTTAAGCTCAGCTCTGTTGAGCCATGGATTAGGATGCCGTGGTGCTCATGTCCAATGGCCAGACCTAGGCGTATTCAAGTTGCAACTTCAAAGTAGAAATTAAGTGCTGCAACTGCAGAGCACCTCCCCTGTGTAGGCAGTAACTGAGTGTTGTTTGGTTTTAGATTGCAATCATAAACCAGTCACTTTTCCTTTTTTACAATTACAATTTAGGCAATTAAATTTCTTCCAAGTCACACTTCAAGAGCCATTTACAGTTTTTCACCTTTGCTGACTATTTAGAAAACTCTGCTTTTGATCCTATTGATGCACCATAAATGACATCATGCAAATTCTGCTCAGTCTATGAAGAAGAGGGTTTGAGGACAAAGAAGTTTGAATTTCACTCCTTGCCAGATGGAAAACATACGCAGCTCAACTGTTTGGTTAGATTCCAACCTGTAGCTGATCAAATAACTCACTGATGATCCTGGACTGGATGACAGCAATGGGGTGTGGGAGGGTGTGGGGTCACCGTGGCAATAATTTCCAGTTCTGGTCAGAAAAACTGGACTAACGATGACTCATCTTCCTCTGTGGGCTCAAGCTTAAGGTACTCTCCTGGAATCTCAGTTGATTCTGGAGAAGTAGTGTCTGCAAAGTACTTCATTTCCGCCTCTCAAAGAAACTAATCTTTGCTTTGTGGACCCATTCCTCACCCAAGTATCCCATACAAGCCCAGGGGAGTGTTGTGCTGATACATGAAAAGATTTTCTAACTACCCCAGCTGCAGAGCCCAGGCACTCGCTGACTTGGTGGCAACTTTTGGCTCCATTGGGTTGCATACCAATTCTTTGTTCAGATCTGCACATTCCACATTAATGGATTCACATTTGTTACCTGCTACCCTCTTATTTGTATTTTCATCCTTCAGATCGAGAAGATTCAAGCAAACCCCTGAACCAGTGCATGGGCTGAGGCAGGGTGAATCTGTTTTGCTGAAGAGTTTTGATGAGTTTTCAGCCATTCACGAAGCTCATTTCTCAATTTCTCTCGTGGTCTTTTTTTTTGTGTGTGTATGTGTAAGCACTGTTTTGCATGATAGTGGTTTTCTAATTCAGAACTCCATATTTTGTATACAGGATGTAGGATATGAAATTTTATTAAAAATGGTATGTTGGCAACTGTGTACAAAGTGGTGGAAGGGTATTTCTTGAGTAATTTGAAATAAAGCGTATTCATCTGTCAATTAAAAATAATTTGTAGAATTTTTAAAGTGCTTAGAAATTGAAGGGAATATTTTTATTTTAGTTTAAGCTTTTGTGTTTGTTTTCCTGCTTACTGTTTATTTCTGTTTGGAAAAAAAATCGATGCTGAGTTATGGGATATCTGTGAGTCCCCTAGAGCGCAAAATAGATTTAACTTCAGCTCTCTGAGGAAATCAAACAGTAACCCTACAAATAAGCTTTTTTCCTTCTCATCTCTAGATAATTTAAAACATCCTTTTTCTTTGTTGCTCTTGAGCTTTGATTCTCAAGTGTACTTAAGTGCCTAATTAAATGGGAATTAGGTATTTGAATTCCTGTGTGGCCCTAAGCCTGAGGGTTTAACTGACTTTGTTACACTGTGCCTCTCGCCTTGCAGGTGTGGGTATGGCCATGAGAAAAATGGGAAGCATGGCCAAACCAGATGTTTACATTATTAAGGACGGGGACACAATCACCATGAAAACAGAAAGCACCTTCAAAACTTCACAGTTCAGCTTCAAGCTTGGTGAGAAATTTGAAGAAAATACATTAGATGGCAGGAAAACTCAGGTCAGTATACTAGACTATCTATTGAAAGAGAACAATTCTTTGGGTGCTTTACAGATGGAAATGCTGTTTTAAAATCAATTTTGACATCTGCACTAACAATGCTTTATTTGATGAGCAGCTGTCTTTCTAAGTCTCATTGAAAAAAAAATTTTTTTTACGTGGATTAAGCGAATTCCAAAGAGGGAAAATGCTGAAATCAATGGTCTTGTGTATTTTGTTGTTTTCATTTTGTAGCAGAAGCCTTTTTTTTTTTTTTTAGTAAAACTAACAGACCTCTAAATCCCTGTTAAAGCCAAATGCCACTTCATTTGAAGCCTGTGGAAAAAATGCCATTGATGTTTAATCAGAGGCAATTCAGCCCTAGGGTTAACCTCTCACTCTATATTTGCATAACAAGAGAGCCTGGTTCAGCGTGGGGTGGGATCAGAGACACAAAAGGCAGCCCTTTGAATCACAGTCCCTAATCTCCAGTTTTAGAAAGCAAAGCACTTCTCCTTGCACCGAGTAGGGAGAATATTTATCCAAAAGGAGGTAAAACAAAAATGTCTCATTTCCTAGTGTGGGTGCTCTCTGTGTACTACCGCCCTCCCTCCAGGCAGACATACTGTCAATTCATCTATTATTGCAAGATCAGATAAATGTTACACAAAAGCTCAAAGCCCATGTACAAAGAGATGAACAGAGGACATCTTCTCCTCCTGTTAATTGAAATTGTGCATACTCTCAAAGGTCTGTCTGATGCAGGAATGTGTCAGAGCAGTGAGTGACTGAGCAGTGAGTTATGGAAAGGAGAGGATCAATAAAACATTTAAGATACTATCTTGGCTTTGTAGATGTCAATGACAAAATTATTGTTGAGTGAGTTGGGGTGGGAATCTTTCATTTGGAATAAGGTGTTGGAAAGCCTCATTGTCCATCAGATGTCATGGGAAAATATTGATGTTCAGGTTCTTCTTTCAGACCCTTGTCAGCTTAAAAGATGATGGGTCATTGATTCAGGAGCAGGAATGGGATGGCAAGAAGACCATAATAACAAGGAAGCTAGTGGATGGACAATTGGTGGTGGTGAGTTCAGTCCCACTTTCCGATCCCTGAGTGCTGCTGACCAGCAGCCTGAAATGTAACTCTAGAAGGTCTTTTTTTCCTTGTAGTCTATCCTGAGGCAAGTTAATAAATCCATGTCTTTATCTTCCAGGAATGTGACATGAATGGTGTCAAGTGTGTTAGAGTCTACCAGAAAGCATGAGGACATCGTCAGGTTCAACAGGAACTTACTGCAAATAACTCAGTTCAGTGGACAGAGCTCCTTTTCACTCCATATTTTCCTTTCCCCTGTTTTCTAGTATTTCAATGGACTGAGTAGCTGAGTGCAATTCTTTTTAAAAGCCGTGATGTAACTATTATGTAACTATTATGAACTTATGAGGCTATTAAATAAAATTGTCAAATATATGAAGTGGAAATGTTGTTACTCTAGTGGAATTTTAAAGTGAGGTTTTATAAAAAATCACTTTGGTTTTAGGCTTTACTACAAACAGCCTTTCATATAAGATAATGAAAGTTATGTAGTTAATACAATTAATAGTAAGCCAAATTTTGACCGAAGTCCTTACTTGCTAAAGTAGTAAAATCTGAAATAGAAAAGGCATTCATAGTTCAGGCTCTGGAGTTTTTTCAAAGTTCCATGTTACAAAGTAAATAGCAATGGGTAGGTATAAATATGAGATAAGCTATGTTGGTATTTAAGTACAGGAATGTATTTTCAGGTTTAGTTTTTCTCATGTTTCAAAACCACACTTATCTCAAAATATATATGCTGATAAGCCACAGAACATGATAATCGGGCAAACACATACATGCTTTATTGAAAGGAAGCCTTACTTTAAGAAGACTCTTTGCTTTTCTAGCAAAACTCTTATTTCATGTCCAGTAACATTCTAAAAATTCTTAACCAAAATCTACTAAAATACTGCCTAAAACTTAAAGCCCCATTTTATTTTATTTTTTTTAAACCCTTTTGAAACACCTAGCAATGGAGTTTATGTGCTTTGAAGTGCCATAATAAATAATCAGAAATATCAGTGTCCTGAGTATTACTTTTACACTGCTTGGGAAACAGAGCCTGTAATGCTACTATTCTTCCGAAGATATGTCAGATGAAACAAAAGTAGAAAGGTTTAGGTGAATTTGTGTGATTTCAGACAAACATGTCCTAAAAGTGAAAATGTTTGGTGACAGGGAGGTTTTCATGAGGTTTGGAAACCTGGGGGATCATGCAATTCCACAGTTTCAGTTTGCAGCATAGCTGCTGAAGAATCCATCGCTACTTCTGCTATTTTAGCTGCTCAGTGCATTTACCATATCACTGAGCTTACCTAAACAGCAGAAAAGTCTATTCTTTGGTGTTCATCCTGCCAACCATGGAAAGTGACATTTTTGGACCATTTATTTATCCTTTTCGTAATTTCATGACTATTTAAGAGTCATTCCCTATAATTATGTCAACCGAAAGCATTTATTGCTGGAGAATGCTCGACTCTAAAAGGAGTCATGGAAAAAAAATTGCAAGAAACAATCTTCATACTACCTTCCTTTAGTATTTTTCCTCACTTTCATGTGAACCCTAAAGATCCATGCTGTATTCCCATACAGAACACCTGAAACAGAAGAAATCTCCCCATAGAAATAATAATAATAATGAAAAACAAACTGATCTGATAAGGAACCAAATAAGTTTTGGATCAGAAACACACTAAGTAGTAGCTGTTGAAGGGATGCAGCAATCTGTGGTGAAGGCTGGATATGAAAATCCTGCCTCCCTTCCAAAACAGACAACGTTACTGCTGCAAGCAGAGTATTATGCCTTCGTTGAGGTCTCTGGTCTATCACTTACAACTGCTTGTTTATTCTTCTGATACTGGGTAGCGTTAACTGTTTATCTTTTGTTTGACTGGAAAAACCTTCCACTGTCTTTTATAGGACATCCGCTTTGATTACAATGAGATCACTTCTCGTAAAACAAAAGGCAGAAGAATATCTTTTTAGAGTGATTTCCTTTGGAAACAAGACTTATAAAGACTGTGTTTGTGTCTGTGCTCTCCAAATTCAGCCATGAGAAGTAGAGGCTAGAGGTCCCAAAGATAATTTTTCTTCCACAAATGTCATGAAAATAGGTGGCCTGATGAAGGAGATAGGCCATTAAAGTACCTTGATGATGGAAAGACTGCACATGGAAGTGACATTTTGTTTGACAGTAAATGGAAGAAAAACATCATAAGCTCTCTTGGCACACATAAGAAGTTATCCTAAGCACAGAAGTTGATCAATAGTAAGAGGCAGATCAACAGGAAACTCGAATTCTTTAGAGCTAATTCTCCAGAACTACTTAGGCTCACATATTTATTTGCTTTATTTTGATGTTACTTCAGCCTATGTTGCCAGTAACTTCAATGTAAGTGTACTGTGACCCGGAACTAACATATATACAACCTGTTTGTGTTAGATTAGACCATATACTTAAAAAGACAATTGTTTTATAATACTGCAAGCCAAGATTTATAGTGCTCAAGACTTGAAAATATAATTAGTTTCTAGTTTCCTTCTATTATTTATTATACAAGACAAAAGTTTTGTTCCTCATGAATGTGTATACACAATATTTTCATGAGTGTAAAATAATTTTCCTGAGGATTGAATAATTCTGTAATTTACTATATCACATAACATGGAAGAAAATAAGACTTCTGAGAAAAACTGAAAAAGAAGTTATGTGTTGTCCAGCCAAGACTGCTTCATATAATGCTACAGAAATATGAAATAAAGAGACAAGTTTTGTTGTGATATTTGATTACATTTAGTTTCTGAAAATACTTTGGAGGGATGAAAAAAACCTGTTCAGCCAACTGAAGGTATAAGAAAAAGCTGCTGAAAGAGAAGCAATTTCCATATCCACTCCAACACGTGTTCATTTAAGGTCATGAGCAGTGTCCAATTTATATCTTTATATCTCACTATCTTCTCAAATTGGTGTAGTTCTGCTGTTTCCATGGAAGGGGCTGTTGTTATTTTTTTGTTTGAAGAAGTGAGAGTTTGGGTGGAAGTTTTTTTATGGTGAACTGGGATAAAGGAGTAGAAAATGAAATCATTTAGTAATTTAGATCTCATACTCCATCATGTTAGGGAAATCTCTTGACTGAGCTTTCCAGGAACACTAATGAAATGGCACTGTGCTTTGAGGAGAGTGTACTGGCTCTGTACAGTGCTCATACTGTCAAGGATTTTCCTCTTATGGATTGGTTATATGATTTCTTTCAAAATTGTTATCCAACTCTGACTGCAATCACTGTAGTTAATACTGGCTTTTCCTCTTCCTCTGCCCTTCCTACCTCTCACGTGCACCTCAGATCAAAGTTTTTTAAAAAGCAAAGTCAGTGGTGGGAAACATCTCAGTTTTCTGAGGTTATGGTCCCAATATTAGCTGTAAGCTGTCCTAAAAAAAGTCAGGATTTATTTCTTCAAATGTGAAGGTCAAGTGTAGGAAGACAGTTTTGCTAAGCCAGTGGCTACTTGGGCTATATTAACTGTGAGACTCAAACAGTCAAAAAGAAATGAATCATTCTTTAAATTTTTTTCTGTTTTTTCAGGATCGAAGCTAAAAATCTATTGTTATTGATTCTAGTAAATATAAACAATAAACCATCCTATATACTTCTGTATAATATTATGTCCAATGTATTCTGTTGCTTCATAAAGCAGTCCATTCCAAGTAACTTTTATTAAGGTCAGATGCTGAAAATAAGTGCCCTGTAAATATTTTTCAGGGTCCCGAGAAGGACCTGGGTCGCTGCCCAGAAGCCCCATTTCAGCTCAGCCAGGGATGTCAGTTCGTGCCTGAGCTGGTTATCAGAGGGTCAATCTCCAGCCCAGATACCTGCAGATTTTACACAAAAATTTATACATTAAACTAATTTCTATGAGGGAACTGTCATACTGTTTATATTCTACTTACATTTTTTTTTCTTTTAACAAGAGTAAAAGCAGTAATGCAGCTAAGTTCCAATCAGACCTTTACTGGTGACTTCCCCGCTGGAGAATGTGCTAGTATAATGAATGGATTGGAAACCCTTTGCACTGTGTTGATTATTTGTGATTGCAGAAAAAAAAAAATCCCACGGTGTAAGAGTGGGTGGGAGCCAGTTAACATATATAATTATCTTTCATGACTAATTTCAGTCCCACTGTTCAGTCCTGAGAGGATTTAGCACTAATTTCGTAGATTTTGCAGAAAATCCAACATGCGTGTAAACACATTTTTGTCTCATGGTTCTCCTTCTAGCTTTGGCTTTTCAGCCCTTGTACATCAAAATAAGTTTTTGTTTACACTTCCCAGAATGGTTTTACTTCGTGCTATTATTTTAGAGGAAAAGGAAACACTACTACAGACCCCACTCCCAAGAGTGAATTTGGCTTCCTTTCCAGCAAAAATGTTTTCAAAATCAGTTCTCTCTACCAGGTGGCCTTAATTATATTCTGGAGATATTTACGTGTAAAGTTTATTATAGTTTCAGAAGAAATGTAGAGTTTCAGCCACACATGCAATCTAGAATCAGTTTCAGATAATGAATGTCCTACAAAAATGTACTGAATTCCAAATAGTATTGGTGAGACTTTAAAATAAATAACACCATTGTCATTATTCACAGATGTGCATGCTGAAATTAAATACCAGAAGACAAATATCCCGCTCTGAGGACCATTTATACAGGATTGGACATTTGGTCCACCAGGTATAGCATCTGGTACTCTTGGAAATTCCTGCTGGAAATCATTAAGCCTACCTTTGGAAAAGGCATTAGCTGAGGGTGAGCTCAGCTCATTGTGCAGTGCAAGTTGAGGTACTGAGTGCAATTTTCAGGCTGGTCTTGTGATGTGTTGCTGCCGCACACATCAGGGGCATTCTCTCTCTGTGTCTTGATGTCTTCTGGAGCCTTGTGATATTATCCTGTCTGGTGATCAGCAAATTTAAAATCATAAAGAATAGGATAGCCTGCATCTCTTAGCCTCAAGAGAAACCTTGAACTGAGATCAGAGACTCCACAACAGGGTTTCTGGAAACTCCTACAGTACAAGGGCTCTTTGGATACATGGAAGGTTGAGCTGAAGACAACTCAGACTGAGGGCTGGGGCTCTGAACTATGGCCAGGCCGTGTTATGGCTTTGCAATTTAATTCTATAAGTAAAGTATAGCAGTAGGAATTATTCCTATTTTATTGCAGTGTAATTAAGGCAAAATATCATTAATACTATCCCTTAAACTGTATAAAGCAGTATCTGATACTGGGACTTGCTCTGAGTCCTTTCTGTTGTCTCATCTCCACTCATTCTCCTAAACCACCTTGCTTGGTACAGATTTAATTGCATATAAATACAGTCCAGAAAATGCAAGCTGCATATCTCTGCTGGGGGTATTGTTGGAAAAATCACATTCTCATTGCCCACTTCATGAAATATGGTCCTTCTGTAAGGAACCAGCTTAACTGATGGCTGCCCTTCTGAAATTGTGACAGAGGAAAGGAAGCCAACTGAATGAAACAGAAATCACAGATGCCTCAATGCCTTACTATCCTCAGTTTTATTTCCCTTCGTTGTTAGCTCAACACAATCCACGCTTATCTGAGCCTAAACATTATCCCTCTGTATGTTCTCTTTCTTCATAAAGATTCTTCTTTTTTTCTTTTTTTTTTTTTTTTTTAAAGATTATCAGGTCTCTTGGATTGAGATTCTGAACGTCCAGCTGGTGTGGTTAACTGGAATGGGGATTAAGAAGGATAAGAATAAATATAGCAACATCTTGTCCAGTCTCTCTCTTTTCTTTAAGCTTTTGTTTCACTTTTTGTTTTTTAGCACCAGGAGAATGAAGAAACCTAAGTGCACAGATTTCCACTCTAAGTATGTGCAGTGTTATCCATGGCAGCCATCTTGAAAGTCTGATTTTAAAATAGTAAATATCTGAGCAATATTAGCCCTAGATATAGTTGTTCTCACATGTTCTTTGTCTTCTTGTGCTGAAATGGTTTTGAGAAGTATTATCTTCAGTATTTAGTCAGTATAGTCCTGACCTAGGAAAGTAGATAGATACTTTTCCCCAAAAGCAATTCTCTGCTGGATTCAGTTTTTTAAATAGTGACAGTGTTACTATTTTCTGAATGTAATTTGTGGTAATTAAAGGAAGTAAACAACTTAGTCTGAAAAGATCTACTTTCTTTTTTAATCTCTTGTCTAGAGCTCCACAGTTGTGGAAGAAGTTTGATTACATGTGGATGGAACTGGCACTCTAGTTTCAAGTCAGAACACAAAAAGTTTGTTGCTTATTTTTTACTGCCTTCTGCCTTGTTGCTATCTCAGTTTACAGGGTTCTGAGATTTTCCCTCATAATTTAGATCTGTTCCCAGTTAGTTACATCTGTCAAACATTCATTGCTTTGGGAAGTTACTCAGTGATATCCTTCCCTTGTAGTCAGTGTTTAAGACACAGTCCATAAAGGTTTTCAACTAGTTTCTCATCATTGAGTCTGTAGAGCAGAAGAAGGGAACAATTGAAGTTCAGTATCCTTTGATATTATATGTCCAAAATAATAAATATGGGAAGAAAGGCCTCCCTTGGGATTTTTCAATTAAAGAAAATACAGATCTGAAAAATTACCTATTCTTGGAAAATAAAGTGTACCGAGACCTCCAGAATATTTAAGCAAATCTTAGATAAAGCTCTGAAAACTCAGGTCATAAGCCATAGTTCTAATTCATGTAGATAATTACTTATTTGGGACTGGCTGGACATCCCTCCTTGTGAATAAAAGTACTGTTTGTGTGAGAGGTTGTCCAGACATCTACTGGAATTTCCCTTTCCCCCAGCTGATAACCCTTTTTTTCAGCTGTGTCTTTGTTCCACTGCAATTGACTATTTTTTTAAAGTCAGGTTTTTTGCTCTATTTACTGAGATTTTTCTGGCCCTGTTGTACTCATGGCTTTAAATTTCAGGATATGCTTGGCACTTTTCCATAATTTTCTTCTATGGTTCAGTTTAACTCTGAAGAGTTAACTTCTGCTTTTAGGCTGAAGCATACTGAACTGGATTTCTCAGCTGGATTTCTGTTCAAATCAAGAGCTAAGTACATTTATTATAGAGGCATTGATGGCATCTTGTGAAGCAACAGCCTTTTAAATCAATGGAAAGCCTTGTACTACTTCAGTAACATTGGTTTAGGCTTTAGTAACTGCAAGCTAATATTAGGGATCAAGAATGAATAATTAATTTCAAGAAACATTACTTACTATTTAAAATTAGATTATAAAATTTCCTTCTTGATGTTTGTAATACTTATGATGGGAATAGAGTTCACTGGGAACACAATTTGAGCAATACATAAAGTTTGATAGATTGATGTATTCACTTATTTATTCTGATGTGTTGAAGAGGCTGATACAAGAGAAAGGAGAGATCACCATTTCTGGTATGGTTTTATTAGGGTCTCATGGTCTTATTCTTGGAAAAAAAACTAAGAATAACACGTGAAATTGAATAGAGAATGAACTATTTTGTGTTCCCTCGGTGTTATTCTTATTTCATTGCCTTATCATAGAGAAAATATTTCCCTTCCACAGTTCATTGGCCTTGAATATTATCAACAGATTTTAGTAGGAAGAATATTCAGTGGCATCAGAATATTCAGTTAACATTTCATTGTTAATTTCAGCAATGTTATGATGTCATATAATCAAGGAAAAACTCATCTAGGATCCACTCTTTTTTTAGTTTAATGCTTATTGGGACATCTTTTGAAGAAAACATCAATAAAACATGTTGTCCAATATTGTGCCTGTACAATTATTTCATGCCTCAGAAAGGAAGGCTATAATTAATTTTTGATTACCTTATATGATGGACTTTTGTACTTGCAAGTCTCTAAATTAATTCAATGTAATAAAATGCCAGTTACTTAATAAGCAGAGCAACTTTCTTTGCATATTAACTTGCATGTAGTTACATCAAGGAGAAAAAGGAAAATGTGATGCTGTGTTATTACTGTGAATCCAATGGATCTGGAAAAGCCATATTCATTTTTTGTATAGCTCTCATAACAGCAAAATTATGGCTTATGCTATATGAGATAACTCTTATGACTTCACCTGTTGCCTTTGAAAGATGCGCTTGGGTGTAATTGGATATAATTTCAGATGTTGTTTGAGAATAATATATTGCATGAATAAAAGCAGGATTTTATTAATACTCTTGCTCTTAGTGCTGAAGCCAAGAAGAACCAGTGCAGGTTTTCTCATGTGAGAAATGCAAAGGAAGTTTGATTCTACTGAAGCCACATACGTGAATTTACTTTTTTCTGGGATGACTCTGAAGTAACCAGTTTCCTAGTTTCTTGTATGCATTGCAATGATGTCTATGTTGTCCCTGAGAAATATCAGTTGAGCTACTATTATAACATTTCACAAATGGAAATTCCACATTCTTCCTTAGCAGTATTTTTCAAATATTGAAGAAAAATTATAAGTCCCTTCCTTTGTTGCAAAGTTTGACCTTGCCTTCTATCTCATAAGTTGATGTGGATGCCAACATCCTGATTAAGGTCTTTTTCTTCTTATCATTCTTTACTAGTGGACAAATGCTTTCTTGGTCTCTTAATCTTTAAAGATTTTCTTGCTCCATGGCTTTGCTTCTGTCTTTCTGTCTTTCTTGCAGGCTCTGCCTATGTATGCAAGACAACTCTGTCCAGTGTTCTGCTCTCTGCATTGCTGACAACGAGGAGGGACTGATGCAGGGACTGAAAAGGTCCTCCTATCAAGCTGTTTGTTTCTCCAGATTCTGTTTACTCTGGGTTTACATGAGCAGAGTCTATTCAGATTTGGGATATATCACAGCAGCATGCTTAGGCTGCTCTAGTCACTAGTGATGTGCCCTGCACAGTGACTCTCCTCTGCTGACCCAGTGGGTCATAATTTCTTGGCTCCCCTGCAAGCTTGAGGATTCACATGGGAAAATGGGACTATGGTGCTGAGTGGAATGAATCAAACCAGTTTCCATTTTTAACTGCAGTTATAATGTTTAGATTGGGATGAAGAAACAGAAATCGTTCTTAGAAAATCCTGAATAGTTTCACTCTCAACATCTGATATATTCCTTTTTCCATATGAGTTTATTTCTGTCCCCGACAGCATACAGCATACGCCCTGGTTCATAGAGGAGATCAGTTTTCTTCCTGCCATTGTAGAGCACTCTTGGAAAATACATTTATTTCCTATTGCAATCAGCAAAGGGATGCCTAGCAATGGTCCATCAGACAAGCACTTATAACTAAGATTTCCAAGCAAAATGACAATTTGCAAAGTTTGAGAACAGTTTTGGGAGTGACATAGGATCTTTTGTTCACAGACTTCTTGACACTTAAATCATGCAGTTACTGTGGTTTGAGCTTTATCCCTTCACTGGACAAACCTAGCAATATCATCTGACAGGAGTTATAACAGCTGTGGCATACTATAGGATGAGACTTGTCTCACCTAATCTAAACTGGAGCACCCAGCTGAGGTGCTTTGCTCCTGCCACAGCAGTGAAGAAGGGTGGACAGGACCTGGAAGTGCCAGATGGCCGAGTTTGAGGAGTAGACTGCCAAGTCCACTGCAAATATACTCTAACACTAGAAGCCATGATAGAGTAGGAGGTACATAGCATACCCATCACCCCACAAACCTCACAGGAGTTATATGAATCACACCACATGCTCCAATTCATGAGTCACACTGCGCATATACAAGCTGTGCATACGTGTATGTCTGAAACTGCATGCTTACATGCTTTAGTAGATCTGTTGTCTAATTGCACAAAATTTGTTTAGTTATGAAGTAAATTGTTTTTGTTTTTAGATATCCCTGTTAAAGATCTTTAGATGGGTATTTTGTGTTAACAAACAGCTGCACAGAAATAGGCACTGTTATTAATGAACTGTAAACACCTGTCTCTGAGGAAGTTTTGCATTACGTTGGACTCGATTGTTTTCATTCCTTTTAGAGACTGCTAAAAGCCATTGGATATTGTTATCTCTATCATCAAAAGCGGTCTTCTTCCAGGAGCCTCTACCATACGAGGTTCCTGAGATTTTGCCCACTTGGGTCACTAGCTTGGGTAGCTGATGAAGAGCTGTGCCCTGCTAAGAGCAAGCAGGTCGTGCCTCCTAGTCAGCCAGCAGAGTTTATATTATCCTGTCACTGCATCTGACTATGACTCCTGGCTGGCTTACCATGCATCAGGTGTGTGTGTGTGCTCTTGATCTGTTCTTTTTGCAAAGTTCGTAAATGCAAGGGTATCGACACAGACTTCTTCACAGAGCAGTTCAGTCCACCTGAGTTCTGAGTCTGTGGCTTGGGAAACATCCATGTTTTCTGTTGAATACTGGGAAAGTCTTGGATAATGTAACATTGCTAAGTGTAACATTTAAAGGACGATTTGGTAAAGAGACAGAAATTAACTGGCTATAACATTTTCCTTGTTTTTCTTTGTGGTGTGGAATTGCCTGAATCAATAGTTTTGCTCTACCCCCAGTGTCGTTCTTTTGATGCCAAGTTGATGCCATCACCCACAGCTCCTGTGCTCACCTCCTGTTTCACAAAGAGAATTTGGGCAATTGTATCACTACCTTAGCCAAACATCTATAATTGCTTAGTGCCACCCCACCTGAGAAGTGTTTCATATAGCTGAATTTTTCCATTGTTTATGTGGTGGGTTCCAAAGGGTGGTTGCCTCAGGCAGGTATGCTCCATCCTCAGGGACAGAATTTGTTCAGCTGTGTGTTTTCTCAGGTTACTGTAGTAACTATCTTACAGTAGGGATATTGAATACCTCCTTCCTTTGCCTGACCCACCCCCTACTTCCTCTTCCTCTAAAATATTTGCATTTTTCTGCCAGGACCACTAGGTGTCACAAGTACTCACAATTAAACTATAAAATCCTCTAAAATATTGTCCTGGACATCTTGATATTTCCCTTATCAAGGTGTACAAGAATTTTGTGTTGACTTGATGTATATGTGGGAGCTGCTGGATGTAATAAAAAAATCAGATGCCTCAAGCTGATGCTTACAGGGCAGGTCCATATTTTTTCATGGCAAGCAATTAGCACACAAGGGAGTTTAATCTGTCATCAAAGGGCCTTAATTCAGTTAACCATAGAAAACTAATAAATTGGGTATGATCCAAAAGATCAGCAGACTGTCTAACGTAAGGAAATATCCTGGTGAAACAGGGAGTGTAGAAGTAGAATACAGAAAGAGCTCCACCCTGAAAAAGCTTATGGTTAAGAAACAGAACAGTCCTCAGTTTAAATTTAGATGAGTTTTCAAACTAAAATGGAGTTATCCGTGCCAATAATGAGACATATCTTTCTTTTCTTCCCAGTCTGTTTCCAATCTGTCTGTTTCTAAATTAACCAATCACTCTTACCTAGCAGTGCGAATTTTACACCAGTTGGGAGGGTATATTCTCAGCTTCCCATTGGAAGCCACAGTACACCACTAGTTGACTCTGTGGGACCCCAAGATACTGATCTTTTCTGAAGAGACTATTTCAATTCTTGCAAATGTCATAAAATGTATTTTTCCCTTAATCCTGTAAAACAGCATTTATTTCTTTGTTTGTTTATTTATTTATTTATCATTTAAATTATAGGCAGGTGTTTCCATTTGCAAATGTACTTTTCTAAAAAAAAACAACCCTCCAGCACTCTCCCACTATGTCGTACATCCACCTACACTTGCACTACCTGTTCTTTTGCTGCTTTTCGAGGCATGGCTCAGTGCACCATCATACTGTGTGCTGAATAAGCTACACAAGAGAATACTTTCTTATCTAAATTGATGGACACCCAAATCTTCCCATTTGGGGCCTCATTTCAATTGAGCCAGGTGGAAGCTACAGGCCTTTGCAGCTTCCCAGTGACACCTGCTTACATCAGCATTACGTCAATTACAGCAAGGCACAGAAGTGGAAGGAGATGGCCACAGGTGATGAGAACTACTTGGCAAAAGGAGTATGTATGAATATTAATCTAGTGACAATCCTGGAGCTTGTATTATAAACTGCAAGTTCACCCTATATGTTGCAACAGCAGTCTGAAGGCACTGCAGTAAGGCAGGAGGACCTGGATTCCCTACATTTCTTACCTCCCCAATTCCTTAAGATCCTTCCCATCAATTTAAAAAATTCTCTGTGAACTGCATGCCAATGGCTATGTATCCCGGCGTCTGCTACATCACTGGCTTCAATTCTTTTAGCATTTTTAATTGATTTGATAGCATAAAGAACAATGTGTGGGAGACAGGCTTGAAAGGTTTTGATGCTTCAATGGATCTGTTCTGAGCATATTCAGAAATACATCTTTCCTCTTTTTTTTCCATATTTAAAAAATATTTTCCTCAAAATTAGAACAGTTTTATGCACCAAAATCTAAAATGTTACATGCAGTTAGAGGTTTGATCAAATATGGTATTACTGCATGACATTCAAACAGACAGACAGTGTTATAAATCTAGAGTGGCCCATTATACTGTCATTTTAAGCTGGCAAGTTGAGAGCATAATGGCTTTGGGCTACACCAGATGGTGAATTTAGGCACTAAAAAATACTCCACGGCTCCTGGAATAGAATATATCACCCTGAAAGAAGCAAAGACCATTCACTCCTTCTCTAAGATAGTATTTCAAAGCTAAGGATTGACATCATCCTGTAGCTGTGAGTTATTGCTTAATAAAGCTGCATAACGCTTATTAGTCATGCTGTACAGTTCACTATCAGTCAAATTGATCATTCATTCAAGACAGCTAATTTGGTTCTAAATGCACTATTTAAAATGAATGCTGAATATTGATAACTGTTAGTAAGTAGCCACCTGCTGCACCTTTATGACATTATATTTGGTATATTGCTGCAATGATCTAAACTGTGCTTAAAGGTAGAGTCCAGTTCCAGATAATATTTTGTTAATAACCTACTACATAAACAAATACCATCAATTATGGCAGGAGGTAATTACAGTGTTGAATCATTTTTTTACAACACTTAAATAAGTAATCAGATTGATTCAGAAAGATTTTGAACTTTACTCGTATTTAAATGAAGGCGTGTCCTAAACCATAGTAGGTGCAATGACAAAGATAAGATTAGGGAGGTGCCAGCTTTCTTTTGTTTTTATATCTGTTTTAAGGTCACTTTGTAACAAGAAAAGGTTTTTATTGCCCAGCACTCCATGCAGAACAGGCATGTCCCATGCAGAAATCTACCTGTCAATCTCCATTTATTGGGCTTGGCCTCTTTACGGATGTTTCCTCTATTTACCAACCAGAAACAATAACTGAAAAAAAAAGAAAAATGTTACATTCTGTTACCACTGGGGTGTGCCACTTAAAAGGATTAAGTCTGCCCAGTAATTCACTCTCCCGTGGCTTCGTGCTGGACCAGAGCCCTTTCCATTCATCTGGCACTCTTTTCATGTGACAATCAAACCACTTGGCAAAAAGCTAAATTCAGGCATCTCTCTCTTCTTCTAAGACATTGGAATCAAAGAAAGAAGAGGTGCTGTTTCTTGGCCAGCGCCACACAAACACAGCAGTCAAAGACCAGAGAAAACAGTCCATGTCCCTACCAGCAAGGTTCATTGCACCTGAAGTTTGTCATTTGGATAGTCCTCTTCTTCTAGCTAAGTAGTTAGACTCTTTGTCTTGTCAGCAGGAAATCTCTGACATTTGCAGAGACAAGTTCATCCTACCGCCCTTGCACACTTATTTTGTAAGAGGATATTACCCTAAGAATATGTCTCTTTCTTCTTCCATTGGTGAGGTTACGCTAGACAACAAACCTATCTGACACACCCAAGTTTTAGAGGATGACATTTAAAATGAGTTGAATCCCACTGCTAGGACAGTTCTCAGCCCATTGGAGCATGTTTAGCCTGGAGAAGAGAAGGTTTAGGGATCACCTAAGTGCAGCCTTACAATACTTACAAGGAGATTACCAAGAAAAGGGAGCCTCAATACTAATTGGAATGGTGGGAAAACGAAATACAATGGTCATAAGCCGAAATAGAGGAGTGTCTGACTGGATAGAAAGAAAAACGTTTCACCTCTGAGAACAGCCATGCATTGTAAGAAATCACCCAGAGAACTCTGGAATCTCTGAGCCTGGAGATTCTCATGGCAAGACGGGGCAAAGCCCCGAGTCACCTGGTCAGAAGACAAAGATGGCTCTGTTTTGAGCAGGGGATTGAATGGTGACCTCCTAAAGTCACTTCAGGCCTAAATGATTAAAGTTGCTGTGTTGTCTTTCATGCTGAAACATCACACATGGGATATTATACCCATACACCAGAGGCAGGCTGTGAAGGTAAGGCAGGTTCTAGACAAGGTTTAACACAGAAGATTGTATAAGATATTGATAAGGCATCAGGGTCAAATTTAGATTCAGCTGGCACCTCCAATAATGGAGTTTTTGGAAACGTCTGTTCTTATAAGAACTTGGCACAGGTGTAGTGGCTCGTGCTTTGGTGCATGGGGAAAATATAAGAAGTAAAATCTTCTTTTGGAAAATGAGTGAGAATGAAATAAAGAAAATAGCACAGAAAAAAGATAGTGTGCACAGGTATATGGAAATATAGATAAAAGAGACTTAGAAAGAATGTCTGATAGATGAGTAGATAGATTGACTAAATGGACTACACTTCATTGGCTTCAAAATGAAGTATTTCCTCCGAAGACAAGTTGTTAAATAAGATTTTTTTTCTAAAGACTTGATTTGAAAAAAATAAATCAATATTTGTGATCAAGAATGCAAATTAACTTACATTTTAGATGGAAAACTAAAAGAAAGATGATTAAGTAACAGAGGCCAGTCAGGGAAATGTCGGACAGGCAAATGCTGGAGCCTGCTGAAAATAGGTGATGTAAACTGGTATAAAGAGAATCTAAATGATAGGTCACTTAAATTCTGTGCAGTTCGAGAAATATGTAGTCTGTGCCCTAAATTCTGCAGAGTTACAATCTGGAGCACTCTTGGCTTTTGCCTTGGGGAATGATAGTCTAAAGTTTGTGCACAGATTTTCCTTTGTCTTTTAGAGCAGACTCTTGCACTGAAAAAGAGCCAAGTCAAGTTAGATATTGATTTCTCAATGCATTGGTAGCATATTTCTATTGCAAGTAAATTGCACAAAATAAATGAAAAAAGGCTATAAATAGAACAACTCAGCACACAGAGAAATGAGCAAGTGCTTTTAACTATTAAGGGGCACCTAATTTTGTCCTTTTGTTGAGCAATAAATAACAGAGAAGAACACTGTTAAAGTGATTAGCGAGCAAGACTAGAAGACACTGACACTAATCTTCTGTATTGCTTTCAGCAAATACAATTACTTACACATAGATATTCAAAACCACGTGCTTATGTGTCTTTTAACATCTGAATTTAGCCTCGGTGCATTTCTTATCTGAAAGATATAATGATAATACTACTTTATCTCACAGACATTTATTGAAATACTCGACAGACTGAAAAAAATGGGGTCATAGAAGTAGTTGAGGGCAGAAGAAGGGGAGCAACTCAGTAATGCATTTAAAAAACTGTGCTAATCACTTCCTCCCACTAGTTTTATTTAAAAATATACAAAACCCCCCACACCTTGATTTGCCCCACCTTAAGTGATACTCTTTGCCCCCACACTCACTGAAATATTAATGTGGCATGTGCAGAAACAGATACTGTGTGCTTTTTTGTCCTCAGATTTAGATCCTAAAAACCAAGGAAATTGTATATCTACAGCTTTGTCCTTCAGCTTTCCTGGAAGTTTCTATCACTCAGCACTGCCTCCAGGTGCTGCTGGCACAACACTCTCAGGGAACAAGGTCCAAACCAAAATTACCCTGAAAGTGCACAACATGAAAAGGGTCTTGACTTTACCATTTTTCCCTTTTGATCTTGATCAGGCTGTTGCCATTGTTAACACTTCAGAGGAAACGAACCCTCAATAATCAAAACATAACAGAGGTATTACAATTCTTATGGACTCTAAAACATTTTCACCCAGTGGAATAAAGGAGACTACTTGACCTGTACTTAGAACTTATTTTGCTCTCTTCTGAAGGCTTTGTGCTGTTTGCAAGGTATTAAAAGTTCCTCCTCCAGTCTTAACCCACTGCCAGCAGCTCTATGATGCCATGGCCCTCTGTTTTCAGGTCAAGCCAGTGATTGAAGTTAATTACATCCCTCTTGAATGGGAGGAATTATATTGAGTTGTTGATGTTTCATTTTTCTATTTTGAAATCAAAAGACCTCTGCAATCCATGGAATGCATCAGAAAGCTACAGAAGTATGATGTGCAACAGTATGTGTCATCAGAAGTCCTGAACACTGATGGAATAGCAGAAACTTTATTAAGTACAACAATTTTGGTTCGATTGCAAAACAGTTGCAACTCAAATGCAAAACTATCATGTTCTAAATATCTAAGGCTCTTACACACACCTCGTCGTTTAGTACAAGCAAAGGATGCCCTTCTGGAGGTCTTTTAGTCCAACCTCCTGCTTGAAGCAGGAGTACCACTGTCAAGTGGTACCCCACTACCAGTGTCAGGTCAGCCATAGCTTTGTTTTAGCTGGATCTTGAAAAGTCCAAGGTGGTGACTCCACTTGAACACACCCAGATTTGATTCGTTGTTATTCTGGGCAGCAGGTAGAACGGTATATAAGAAATGTCTTCAGTTGTATTGGCTAGGTAGGGGCCAAACTCAGAAGCAGTATCTTCTCATGATTTCCTCCACAGAACATTTTACCCAAAGAGAGGTGAAGATTTGGTAGTTAGTAATAATTGTCATGAAAGTGATATGTCATGAGAGCTTATCATGTACAGTCTGCCCAGTTGTTCCTCTAGGAAAATAAAACTCAATGGCATTTTGTAGTCAAGGTCTGTACAAGAGGTGCAGCTGTCCCCAGGTAACCTGCACATCACAGCTATTCCTCTCTGGTAAATACTGTTAAATGCTCTTTTTGTATTGGAGAATAATATAAACAAATTATTATCACCATCCCCAGAGCTGTATTAATTGCCATTAAGTGGGCTCAGAAGGAAACAGATTACTATTATCATCCAAACAGCCCACCAGGAACTGTGCAGTTCCCAGTTTCTGAGAATGTGCAGTTTTGGATGAATGGACAAGCGGTGCTGGCTTCTAATGCCTGATGGTGGAGGGGGCTGAATTACTGAATTGTGTATTCCTCTGTGAAGGAAAAATGTCATTTACAATGTAGGTGTGTCACGTGTAAAACTTTCAGAAGGTTTCTTCAAACTCCAATTTTTGCCTTGTTGAATGCTTTTCTTGTTCCTAATAACTTTCATCTTCCTTCACAAATTCCACAAAAATTGTGCAGGAGAGATTTCTTCCAGTCTAAAAATGGCATATTCCTTGACATATTGCCTTCCACAACAAAGACAAATTTTATTCTAAAGGTGCCATGGAAAAATGATACAACCCCAGCAGTGGATCCCCTGTCTATAGAGAGCAGGTAAAACTGTATTACCTTCACAGCTAGTGCTGTTTGACTGTGAGCTGCAAAGGAAGCTTCTCATATTTGCTGTCCATACTTGAAGCCTTCAGATTATTGCTGATTTTCTGAATCAGTACCAAATGTAGTGATGATTTTTTGTCATCTCATTCATAATATAAAAAGGAGTCAGAACTAATGATGTTAACTCAGGACAAAAGAAGAACTGCTATCATATATCTATTATCTTTCCCCAAAGCTAACCTGTTCCTGGAAAGCAGTGCCACAGAAAGGAATCTAGGGGTCCTGGTGGACAACAAGCTAAATGTGAGTCAGCAGTGCCCTGGCAGTCAGGAGGGCCAACCATGTCCTGGGGGGCATCAGGCAAAGCATTGCCAGCTGGTCAAGGAAGGGGGTTTGTCCTGCCCTGCTCTGCACTGGTGTGGCCTCACCTTGAATATTGTGTGCAGTTTCGGCACTGCAACATAAGATATTAAGTTATTAGAAAGCATCCAGAGGAGGGATACAAAAATGGTGAAGGACCTTTCGGGGAAGCCATATGAGGAGCAGCTGAGGTCACTTGGTCTGTTCAGCCTGGAGAAGAGGAGACTGAGGGAAGACCTCATTGCAGTCTACAACTTCCTTGTGAGGGGAAGAGGAGGGTCAGGCACTGATCTCTTCTCTGTGGTGACCAGTGACAGGACCTGAGGGGATTACCTGAAGTTGTGTCAAGGGAGGTTTAGGTTGGATATTAGAAAAAGGTTCTTCACCCAGAGGGTGGTTGGGCACTGAAACAGGCTCCCCAGGGAAGTGATCACAGCACCAAGGCTCACAGAGTTCAAGAAACATTTGGAAAATTCTCTAAGGCACATGGTGTGACTCTTGGGGATAGTTCTGTGCAGAGCCAGGAGTTGGACTTGATGATTCCTATGGGTCCCTTCCAAATCAGTATGTTCTCAGATTCTGTTATTCTGTAAACCAAGGCTGTAAGACTAGAAGTAATTTCTAATTTTATGGCTCAGCTTATTCAATAAGCATTCTTTGTTACTTTTTTGACTTTTCAAAATGGCTACCCCCAGGAGCAGGTCTTTCTGGTCTCATTTCTTATGAGAGGAAAATGTAATGCTCTCTCTGTTTTGCCATGACACTCATTCCTTTGTATTTAATTAATTTGATATTTTGAATTCAATGAACTCTTCATTTTTATTTGGCCAGTGAAAGTTAGAAAATGAGGAATTTGATCATATGGAAATAAGGTTTACCTTCTTCACAAAAATACTTTTAAGTCTCAGAAATTAATCCCTCAGATTTTTTCATTAATATTGCATTTTGCAGCGCAGGAAGATTGAACTTGGATGAGACTGCAATTTCAACCAGATCTCTGCCTCCAAGCAATATAAACAGTGTTACTTCTCCACTTGCGTTCTACAAGCAAGTTGGTGAAGTATTCCTTGCTATTGCAACCAAAGTCAAGCCACTCAGGCTTATGCAGTCTTTTTTCTTTTTTTTTCCCTCAGAATTTATGGTAATGCCAGAACCTCAGCCTTTATTTTTATAAAAGCAATTACTCTCTAGAAAGGAAGATTATGTATTTCTGGAGTTGCACTTTTGTTGAACTCATTCAAACTGAAAGCTGTCCTTGAAAAAGGCTATTTGAGATTAGCTCCTCTTTCTGCTGGCCATAGAAGTGGCCAAACATCTTTTACTCAGATTTTTTAACCTCATTCTCCTGTTGTTCAAATTAAATTCTATATAAATATCATTAAATAAAATGGTAAGTGCCTAGTTATGTGTTGGTAGCCATGGCATCCAAGGAAGCAAAAGGAGAGCATGTTCTTTATTGCCAGCATGCCACATTTAGGAGATGCTATGGAGATGCTGTGTGGAAACAAACTCATTCTTGAGAGATTGCTGTAAAGCAGTTTGAGCTGTAGTACACATGTTGGTGCTGAAGTCCACACACGACAGAAACATATTGTTTTCTGTGGAAACCTTCTGTGGTAACCTGCTAAACAGGAGACACCATTTCTGCTACGTCACCATTGCTGCAATGCCAAGCAGGCATTGCTTGGCTGGGAAGGTAAAGGCACAAAGCCTGCATGAGTGCTGAATAGGGAACTGACTGTTCCTGGTAGCAACGTGGCACCTGGGCACGTGGCTGTGCCTGGGCACAGGAGGAATCGCTGACTCTGTGGACGGAGGTGGCTGCACCCAGAGCAGCGACCAACAGTGCTGAGTACAGCCACTACATGCTGGATATGGATGCTGGACTTTGGCCCTTGGCCCTTAAGGAGCCCGTGGGAAAGCAGCTAGACCTGGGCTGGTGCCAGCACGGAGGGACTGCATGCAGACAGACCATCCAAAAGTCCTGCTTAGGCCCTTTCAGTTTCCTGTTTTCTCTTGATGGTGGGCTGGCCTGGAAACAGACAGCAGGAGGGTCCAGAGCCCTCCACCTGCCACTGGGTGGTTTCCAGAGCCTGGCGCAAGAGCTGCCATGCACAAGCTCCAGTGATAACCACAGGGGCACTTGAAACCTCCCTCTTGCTCCAGCAGCCCCAGCAAACACTCTTTGCATTTTAGTTGATTTCCAGACAGTGGTGGCTTCTCTGTGTCAGTGTGTGCCTGAGATGTTCCCGGCCACAGCTGGCAGATGGTCAGTAGTGGGAGTGCATCATGGGTCTGACACTGGCCCAGGTGCCCTGGCTCACCGCAGGTACTACCATGGGCTGGCAGACATGGGGTGGGAGAGGGAGAAGACCTGGATGCTGCTGAATGAAGGTGGCTGGAGACCCTTGGCACACTCAGGACCAGCTCCGGGCAACTACAGTGGACCAAGGCTCGTGTGTTCACTCCTGTCTCCAAAGAGAGATCCCCTGGCTCCAGGGGTTTGGGAGATATGCTCTACCTCTTGTAATCAGAGCGCTGGGGAGGCCAGCATTGCCCTCTCCCTCCAGCAAAGCAACACTTCATTCCTGGGAGCTGTGCTCTGAATTATCTACATGTTTATTTGACAAAACTTCTTCCTAAAGAAACCAAAACAAAGAGAAAAACCACTTGCACTTACACAAATAAATATCAAAAGTCTTTATTTTTATTATTATTTGTTCTCCAGCCAATAAATGGAAATCTCTTTCCAAACTGCTGTTGTCTTCCAGTGAAGTACCTGGCCTATTCAGCCATATCTTTCAATTTAATCTCTTGGTTTACTCTTATGTAAGAAGAAACTCTGCCTTGATAAGGAGCATGTTTCTGTGTAGTTAGCCATCTGCAACTGCCTCTTAACTCTCTGATCATCAAAGTGAGGACGGCTGATCAGACACGTCTCACTCTCAAAATAGGCTGAAAGCTGTTCTGTGCCTATTAAAATCAATGACAGATTTAAATGGATTTTCTTGTAAACTGAATTGCATGGGTCTTGGGGTGTTTAAAAACATCCTCTGTTACAATACTGGATATTGAGATAGAAAACAAAAATGGTGTTCTTATTACGGCAGGGGAATGGATGATAGCATAGGCAGTATCTTAAAAAGTTAAATATTTCCTTTGTGATAGTTTTGAGGCAAGACTTGGCAATTTTCAGCAAGTGAAAATTGATCATTCAAATGTGTTTAAAATGCATTCCAAAGTTTTGGTAAATTTTAAGGAAGATTGCTGAGTTGGGGCTTCATGCTGCTTTGTACTGTTGGAGCGTTTAGATATTCATGAAGGAAACTTTGCCTGGGACATTGATTAGATCATCTTGTGCTTTGATAACTCAATTTTTACAAGGCTGAATAAAAATTTTGGGAAATTTTCTCTTTTTCACATACCAAATCATCAACTAGCGAATGTCATGGTTTCACCTCAGCTGGCAACCAAGACCAGCACAGCTGCTCTCTCACTCCTCCACCAGTGGGACTGGGGAGAGAATTGGAAGGGTAAAAGGTAGAAAACTTGTGGGTTGAGATAAAGACAGTTTAATAAGCAAAGCTAAAGCTGCTCACACAAGCAAAGAAAAGCAAAAAGTTATTTCACTGCTTCCCATGGGAAGGCAAGTGTTTGGCCATCTCCAGGAGAGCAGGGCCCCATCACGCGTAATGATTACATGGGAAGACTAATGGTATCACTCCAAATGTCCCCCCCATTCTTTTTTCTTCCCCCCAGCTTTATATGCTAAGCATGATCTCATATGGTGTGGAACATCCCTTTGGTCGGTCAGGATCAGCTGCCCTAGCTGTGTCTCCTCCCAGACTCCCGGGCACCCGCAGCCCCCTTGTCAGTGTGGCTGTACAAAACGCAGAAAAGGCCTCGGCTCTGTTCAAACACTGCTTAGCAATAACAAAAACATCTCTGCATTATCAACCCTGCATTCAGCACAAATCCAAAACACAGCCCCATACCAGCCACTGTGAAGAAAGTTAACTCTACCCCAGCCCAAACCACCACTGTGAAAATACTGTGTTTGAAGTATGGACTGAGTAATTGTCTCATGTGTAGGTTGTATTTGGCTCCTGCAAGGTAGTCTCTTTTAACACAGAAAGCAGAGACTTTCTGGCCTTTTTTCTTCAATTTCTCTGAGGAAAATGAAGATAAATATGATATCCAGGCATAAGTACCTTGTGGTCTTTAAAGGGTTGTCATTTTATGAAGTATGTTACAGAGAAAGGTATAAAATGAGTTTCACCAACAGACAGGTCCTTTCTTAAAAGTGCAGAGTACTAAGACTGAAGAAGGAAGGATAGAATAAAAGCTGTTGCACACTAGAAGAAAAGGCAAAGGACAAGAATGGAGAAAGGTGAGCAGTTGTAGAAATGGGGAATGTAATTGCAACAAATACCTGTGAGCTAGAAATGCTGTGGAATAGCTCTAAGATCAAACTACATTCATGATCCCATGTGTAATTTTAAAGTCTGATTTTAGCTTCTCTGACAGGATCTAGCTGAATGGGAAATAGTGATAGAGATGGAAGGGAAGAACTGATTTCTTTTCCATTTTTGGATAAACTGAAAGTTTGAAAATTTTTTCTTAGGAAAATAATTTGTTTTCAGTGAATCCATCTGGGGTTTGGATGCTGGTTTTAATCTTCTGAACAGAAAGAAACAAAGGGGTTCCGTTTCCACCAAGGACATTAAATTTGGGGGTCTCCCTTAGGTATCCACATGTGCTTTAGGGGCCTCCTTCAATCCAGTACCCCGACACAAGTGCTTGTCACCATTTGGGGAGGCACTATGTGGGACCTGCTGAAGTCCTGGGAACCACTGGACGCAGCTGAAGACCAGGCAGACAGACACCCAAGGCACCTTTGGTGGCACTAGATGCCTGTTTTAGGCAGCTGAAATGAGCCAGAAGTCAGCCCAGCCAGTGAAGCCTGGTGGTCCAGCTCACCCTAAAGTAGACCTTTATTCACTGGCCAGCTAGGCAGAAGTACAGGCTGTACCATCTGTACCAGCAAGATATTTGCTTAACATGAACGGATTTATACACCAGACACGTATCAATTCTATGTCAAAATATCATTTCCAAATGAAAAACTGGAATGATATAATTAGATGAAATAAAGATTAAGCATTTTCTAACTAAAAAAAGGTATTTTTTTTTCCCTGAATCAAAATGGATCAATGTAATATAAATTAACTGCTGCTGGCAACTCAGCTGTTCATTTTAGGTGATAAAATTATAGATTTTTCCCTCCACTGATACAAATGCTTTCCTTTTTTGTGGGAACTCATTTTACAGAAGAGCTTTACAACAAGTTTAAGACAGAGGTTATGTAGTTATAATTGTTAAATACTTTGTTATTCGTTCGTATATAATCGGTTTAAGCTCTGTTAATGTTGTTATTCCTTATAAGTTCACAACCTCTCTCAGTTACCATGTATGTCCGTGTTACCTTCCCCGTTTCAAATTTGAAAAGAAGCCTCCCTTTCCTCCACCTATCCTTCCCAAGTTTGTAAACTCGCACCTCTGAGTTTTACCTTATTCTGTAGGCTCCGCTTTTCTTCCAGACCCTTCCACGGCAAACCTTATAAAAGTGGCCGCCACCACGTAAATAAAGTTCACTCCCACCCGGTCCCTGGTGCTGTGTGCTTGCGTGGTTTCTGCCTCCCTGCGTCACAGCTCCTTGGGCCTGGAGTGCATGCCACAGCCCTTTGGCTAGCGGAGGCATAGCACCTGCTCTACCTTGGAGTGGACCTGCCTTCCTCTCCCGCAGGCTGCGTCACTTTTTCAATCTTTTATTTCAGTAGTTTAATTTTAAATCAAACATTCTGTTTCTCAGCCCTTTCATTCATATCCAAATGAGCTGGAGACACAGCTCTGAGGCATTGGCATACTATCTGAGATAGCTGATTTCTAAAACAGCCTTGTAGATGAGTAGTTTGCACATGTATTATAGATGTACTTGGAAGGAGTGTTAGAACTGATGTACAAACTGACAGCTTGGAGGATTGGCTGTCTTTCAGTAGGAAGGTCAATTAACATCTCATGCATGTAGCATGCATGTCTTGTGGATAAAGTAGCATAGTTTGTTTTTTTCCTCAAGATTTTTGGAAAGAGGAAAGCATGGTGTATATGTAGAGTGTTCATTGTGGATCAGAAAGAAATCTACTAGCAAAGTATATTTATTTCTTCTATAATCACTTTTTCTTTGGTAATAATATGCGTTACTGGTAGCTGACAAATTTGTCTAAAAGGAAAATGCATACTTGCAGCTTCATTTTACATGCATGCACACAAATCTGTCTGGCTTTATCGTAAAAGTGTAACTGGAACACCAATAACTCCTGGGATTGCTTACACACTTCCATTCCAGGAATGCTCCTGTTCTGATGAGGGGAACAATTAATACTTCTCAAAAACACTCTTTTCAAGTGCCTAGACTTTGGACTTTCAAACAAACATATGAAAGAATTACTACCGAAAGTATTTCTTCCTTGTTGGCCGATTTTAATGGAAAGATTGAGAAAGTAACTTCCCAATGTTAAGTTCACTCACAGGGATTTTTTAGCAAATCTGGCACCAAAAAATCAAAAAGCATGGATTGAGCCAGACATAAGCTTCACTGAAGGGGAATATTTTACACTGTGCCAATGAAAACTGGACTTGATTTCATTAGTTATAAGCCTCTGAAAATCTGCTGGCAGGCCCATGGGGCTTTGGCAGTGCAGCATGGCATTGTTGAACAGAGAGTTGTCCAGCCCAAGTGCACAGTGAGCTGGCAAGTTGACAGGGTAGGTGACTGTCCCTCAATACGTGGGTCACCAGTTCATTGGTGCCACTATCCCTGCTGCAGGGTCATTTAGTATCAGAACATGATGCCAAAATTTTCCTTTTTATAAAGGTATTTTTAGGTTGACTAATTCATCTCTGGCACTTACAAAGGCCCCATGAATGTGGGCCAAAAGCCAGAATAAGGAGCTGATGCCTGATGGTGCCAGGCTAGCACTCTCACTCTGACTAAGGTTTCCTCTCTTCATTTTTTATTCCCTGTTAGTAAGCTTCCTGCTATCCTCCTCTGGCAGATGCTTTGTTCAACCTTTTTCCCCTTTGGGGTGGGGTTAAACTTAATAGCTTTAGGATGGACTCACAGTAGAACATCTGAACAGCTATCTGACTTGCAGATCCAGGGAATATCTTTTATAGGCATTGTAGCTCCTATAATTGTGGAATTAAAGCTATGTGCAACTGGAACAACAGTAAATTTGCAATAATGATATGGTTTTCTATAGCCTGTTCTGGACTCATTCTATGCAATATGTGTTTACAAAGTGCCTATAATTCTAGCAATCTCATTCATAAAGGTATCCTATTCATTTCAGTGATCTCCATAGAGAAGAACTGAGATTGCAATCTCAGTTCTGGGGTTAAATTGTCCATTTGGTTAAGTAGTAGCCTTTTTTTCTTCAGACCCACTCTATGATCTCTGTCTTTTTGTCCTCAAAATAAATGTCTAGGGCAAATCCCATTACTTGCATCTAGTGATACTTTGGTGAAGCTGAAAGGGAAGCATTTTGAGTTGTGAATAATCCCTAATTTAAAAGGGAGTGTAAAGAATATGTTGAAATAATACCTAGAAGAAGTGTAGTGCCACAGGAGTGATATTAGAAAAAGTTGTCTAGAGTCAAGCACTCAGAAGGAAAGGACTGAAAGGGCTGTCTCACAAAATAGTTGAATACAACTATCAGGAACATTGTAGTTTTTAATGTCTTTAAAAAAAACCCCAAACCCTCAAGGCCTGTCTATATTCTTTGACTCATCTTCTCCATTAGCAGCAAAAACAAGCAGGGAGAGATAGAAGAGGTAAGAGATCAGGGATACCAAAAGGAAGAGGGAATGGCATTTCTCAAGGCTTTTTGATGACACTGATAAGTTTGTATGTCACTTTTTACTTTTTCTTCCTCTACTGGATCTATCTGGTTTTCTGGAAAAGTTACAAGATCTTTTGGGAAGATGTTAACTAAAGACTTAATCTTGCATTGTGACGATATTTATGACGACAACATTATGTTAAAGTTACTGCTTTCAAAACCTCTTTAAAATTTGCTTGGTATAATTGTAGATTGATACACCTATGAAACAAGACTATAACCACACTTAAAAACAGCTCAGCAGAGAAGATACTTGGGGAGGTGATTTTCCAGGGATATAAGTTAGATCTATTCAAAACAGTCCTCATTTTGGAAGTGTGATTCAAATATGCTTGCAGACATTCTTTCACTACTTAAAGCAGTGAGATAATGAGGCTTAAAGTGGATTTATCATTGCCCAATAACCAGCATTTCACAATCTGAAATAAAATTACCCAAGGCCCTTGCAGTGCATGCTCTATGTTGCATGCACCTCCCAGGTGAAAGGCAAGTGGTTGAAGTGATTTGAAAGCATAGTGTGATTGCATCAGCCAGGTGAGAGGCTGCTGGAGATGAGCTTCAGCCCTGAGTCAGCATAGTGTGGTGTGATACTGGCTGTGCTGGAAGAGGTGCAGAGCCTCCCTGCCTCAGCAGGAGCCTTGGGAAAGGTTTTGGCTGAGAAAGCTCTCCCAACACCTACTCCGTGTGAGCTGATTCCACATTTCTACAACAGATGCAGCTGTCTCCCTTTGTGGAATCTTCCCTAGGGTGCCCTGAGAATGATAGGCATGTAGTTTTGCCCAGCATTTACAGGGATCATGCAAAATGAACATGTGAAGACAGGAGGAAAATGGAAGTGGGTATGTCCTTGTTCCAAACACGTGCATTAAGGCACTCAATGTGACAAATAAATGTTCTGGAAACACTAAAGACTATAAATGCTATATTCACCAAGGACTGTTGTATGGCCTAGCTTTTGTATTTTGCAAAGTAGTTTTCTCTGCATTGCTTAGCGCATCTGCTTGGTGGATTATAAGATAAGTAGGTAAGGTAGAAGCAGCATAATTTTTACTCATGAGACCATAAGGAATTGAAACCAACTACTCTTACAATAGTGTGAACAAAGCTGTGATCTTCAGGTCCTTGCCCTTTACTGCCCTGAATGAAGTATCTACGTCAGTATGGCTGATCCTTTCCCAGCAGTGAAAGTGTATCCTGCATAAGAGAGCAAAATTCTCCATCTAGCAAGCCTGGTACAGTATTTGCTGATAGAAAGAAGACAGCTGCTGACTGCTCATTGCTCCAAGGGGAATGTAACCTATGAAGGAAGAACGTGCATCAGGGGATCTCAGCATTTCAAAAGCCTTCAAAGTCAGGATCTCTGAATGGTACCGTCTTAGGAAAGACATAATACTTTCTCACAGCACCTCTTTTTTCATTCTGTTCTTCTATCCCACAGGACAGGGACAAGACTATTTAGTATGACTTACATAAATAAATGTGTGTGAAAATTCAACTCTTTTAGAAATTTCTTCAGAAACCCAAGCAGCTGTTCAGACTAGTAATGAGTTATTGAACACTTCTTCCTTTTGTTCAGCATTTTACTGATTTTACTAAATGTACTGTAATACCCCAGGCCTCTGACTATGTGAGATAGACAAAGGAGGTGATGATGATGGATTGGAAATAGAGTCCAGCCACAATGTTATCAACCTACAGAATTCAGTTTTCCATAGGGGCATGAAAGATGCTTTATGAACTAATAGAAAAGCTGAGAAGGGACTGGATGGGCACAAAAAAAGCTGACTCTAGCTATATATTCCAGCACTGCCTACATGGGGAGACGTCATCTAACAGCATTATGGTCTTAAATGATTCCTCAAAACAACAAAGCCTGAAACTGTTCATTTTCTGCATATTTCTCCCACATCAGTGGAATATTTATATTGAGGCAAACAAATACCGTTTAAACTAAAAATGTTAATTCAAATATCTTTTATTTTTAGCTGCTTGAATGGTTAGGACGTGCTTTAAGTGGTTACATCCACCCTATTTTTGTGTGCTTAGACTCCTTTTTTATGTGCTTAGACTCCTTTGTCTCCTCTCTGCATTCAAAGACCCACAATTTTTCTGGTATTTGTTTGTGTGTTAGTGGTATAATTTGTACCATTTCTGGAGTAAGTGCTGAAATTGTTTCTTGTTACTCCTAATGGGTGCACTTTCTTTTAATTAAAAACAAATGCAATGCAAACCACAATAATAAAATAGATTATAGACTAAGTTTCTAGCACCCGATCTTCATACAGCAGTCCGCACAAGCACACAGTCATTCACCTCATCTCCTCCTGTTGTTGCAATGTCCTGCAGACTTTATGCAATATAACTCTTAAAACATGTGAACATCTTGTTTTGGCTGGCTTTTTGACTGCCTCTGGGAACCTCCTAGGAAATGAGCCAGCTGCCACTTTCTGAGAAATTAATTCAGTCCATTCCCAGATGTGAGCCTATAATGGAGAGGCACCATGGGTCCTTGTGGTGGAAGGCTGGTGGCAAAGGCTCTCTGGTTCTGCCAGACCAGTTTGTTTGGCACCACGGAGCAGTCCCCTCTTATCACTGTGAGAGCTTTGGGCAAGAGAGCAGGAAGAGCTGGTCCAGATTAACCAGTTTGTCAAGCCAGATCTAGTTCATTGGTTTGAGGTTTGACAACTCTGTACTAAGTAAATTAGTATTATACCCATTTTAGGCCATATTTAGGACCTAAATGATCTTAGCAACATTATAGATGGAGATGTTTCATGATACTCGAGTGTTTAACTGCTGCATATTTTATACTTTATGGTACATTTTAAGTACAAAAAAATTTAACCTAATCCCTATACTGCCTTTGTGAGCCTTATCACAATCAATCCCACTGAAATTGTCCTCATTTTTACAACCCTCTGTCTGAAAGAAAAAAATCAAGCCAGACTACAGAGTTGGAAGTCCTGATATCTTCCAGCAAGTTATCTATATCACTCTGTGGTAATACCTTGCTGTTATTTTGAGTAGTTCTTCTTTCATTCCTTAGTGACATACTAAATTTTCATCATGGTCACTCTTTTATAGGTGGGGAAGTGGTATAGGGAATATTAGTTACAGTGACATTCCCAGAAAGCTGGTTGTAATGCTATAATAGAAGGTAAGTTTTTATAGATTTCTTAATTCACTAATACCACTACTCCAATTACAGCAGAACTCATGGGCTTGATGCTGAAGTTACAGGAGGAGTGATAGATACTATACGTTGTGCAAGTTACATCAGAAATAAACTGCTTTTTGGCTTGAGAAAACAAGGAGTTCAAGAAAACTGCTATTGCAAGTCCTGGGAAAAAGTATTGTTTGGGTAGAACTTGCGAAAGGTTCTTATTGCCTCTTGAGACAAAGCTGATGGTGCTCAAGAAGATGCAGCTGTGTGTCTAAGCCCCTGCATCTAAACAGAAGTTGTAGGTGTAGGCCTGCAAGGTGGACAGCCCCGATGCAAAAAAAGACACTGTCATCCAGGGCCACAGAGTATAAACACGAGAAGAAAGTCTTGTGTTGGAAACGTTGGTGAACCATTTTGCTTTGCTGCTGATTGATTGACAGGGTTTTTGAGATTACTTAGGATTTTGAAACCTTAGCACTAGTCCCCCAGAGATGGTTTAACGGACAGAACTAGAACATGGCATTATGCAGACACCACCCTCTATTTTTAGAGAAGAAAAAATTTCTTCTCTTCTTTACAATGTATTCAGAAGAATGTCACTTGAATGTGATCCTGCAGATCAGGAGAAATCCACTAGTACACATAGTTGTCTGCAGTATAGTGGATCCTGTAAGAAATTCAAAACATATCAGGCAAGTGCATACCTACCATAGAGAAGAATATACAAGAAGTGTGTGAAATAGTTCTTCCAGCGTTTTTTAAGAACAGGTCAGCATAATATGAAAATGTAATTCTGGAAAACTATTATTTTGTCCACATTACAGGGTTGTGTTTGTCATACTACACGTTTCTGTGCTGATCCTGTTAAAAAGCATGGAGGAAAAAAAAGCACTTTGTCATTTCCAATGAGTCAGCTGATGCAAAGCAGCAGATCCTGAGCTTTACTGGTCTGAGTGATGGAGGCTAACAGCTGTCCTTGCTATGTTGCCTGATACCTAAAGTCTCTTCTAAGGTTGTTTCATCTTGTAGATCACATGGAAGTTAGATGAACACAAAGCAAAATTTCAGAAAGGGAACATAATACTAGTGAGTCAGAGGGGAGAGGGAAGGGAAAGAATAGGCAGATAAACTTGGGGCAGATTTCTCCCTAGATGTTTGTAAAATCTCACTTTAATCCTGAAAGTTTAGGCTGAGAAACACTGAGAACAGAGTTTTGTTTGGGTGAACTGATGTTTCCAGAGGTTTTGGTGATGAGTTTTACAGGTTTTATTTAATTGCTCTCTGTCTGGGAAAGCAGCCATTAATTTGTGACTGATTGGAAATCCAGATGTAAAGTTGAGCCATTTTTTGCAGCTGGGCTCCAGTGAATGTAGTGAACAGTTAAGGGAAAGTACAAAGCGTTCCTGAGGGAACATTTGGGGAGGGAGGAGTGTAGACTGTCTCCCTTCTGGCAAGAAAGAACATCACTAGCAGTTAAAAAAAAAGTTACTTACAAGGAAATGTAGAGTTGTTTCTGAAAGGAATTTGCCGTGTTCTTTTTTATAAAAAAAAGGGCAAAAAGTTGTTTTTGTCTCAGGAAAGGAAATAAATTATTGAACGCTTACTATAATGTTATTAGTTTCCTTGCTTCTTCAAAGAGCTATAATCCATTCAGAAGGAGATGTCCTTTTAGACATCTTGTGTGACGAACTTGTGTTACAACTTCATCTGCTGAACAGACCAGCATGGCACTGAAGCAAAGAAAGAGCAAAAGGTGGCAGCCTGCTTCCTCTGCCTGTTAACAGGCCAGGTCTGCCTCCTCAATACTCTTCTACAGATATGTGTACTTTTAATGTATATGGACAAAGGACTCTCAAGTAACAGCTAATGAAGATATTATAGTAATAGCCTTTTTAAATGTAAAAACCATTTTACTGCCTGTTTTGGATAATATCAGTTTAGACTGATGTAATTTTTGCTTGTCAATTTATATCTTCTATTTCTAGAGGTTCTTCTTCAGTGATGAATTTCTTTGACCTTCACAGAAAATTGGGCCACACCTTGTGCTGAGCCTTTAATGAATTGCCAGAGACACACCCTAGAAGCTCCACTCTGTTCGTATGGATTACTTTAAGGATTATGGACTGTGGTAATCTTATGCAAGAAACGATCTAAAGCATTCTTTGCCATGACCACAAACCTAACTTGGCACTCTCGGCTGTGCTGAGAGCAATGCTGAGGCTTGACTCTGCCTGTGTGGTTGAGGAGCCTCATCTTGGGCCAGTGTCCCACCACTCCTGATGGGACAGCAGAAGGTCTTCTGAGCACTTCTGTTGCTTCATGGAGTGTGTGATGCTGCCACGGGTAAGCACTGTCTATAGTGGCACTCACGTGCAATAGTTTGGAACCATTGAGCCATCAGTAGTTAAGTTCTGTGGAGATGCAGATATGAACTGTATGATCTCCTAAGCAAGCTATCATGCAAGTAAGTAGCTTCAGTTTGTGCTAGAAACATTAAACACTTTATTTTGTCTGTCAGATGAAGCCTGTAATCAGAGCAGCCATCACCTCCTTTGGTATCCCTCTGGAGCAGAGATTGTTGCCCAAATACTGACCAGGCAAAACTTTCTCTTCTATAAGGCAACAAACAAGGTACAACTCAGAAGTTAATTGTGCTTATGAAACATAGTTCCGTCTGTCTTAAGTTCCTCATGCTTTTGTTTTGACCCATCACAGACTTGCACCAAAGACAAATTTCTTCATGAGTCAAAGGGTGGACGGATGTGTCTCTGGAAGGCTGACATCAAGGAAGAGGTCCCTACTAAAACATAATAATAATTATGATAATTAGATATCAGGGCTACTTTGCAAAATGCTATTAAAATAAGGCAAAGTTTTATTGCAGGAAAAGGGGTGAACAGTCAGAAATAGCTGCTGTATTTTGTTAACAAAAAAGTCTTCCTTTCTGAGTTTGGCATTGTTGTATTTGGTAAGAAATCTAAAATAATAATTACAATAGTAATAGAATTTAATTTATAATTGCATATTGTTACTGTAGCAGCAGAGAAAATATTATGAATTGAGATCCACTACCAGTAAGAGCTGTCATAGGCATTAACCTTTGTAATTGATTTTAGTCATCTTTGATCTGATTATGAAAATTCTAGACTTTTGCAATGCACTTGGAAATAGTAGGCTGGGCATGAGAATGCTGCTATAAGTTGATGATTATATTTTATCCTATCTCTTGTGACCCTTGCCCTATTTAAAGCAAATATCAGATGACTTTTTCTGTTTTGTTTCATCAGCAGACTGGATGTTTTAATAAGACTTTAATAAGCAGCTTCATGCACCAGCTGCGATGCAGGAGGGTGGATCAAAATTACATTAAAGGTGGAAATGTATTTCAGGTAACTGCAGACACAGAAGTAGCCTCAGTGTGAGTCCAGCACAGCACCGAGGATTCCTCTATGGACGATGGACAAGGATCCCACCAAACCTAAGAAACCGTGTGCAAATGAGATCAGTTGTCCCCTAGTGATTTTTTTTTTGTCTGTTTTAGAGAGTGTTCAAATGACTAGAGTATTTCTAGACAACTTCCCCCAAGACTAACAAAGTTAGGGTAAATTAGTTCCACTAGGTAAAGAATAAAGGTAAGCTTCTAACAGGATGCTACCTCTGTATGGAGTAGTTAAGTAGCAGTTCTACTTAAATGGCCTGTCAAAATGTCTCACAGATGAAAAGTAGTCTAAATCAAATCTAAGATTCAAATCAAAGAGGAATGGAGGAGAAACCAAGAACTTGAAGCAGATACAGCTCAGTCTTGGACAAGCCTTTGACAGGAGGCACATACACCAAAAGAAGGCAACTAACTCATGCTACTCTTTAGTAACAAGAGCTTGATGACATTTAAATCAATGTGGTAAATGGGTATAAGGCCTATTATGTTTTCAATATATATGTTCTTGATACTTTTTTTTCTTTGGTCAATGTACGGCACTCTTCACTTTCTGATAAAGGAATGGCCTGGCTTTCATTTTTCATTTTATTTTTTGTTGTTGGGGTTTTTTTAGGTTTTTGTTTGTTTGGTTTTGTTTTTTGTTGTTTTTGTTTTTTTTTTTTTTTTTTTTTTTAAAAGAGATAAAGATAACATGCTTCATGGATTAACACTGGTCTTCAGGAGCTAAAAGGTGATTAATTTGTTATATATTTCCCTGGCATGCCCATGCAGTCCTGGTCCCTGTGCCAGGACACCTATTAAGTTTCTTACCACTCAAATCAGGAGCATTTAATCCTTAGTGATGTTCTCATTCTGAGGAGCACTGTGTCTCTCCACATTTCATACCACCACACCCACCAGGCTTTCACTGAATCTTCTCTAGATGGTAATCCCTGCAGCACAGTACTGCTACAGCGCTGGAGTCACCTAATGGAGAATAGGGGGAAATCATTAAGATTACACCACAGCTCCAAGCTATCTGAATCGTGCAAATATGGAAAGCAAATGTTGAACTCAGGAAAACCTTCATGCCACCCATTGTTAAGTGAAAGCCTGGGAGAAAAATGAACAAATACATTGCATATTTTTCTAAATATTGTTGAACTGCTCAGAATAAATGTTCTAAAAATGCTCTCATGGAATAGTGAATATAATAGATACATTTTTGTTGGGACACATTCATTAGCATGAGGAACTATCTGTTTCCTGATTACTTCCTCTCTTACCAGTACATATTAAATCTTTCCAAGCATGTCTGCCTTGTTGCCATCTGATCTGTTCGTTGAGAAGAAGCGATTTAAATTTCATGTTTGCAGGGCATGTGCAAGGGCTTAATATCAATGAATCATGGAGAAGGAAATATCCCAGTTTGCTGGCAGAAGTGTCAGCTGAATGGAATAGTTTTGGGGCCTTTGGCAACACCTTGCTGAAGGCATTCCTGGCGTTGGACACAAGCAAGGCAGATGAAACTTTGTTCAGAGGGAAATTATATAATACACCACGGTGGCCAGAATGCATCATTCATTGTCTTCATAATAAATTAAAATACAGAACTATTAATTTCCTAGGTAATGACAGACACTGTTTTTTAAGTTTACTCTTGATCTGATACAATACATCAAAAGAAACAATTTGTCTTCTATATTTAACGTCTAGAATTTTTTCCTTTCACAGAAGTTTTTCTTTGAAGATTTCAGTAAGAACTGAGGACTCTGACATTTTCATCAGCAAGGAATTTTTTCAGGTGCTTTTGCTCTCAGCTAAAAGAATCTGACCCCATGCTTCCTGCTGGGCATGGCACATCAAGCTGTGTCTTCTGCAACTTTCCTGCTGACCATTGCTCCTACTTTTCAGTGGTGGTGCCAGTGAATCACCACTTCATGCATATCACAGTCAGCTCTCTCATCATTACCAAGATAAAAAAGTTGCACAGACAACTCTCCTTCAAGCTCACCTCAGCTACTCAGTAGTTCTTCCACTTCCTGCCTCATGTCCTGGTTTGCTCTTTACCTTCCACTCACAGGTTTTCTCCTTCTTTTATGCCTCTTTGGAGGATGTTTCATTTGTTCTACTCTGTGTCTGGAGGATCAGAAGCAAACAGCTGAAATGAGCTCCACGAGTCTCCTCTCTATCCCTCTAAACTTCTTTATACATTGTCCTATCTCTGCGATATTTTAACTTGGTCTGAAATGTTGTCCCTTGGTCTTGTGGTTCATAGCATCACACAGAGGAGATGTGTTCTGCTTGGGCCCCATGACTACTGTCTGTCAAGGCTCATTATAGGACTTTTCTGTATCTCTGTTCTATGCCAATGTCTTTCTGACTTTTTCTCAGTTTTCTCCTTAAAAGAAGATCCTAATCCATACCCTAGGCCTGCTTCTGGTCTCTTCTCTTTGTTTCTATCCAGAGTGTTCTCTTAAACTCCAGGTATTTATGTTTTCCACACTTGCTAATCAGTTTCTCTAGAGAACATATATTCAATATAGTCCAACATTCAATATGCAGAAATACTCTTTCAGTAACATTTTACCTCCCTCCAGGAATCACAGTGTCCATGAAATGCAACTGTCTTGTATTGCACTGATAAGTTGCTGGTCTGTAGATAGTGTGGGGGTGTTGCCAATGAATAGCTCAAAAAATTTTTATTGAAAATTAGTTTGAAAGACAGCATTGTGAAAAGAAAATTTTCTTTTCAGGAACTGCATTTGCTTTCATGTAAAATTGCTTCATCTTTTTGCTTCATTGCTTTTCTTTATCATGATTTTTTTTCCAAGTCCTATCATCCATCGAGTGCAACTGAGCTGTTTCCAAAGATGAATTTCTCTTGTTCCACATTTCAGGATGAGGTTATAATTCTAAAATGCTGTTGCTAAACCATTTCTCATGATAAATATTTTCTCTTCCAGCTATAAAATTGGGCGATCCTATTTGTTCTCACTGAGAGAGGAATTTGGAGGTGTGGACACTTTCTCCGCAGAGATTTTTAAGAACAGAACATGGAAGGCTTCACAGGAAGAGATGGGCTAAGTGTTCATTACTATTCCTACTTGTCTACAGTATCACTGTAAGCTAAGAGTGAAAATGGTTTCAGTCAGCAAAGAAATTCAAAGAATTCAGAGCAGTCTGTTACCAGAATAACTGGTGACACCATTGTCACCCTGGCTCGAGATTACCTGGTGCATAAAATATGCATCATATTTTATCATAGGCCCTTGCTCAATTCTTTCCTTTAGACTGCTGAGTGCTTTGAAGGTGCTCCAAAAAAACTCCAAGGGATGTAAGTGTCTGTGGTGGAAATCCTTGTACACAAGTTGACCCTTAGCCTGCTTTGATATCTGTTTTTCCTTACCTGCAGGGATGCGGCACCATTGCTGTTAAATTCAAATATACTAATCTCACCGTGCATCAGTGTCACTCAGAACTTCCTCGTCTCCTGAGAAAACTTCCCAGACACCTTCAGAGTGCTTGCTGTAACTTTGAAGTTGCAGTAAGTCGGAGGAGCCTGTTGGTAGAGAAATCTCACTATTTCTTTTCCCTCTACATCGGGTATTGGATTTGCACCTTGTGCAAATCAGCACAAGGCTGCTGAGGGCAGAGAAATGGTCTGTTCAAATCCAGTTAAGTTCTTGTTCCTGAGGGCAACTGGTAATAGAGAAAGACGTCTGAGCTTGTGTTTTATCTATCTGTCTATGCCTGTACTTCCTCAATCCCACCTTACTACAAATACAGAAAATTAGCTCATTAAAATTTAAAAGAATACTTGATCATTTCTCTTTCCCAGATTCCTGACTTTCCAGACAGCTTAAATTTGTCTAAAATTTAAAATCAAAATAGGCAACTTCACCCACCACAATGAATAGGAAATGTTTGTTATGCCTATTGGTCCCTGTTCAAAACTTTCAGTTATTTCACAGGAACAGGTCCACTGGATGGTAAGAATTGTTCTATAAATATCATGCTGTATGGATATAAGGAAGCAGGATTTGCATGGAAAGATTTATTCTTTATTAAACTAGCTGGTATATGTGGAAAAATCAGGTAACATTTCAGGCTTAGAATCCCTTCTTCAGTTCAGCCGAGATCATGTTCCCACCCATACAGAGATACAGATATGATTTTTTGTTGTTTGTTTCAACCTTCTCACTGATGTACAAGGCTATATGAGCCTGAACTCTGGAAGCAGAAAATCACTCGTGTTGATTATTCAAGCTGACAGCTTCTATCACTCACTTCTGGAAAGGACTATAATTGACTTTGCATAAAAAAGCCTTTCAGTTTGTGCCTCATTTAGGGATTTCAGGTTCACCCAGAAAAGTTGTTTGAAACAAATGCATTTCTAAAGCTGAGCACTGAGATACATGTGACACAGTCAAGTCTCCCAAGACTGTTTTTTGAAGGAATCCATATGCCTGTCACTGACAACACTTTGCTTAATAACTGTAAAGTTGCACTGGTTTTCTCAGTACTGTAATGTCCTAGTGACATTAGGCAAGAGTAGCCTGTACAAGGCTGTTAATACATACTCAGCAAGTATTACCAGACAAGAAAGAAACACAACTCTTCAAGTAGTGGGAGAAAGGTTGTTCTAGTTCTTTGGAAATCTTTCTTGTTTCTTCTTTGACTTAGCAGAGACCTAAAACTGCCCAGTGGTTTCTTCAAGATTTTGCAACCACAAGGCAGAGCCTGGCAGATTCTCAAGCGCGGAGTAAGTAAGGGCAACTTTCTGAATTCACTTGATAAAAATGTTTAGAAACAAGATACCAAAAGAGGTGAATCAATGCTAGCTATACTCTATCCTGGTAAATAAAGAGTCAGGGCTGTGGCCCTCAGTGGGAAGCTGAGCATAGAGCACTGCTCTGTGAGGCAGGGGTGAGGTTGTGATGGGGCAGACTGAGGCACATCTGGAGTTTCAAGCAGAGAAGAAAATGTACAACAAAGGGCAGACCACTATTGTGATATTGCTGGCTCCTCCTTTTCACAGCACATGATGCAGAATGGCACAAGGAAAATGCTGCAGCTCTGGTACTGAATGTCTTCTCCCACATGTGGAGCTGTCAAGTGATCTCTTGGTTGTCCATGCACAAAATTGCGCCTTTCCTTTACTTTTGTCATATAAAGACGTCCCTGTCATCAATTCACAGTGGGCCCAGTCCTGTCAGGTGAAGAAACTGTCTGGTATTGATACACAGAAATCTCAAACTGAGGGATTTTTTTAAAAAGGTTTGGGAGGGGAATATCCTGTACTCCATTCTTTTTCTCTACAGCTCCTTTGGCCCCCTCCTCCCACTTCCACACCCAAGCTCAAGTTTGTAAACCTTTTGAACTATTTTAAAAAATGTACAGGCTGTCCTCTAAAACATAGGAAATTACATTTGATGGTCTATTGTATAAGAATTTCCACATTTAGACAAAAATCAACAGATACAATCTCTGATTTCCTTTTCCCTATACTCCTCATATTTGCCTCTTCTTGCATTGCTTGGTTTTGCTGCTGCCATGTTGTATCAGAAACAGATGTCATCAATTAGAAGATGGATTTTTAACTAGTGAGAGATATGTTCAAGAGCCTACCTGCTCATCCTACTACCATGTATTCACTCTGGGATGGGTTGTCCAACCCAGCTCACATCCGGTGTTTTTGATGCTTGTAAAGGTACTTCAGAGATAAGCTTCTACTCTGTCTGTGCTAAAAATATGTCACATATAAGAAAATTTTGGCTCTCTGATCTATAAGTTCTGAAGCAGTTTTTCTAGGGCTTAGAAAAATAGAGGTCAGTGATATTAGACTGGATTAATTATGTAGCTAAACTCTGAAAAGGATTTCTAAACACAAAATTTGGGTTTCTTGAAATTAACTATTTGGTGTAATCATGGTGTAATTTTTCTCAATGACAGTAAACTCAGCAACAATACTGATTAAGGAAGGAACTCACTAACAGGAGCTCAATAACTTTGTAGTAGTTAAACCCACTTGTAGAAAGGCTGGGGAGGAACACTACCAATCAGAAGAAAATCAGATCAATATGTTTAAAAATCAATGCAGTAAAAAGTAAGCTTTCTGAATTGAAATGAAATCCCTCAATATCTTTAAAAGTATGATTCTGGCTAATTTTGAAGGCAGGAAAATGACTGGTGAATTCAGGAAATAAGCTAAAAAAATCCCAGAAAATAAAAACAAACAAGAAACTCCCCAAAAGCAACAATTACAATAACAAACACACACACACACATAAAACCCTCTGAAAGTAAGATAACAACTACAATTTATCTTTTACACTTGACAAGGGACTTTAGCCTTTGTTAATTTAGATAAGAAGTGTCATTCTTATGCTCAGTTTCCAAACTATGGGATGGACTCCTTTGAACAAAAGATGCTTGCTAAGATCCAGCTTCTACTCCAACAGCAGCACAGACATTAACCTTGCCTTTCCCAAAACAAACACACATTTCTGTATCTATTGCATATGTAAATTTGTTCCTTGGGTGGCACTTGTGAGAAAATACATCTCACGAAGAAGATGCTGGTCACCTCTTAAAGTACAAATTAAAGGCTCCAGCACCTTGATATCCAAAGTGACCCAGGTGCCCATCTCAGACTGGCAGGAATTCCATTGTGGTTAAAACTAGTCTTTCCTGAAATGTTATTTAAGAAATCTGAGGACTTGAGTCCACAGGAAACAAATTGTTTGGTTTATTGCACTGGATTTTTATTGCAAAAAGAAGCAGACATTAAAAAGTTAATACTTTTTACTTTTCGCTTTCCCACCTCTCTTAGTATTTAGGGCAGTCTTCACTGTTTAGAAAACACACATAAGGCTTTCAAACCGGCTAATTTTTGGGCAGTATATCAATTTGTAATGTATAAGTTCAGCTAACAATCATATTTTCCATTGTCAGCTTTCTGGCTCTTTTTTGCTAATCTACAGAGAATGTTTTGCACTGTGAAATACCCATGTAACTACAATGTTTGTATTCACATGGAGAAAATTATAAGCACATGTAGGTAAAGCACATTCCTCATGATCTTTATGCTGCTTGAAGATTAAGAATACAATAGATTAAAAGAATCCAGGAATAGGTTGGTCTCTGGGGAGCAGTCATGGTATTGTGTAAGTCTATGCTGTTCTAATAAAGCCCTAACAGAAATGTCTGAAATATTTCTGAAACAGAGTAGTTATATGGCCTCATCCCCCCTTGGTTTTTGCATTTCAGAAGTAGAACTGATCAGCAGAGTATGTGCCATGCATTTTAAAAAAAATCAGAGTCCAGCTGCTGCACAGTAAGGCTGTTCAGGCTCTGTAGTTTTACCAAACATCTCAAGATTCTAATAAATACTTGGAGCTAGATCAAGTAAGTTCAATGTAGTTACATTGATTGGCAGGATCTGAAAAGCTGGACTGTTAACTGCTTCCATCAAGAAATCACCTTGTGATATGAAGCATGTTATCAAAAGATTATTAAATTTAAAATAAAATATTAAATTAAAAATTTCAATCTTATTAAAATACAGTGGCCAATGGTAGTGTCACCTAAAAAGCATTAGAAGTGGCAATACCACAAAATCACAGGTGACACACTTCAGACAGAATTCCTAATTTATGATCCTTTTGCTATGATGCCAGCTTCAAAACAGTATTTATTGTTTTGGCATTAAATAATATTTCAGAAATAAATAAGTGAAAATAGGCATCTGCTTATTTTTGATGGGTCATAGAATCATAGAATCAACCTGATTGGAAAAGATGTCCGAGATCATCAAGTCCAACCCTTGATCCAACACTGCTGAGGTTACTAGACCATGGCACTAAGTGCCACATCCAGTCTCATCTTAAAACCTTCAGGGATGATGAATTCACCACCTCTCTGGGCAGCCCATTCCAATGCCTGATTACTCTCTCTGTAAAAAATTTTTTCCTAACATCCAACCTAAACTTCCCCTGTCAGAGCTTAAGATTGTGCCCTCTTGTCCTACTGCTGGTTGCCTGGGAGAAGAGACCATTCCCCACCCAGCTACAACCTCCTTTCAGGTAGTTGTAGAGAGCGATGAGGTCTCCCC
>VZRE01015508.1:6769-165883 GCA_013396775.1 Cephalopterus ornatus | reverse complement strand
CAGGTCCCTCTGCAGAGCCCTCCTGCCTTCCAGCAGACCAACACTCCCCCCCAACTTGGTGTCATCTGCAAATTTGTTAATGGTATGCTTGATCTCCTAATCCAGCTCATCATTAAAGATATTAAACGGGACTGGGCCCAACACTGATCCCTTGGAGACACCACTAGTGTCCAGCCACCACATGGATGCAGCACTGTTCACCACCCCTCTCTGGGCCCGGCCATCAGCCAGTTCCTAACCCAGCACAGAGTGCCCCTGTCCAAGCCGTAGGCTGCCAGCTTTTCCAGGAGTATGCTGTGGGAGACGGTGTCAAAGGCTTTGCTGAAGTCCAGATAGACCACATCCACAGCCTTCTCCTCATCCACCAGGCAGGTCACCTGATCATAAAAGGAGATCAGGTTGGTCAGACAGGACCTGCCTTTCCTATTTGCTCTGACTGTATAGCTTTATTCTTACTCAGTTTCAGTAGTAACAACCTAAGTTCAAGGTGCATGTGGCAAATACTACCAACTTTCCAGTTATCGGTAAGAAGCCAAATGCTCAGGGCTCAATGTAAGTCTGTATCCAGCAAGATCTGACTCTCAAGCATGCACTGCCATATCTGCTGCTTTCTGTTAAGTTAGATTATTTGGAATGACACAAATAAACCTTCAAGAATATCTTGCTATATGTTACTGAAACCCTTAAAATAATTTCCATGATGTTGGGAATAAAAAAATTATCTGAGGTAATCAAGTGTGCAGAAAATATATCTGCCCTGGAGAAAGTTCCCATTTTTTTCATGCCTATTTGGCCATGTGAGTATTATGAGATTATGTGTTTCCCTGTCTCACTTTTAAAAACCTTTTGAATGATTTTAAGTCATCCTCTCGCAGAACCCAGACAACGTCAAGACCTAAGACCAATGTCAATGACCTAAGATCCAAATGTTGTTATTCCCTGTGAAAGTTCATGAATTAGTTTCATCTGACCACAGGATTGGACACAGAACTCTCCATGGACACAGTGGCGGTGCCTTCAATCTGACCCAAAATCTTCTTTGATTGTTAGATTCATAGCCTGTTAACATCTGTAGACATAAATGAATCACAGCTTTCTATGCCCGTCAGTGTCCTTTGATTCAGAATCTGCCTTTTGAATGCTGATGCATGAACTCAGTTTTTGGTCAGTGCTGCTTTGATGATTTCTGCACTAAGTTCCATTTTGTGGTGTAGGCATCCCTGTGTTAGCTTGCAAAACAGCCATTGTGAATGAAGGCAGTGTTATAATCAGATGTTGTTAGCAATAAAGGCCTAATTAGACTCTAGTCCCATGCATGGTGTCACACCCAAATAGACTCTTATGCATGCACTTTTATTGTGTGGCATTTTTAATTGAATTCTTCAAAGCAATCTAGGATTCACATCCCAATGATTATAACCCCAGTCTCTTTAAGGGTGAAATCCTCAAATGCTGTGGCCAGGAGAAAACTTCAAAGCAGAACTCCTGGCAACTCTACATGCTCCAGGAACAGCAGGTCTGCAATGCCCCAGTGGAATGTTGCTGGGGAGCAACCTCAGCATGTCAGAGTGCATGGTGTAGACGTCTTGGCAAATGCTTCCTTCCATCCAGCCATAGACGGTCCTGCAGGATCCTCACACTCCTGGCAAATGTGACCCCTGGGAGTGCAGTAATGCTGCTGTGAGCAAGCAGCAAAGATGTGCACAGCAGTGTTACGCTTACAGCATTCAATATGTGCCTACTTTACTCTTCTCGCATTAAAGGATAAAGATTCAGGTCTTGGACTGATGCTTTTCTTCCAGTATCCTTTAGGAAGTGCTAAAGGCAGAACAATATATCATATGGGAAATGAGACTTCTGCAAGACAATTGCTCAGAAGGTTTTCTTTTTACAAGGCAAGGACACAGAGACCCATATTTAATGCCTAAACAAACATTTAAAGTGATATGCCAAAATATCAATTTGAGAGCAAATAAATTATGTAGAATTCGTCCCACATTTTACAAGGGAATTTGAAATAAGGCAGAAGTCCTGAAATGGCTGCTTTCAGACCTGAGCATGCCCATGGTTGCTGTGACCTGAACTGTTTCTTGGGCATCTTGACCTCAGCAGGAGAAAGCGTAAGCAGGTTTGATGGTCCTGTCTTCCGGCATAAGTCCAGTACCTCCCTACTGCTTTGGGCAGGGATTTCCTTTGTTGTTGGACATGTTTCAGCATTGAATAGGTAATCATGTAATTTTCTAATCATTACAGCCAGCTTGCATTTCACTGAAGTTAAGGGACAGGACCATTAGGTGCATTTTTATGAGTTTAAATAAATGTAACAACCAAGTCGTATTAGATACAAGTTAATTGAAAGATGACAGCAAGATATGTTTTAATTTTTTTTTAAGAGATTTGTGCCCTTTTCATTAAAGAGCAAATAATTTTGTTTCACATCTCCTTGTTCTGGGGAGAGAGAGGCAGAAGTTTCTTTTAGTCAGTCTGGCTAGGCCGTCTGGTAGCATATTAGAGAAGGTACTTGTGTGGAAGTAGAGTTTCAGAAGTGAAAATAGTTTTGCTAAAGTCTACAGGGAATTTTAGAGATGATGTTCAAAAGGATGCACTCACCCCCCTCTTCTAAAGATGGTTTTCCCATTAAGATTCACAAACTGTCCTGGGAATTTAACTTGGAATATTGCCTCTGATTCAAGAAGACAGTGACCACATTTCCAGGAATTACCTCACTAAGCTCAGCAGAGGCCATTCTCATTCCTTTGTTGCACGTGGCTGGTATGTTTACATCTAACACAGGCATTTCTGACCTTTCGTACTTTCTGCTTTGCAGATATTCAAGTTGAAAAAAGTTAGAGTGATCTGTGTGCAGCTTTTCCCACCACTTTAATGAATGGCAAAATATGAGCTCTTTCTTCAGCCAGGTGTTTATTTCTCCCTAACATATTTACAAAGTTTTTTGCATGAATACTGAGCTAACAGTAGCATTTGCTGTACAACACTGCTGTATTTAGTACAACTGAGGATCCTGTAGTCTCCATTAACTGCAATGTCATGAAGTTTACTAAAATATCAGGAAGAGTTTGAACCATGCTGTTAGGTGAGCTTTCCTGGACACTGGGGTGGAAGGGAAAATAAAATGTTAGAAATGCACCTAACATCTGAGACCCCATTCTACAAATGGATACAATGAAGTATAGAAAGGTTGACTAATATTTTCATCTTTGAAGCTACAGGCCCTCATTAGCTTTTGAAAAATAATCAGGGTCAGATGTGGTACAGACTTACAAAGTCATCTGTAGTCTGGAAAGATAAAGTGAGAATGGTTGTTTTCTTCTCTTCACCTTTTGCAGAATTCAAGAACTTCAGACAGGTAACAGGCAAGCAGTGAAAAAGAAGCAAATTTTTGATGTAGGCACTCAAATATGCTTGAGATCCCAGGATGGTGGGGAGCTCCAATTTATAAAGCAATTCAAAAAGCAGCTAGATAATTTGAGGAGGGAAGCATCCAGGCTCTTCAACATAAGAATGTGCATGTGAGGTCCAGCAGTGCCTCATCTGAGGATATCTGAAGGCTGGGAGGGTGTATGAGGGGGAAGAACCACTTGGTTCATGACCTGCTTGCTTTTGTATCCTTTCCTCTGCATCCATTGCTAGCGATCAGGTCCTAAATGCACTTTCAAACTGATCCGTTGTAGCAATTTCCATCCTTTTGTCTCTAGGTAAGCAATGCTTAGACACAGATTTATTTTAATGCATCTTTATTTCAAAAATACTGTCAAGCCATTTCTAAGTGATTTGAATAATTCTTTTTCACATCCCTAGTAAGCGATGCCAGGGAGCATTTGCCGTTCAGCATTTGTGAAAGTGCTAATCTATAATCAGATAGTAATCTGTTCCTTTGCTGTCTGGAAAGAAAAAAATTGCCATAAATTCATAACTCTGTCATGAGGGCTGCAAAGATCAAATGCTTTTTGTTTCTTCTTTTCACCCACAGTAGTCCCCTTCACAAAGTAGCTGCAGTAAGCAGTGGCACAGTAAGTGAATTTCAAATCACTCTGGTCTTTGTTTGACCTAGAAGTCAATATCAGACAGGGACACAACTGCATTATAGCTTCCTTCCCACAACACAGCATTGTTTGGAAGCTGCCCAAAGAGTATTACACCACTGACTACATTCTTAGCCCAGTGGGTATCAGTAGCCCAGAAAATGGGTTCCCTCCTTTGTTAGAGAACTTTATATTTTTAGCCAGACCCTTAAGCTCTGTTCTCTGTTTAGCACCATCAGAGCCAGTAACAACAGAGATACTCTTATAAACAGTCAAATTTTATGTCAGAGGATAAAAATGTTCTCAATAGGAACTTTATTGTATTTTTACTGACTGTTAATGAAATGGCAGACAATGCTTTAAATGTTGTTTGCTTATTTAATGTTCTCTTCCTCCTTCCTTTCTCTGCACTCATTTTTGTTCTCAAACTTAATATATTTATTCTTCCTATCTTTCAAGCAGTAAGACCAATATGAGCACACGGGCACTAAAAGTAAGGCATCTATCATGAGTTTGCATGTTAGTGACATGCAACATGTATGTTAATATTGTATCAGTGAAAACCATTGTTCAGGGTGGCAAGATCATTATAAACCCTTCCTGTTCTCTAAAAAAAGGCAGAAAGTTCAGGGTACACTAATTGCATTTTCAAAGTTAGGCACATGCTTCACTGTTTCAGAGCTTAAGATTATAAAACATAATCTTTAATCCTAGCTATCAGGGAAGATAGTTTGGGATAATTAATGAAAATTTAAGTGTGTAACTAATCTGGCTACAACACAGATTAGGTATTATAGTCCTGACATATACCTCTCCTTACTGAAGGCCAAACAGCCCTTGGGCCTGATCCAAAGCACACTGAGGACAGCAGAAGTCTTCCCATTGACTTCAGTGGGTTTCCAACCAGACTGTTTGCTGTTATCTATTTAAAAGTAATTTTTTTTGCATTTTCTTGTGTTTTTACAGTATCTGAGCAGCTGCTAATTAACCACATGGGGATATAATGGAGAACATTTACCAAAAGAATGGAACGCCGCTGGTGTGGCTCAGGGCAGGAAGCCCATGCTTGCTGCTGACAGCAGCTTCCCTGGGGCCAGGCGCCAGGCTCACTCCAACGGGTCCAAATCCCTGTGAAAGGAGGGAGGAGTGAGGCCCTGCCCTGCTAGGACAGGCTGTCAAATCACTCAGGAAATGGCTTTCAGTCCTGGCCCCGCTTATGGAGGGTTTCCATGAAGATGTTCAGCTTTAAGGTCGAACCCAGAGAACAGTCCTGAGAAAGCGGGAGTCTGGCTCACTGGCTTCCTTTGCTTCCCAGAGCTGCTTCTTGCAACCCACCCTGTGTGAAATATAGCTGTAAAAGGAAAATGGGCTCATTAATATCCCAGCATCCTTGCTTTAGACTTCCTTGCCTTTCCGTGTTCGGGGTGCCATAGCAATTTGTGGTGCTCTGGGTTTGTGCTGGACATGAGGAGTTGTGTGGACCACAATACCGTCTGGAATAGGTCTGGGACAGCTGTGATCTCTGGAACACCACAGCCATCGGGCCAGGCACAGGGAGCATGGGCTGGTGCTGCTCCCAGGGGCACTGCAGCAGCTGTGAGCAAGGACCAGCACACAGCCTGTGGCAGGACTGGGTTCAGGTACAACGTGACGTACCCCTGTGTGAAGTGCTTCCAAGTGACATGTGGAGAGATGCAGAGACTTAGAGGGGCTGCCTATGCTCTGAAATGCAAAATTGTTCCACAACACTCCAGCTGAGGTTAAGATGGGAGATGAGATATACCTTTTACAAACTGAAATATCACTTGAGCTTAATTAAAAAACTGTGATGATGAGAGTTTCTTAGCAAAGACATGGCATCTTTGGTGACTGAAGCAATTGTTTTGTAACTCAAAAGTGACAACACAAGTCTGTACAAGGACACTGCCATAAGAATTATATTTGGAGAGTTGTTTTTTACTTCTTCTGACTAGTCTTTATGAAAGACCATAAAAGTGTATCACAGAGAGATTAATTTCTGTCTGTGAAGACTCACTGATCCAGTTTTTGAAAAAAAAAAGGAGATTTAATAGCCATCACCATAGATAGGAAACATTACTGGGTATTTCCTACATATATGCACAGTGGTTTCACTGCCTCACTTTAGAATGGAGGAGCAGACTCACAGGTCTCTTGGGAAGACGGGTTGGGTGCTTGCATTTACCCAACATGCCAGTGACTGCTAACTTTAGTGGTGTTTCATTGTCCCTGGGAAAGCACAGCTTCCACACCTGACCTTTTTGGGATCATCTGAGCATGCAACAACACAGAATTTCCTAGGGACTAGAAAAGAGTTGAGACTGTGACCTTGTGGATGTTTGATAGAAACATAAAGTGATGGTTCAGGGCTTTCTAACCTTAAAAGGAGATGTCATGCCTACCAGTTGGCAGCTATGACAGGTACGTCAGTTTCCCCCTGTTGTCACTGTTTGCCTATTTTAGCTGGGGTCTTCAAATCTGAAGAGGAATTGTACTGAAAGGATGAGTGCATGCATGAATTTCAGACTTCTTAGTATCACATAACTCAAATATGTTACATTTTGAAAGAGGTGATACCTGAGAGGAAGAGTGAAAACTATCTTCGTTTGAAAGGTATGCTTGACCGCAGGCAAGTGTCTCCTGCAGGAAAGTGGATGCTCTAACCATCCTTCTTCCATTGCCAGCTTAACATTACAGTTTTGAGGATGTTCCTTGCAGTTTTTTCCGACCGTGGTCTCATGCCCTAGTGAAGACAGGCCAAGAGAACAGCTTTTCAGGGTCTGTCTGGTGAGACCTGGCTCCAGAGCACCCATCCCAACTTCAGCCACAGAAATATTCAGAGAGGTTGTACTATGCCTGTGGATGTAGCTCTCTACCTGTGTTGGTAGTTTAAATTAGAAGATCACAGTGCCTTTTTACAGCTCAAAGGTCTCACTGCCCCAGACCACTTTGCTTACAATTGGAGATATTCTGAGGGCTTGACTTGGCAGCTAGTACCATTCTTTTTAACATTTAAAAACACTCTGTGGATAATCTATACATTTCTCTACTCATGAAGCCAAGATGACTCAAGGCAGAGAAAGTAAGCAGCAGACTTTCTAATTCTAGCCTGCCAGCTGGAATACAACCCACATGACTTGTTCTCATCAGCAGCTCTCAGAAGGTCTCTGCAGAAGCAGAGTGAACTGAGGGCCGTTTTCTACTTCCCATGTGACTTAGTCCAGTGCCAGGTTTTGCATTATCTGCTATTTCTTTCTGGGGGCGGCAACAGGGATTAGATGTCTCATTAGACATATGCATCCTAATAATAGATCAGGGATGAGTTATGCTTGAAGAAAAATATGTATGGGGAAATTTGTCCCGCTCTGCACTGTATTCACTCTGACTTAGGTCAGACTGTCAAACAGATGACTAAGAATAGCAGTGGCACGCGGTCAGTGAGAGTGATGACTCAGAAAGTGGTTTTTAAGCTCAAAAAAATCCTCAGAGTTGTTGCCTAGGATTATAGATGCGTGAGGAACATAGGACTGAAATTAGGCCTTTTGGTTATTCTTTTAATTATTTGTCAGCTTACACATTTCCTCATGCTGATCTACCATGCAATTATTTTTAGAAGCAAGTGCTTGCCCTTGACAATCATTCAACATCAAAAGACATGAAAGAAGAAAATAAAGCTATGCATTAGCATTTTTATAGGCCACTCATGTAGTTTCAAACTTTCAAGAATATATAAACAAAATACTATCACTTCCTCTCCCATCAAACTCCCTTTTTCACATTACAGGTATTTTGTTTGCCCCTATTGCAACTGATAGGGTGAAAAATGGATAATACATTGCAAGTTCCAGGTACCTTCAGAGTGGAGGCTTAAAAGCAAATGTTTTAGATGTCATTTGATGGTCAGGGTCTTGAAGTGTCCGTCTGTCTGTTTACAGGTAGTAACTGGAGATGCTGAGCTGTAAACTTCCTTAGAATATTAAAATTTCTCCCTTTTCTCAGCAGCATGCTGAGTTTTCTGCATTGTAATGAGTCATGTCATTAGTGTTGGAAAGCACTAATTCCTAATTAGTATAAGTTTCTCTAATCAGCCACCAAAACAAATTCAATAGAAATCTACTGTAATACATTTTATTTACATCGAAGGCTTTGTACGTCATGTTCAGTTAACTGCATCTTCCCTAAACCAGCTTTAAAATAAAATTAGTATGATCAACAGAGGTCCCTGGCTTAGGATGCATGTGACTTTTTACCATGAACCTTAATCTTGGGCACCAAAGCATTCACATGATTATTTAATACATTTTTAAAATACCAAGAAACACCAAGAAAAGTACATGACTTTGTAATCACTGATTTACTATTTTCCTCTCATGTACAAATGGAAAAACCCAGCACTTTATACATGCAGCTGCTTTGCTTGATCTTCTGGGACATTATTCTCTCCTGGATAGGAAATGAATTGTACAATTTGAGATTTTTTTTCTGCCAAAAGGTTTTCTTCTGATTTCACCCAATACCTCTCCTTCAAGCACACCTCAAACTGGAGAGTGCAAACTGGCTCAGAGCTTTCCTAGAGAACAAGCTATAAAATAGTAAATATTTGGAGACACAATATTTAACATGCTGGTCTGCACTAGCAGATGAATCACCCTGAGGATTTTCAATGTGAGTGCTTCTGTTCACAGACCCAGGTACTTGAAGGGATAGTAAAGAAGATGAAGGGAGGTGCCAAAGGCTTCCACACAATGAAAGGGCAGTGACACTATACACCCAGGAGGTCCTGCAGACAGCCTTGATGGCTACCGGTGCCATCTCTCTGGGCACCCGGGGAAAGAGAATTGTACACAAACAAATCATGTGTAAATGCCACCTTGCAATACAGACCAAATTCCTGTGCTGACAGAAAAGGTTAATGTAGCCTCTAAAGACTGTTTTTAGGGTCGGTGTGTCTGTGTCATTTCTCACCTGGGTCTGTACTGAGGAGATCTTTGTCCCAGACGGGTATGATAATGAATAGTGGCATATGCATGTTTTCTGGACACCTGACTTTGCAAATTCTTGTCTTTTCAGGGCAAACACTCAGTGTTGTTCAGTCTTGTTGCCCCAGAAGAGTTTCAAAACAAGCACTATGTGTGCAGTATGTTCAAAAAACATGTAGGTTGACCTTGGTCATGGCGCTTTAAATGTTCTTCTACAACCAAAAGTTATTACTGATTTCTGTGATTTAATCTAATTCTTTCACTTCCTTTCCCAACTGTTGTGTTTCAGCAAGACTTTGTGAATCTAAATCGCATGTTGCTGGACCTTTCAAATACATTCTCAGTGCACATTGTTTCAAAATGCACGAACACACACAGTAAATAGAAACAGAGAAACAGCGAAAGGAGAATTGCCCTAGATTTGTCATACAGGTATGCAGAGTTGATCTTTCAATACACACTGTGGAACCTGGGAAAGACTTGACTAGAAATAACAGACAAATATTAACTTTCATGGTTCTTTTTTTAATAGAGCATCCAGTTCAGTGAGATTCATATGGTCCATCAATGCTGCCACATAACTCTGTACTTATATATATTCAAAAGTAACTTTTGCCTAGTTTTTGTGTTTGTGGAGCATTCTTCGCTCATATTTTTTTAATTCAATTTAACCATGTTTATTGCTTTATTCCTCTTTTTTGAAAAATGCTTCTCCCAGTGTAGTATTAATATCTGAGAGCCTCAATTCATAAAAACCCCCAAGCCAACATCAAAATAACCAGTAATCTATTAGAAGAGAAAGCCTGAAAATGTGTTTGCTGGCCAGAAGATGTAATGAAAGGGCTGTGAAATACTGTGGTTTTTGAACAATAATAGGGCTCCACATGTTTGGGGCTGATGACAATGAAATCATAAGGCCTAGTCAAGCATTTCTGAGAGTTGAGATTTCTGTGCTAGATTTGCACTTTAGGAAATCTTTCTTCCCCTAAGGTGGCATCATGTCTGTAGTTAACCTCTTCTGCCTCTATACTACATAAAAGGCAGCTGGCTGTGTTAAAACATCCGGCTGGAGAACAATATTCCAGTTTCCTCCAACAACATGCTATCTCAGAAGTCTTTTAAAATAGTTTATAAAACTTTCAATAGACGCAGCAAAACAATAAGTTGATAACTTCAGAAAATCATCAAAAGCAAACTAGGAAGTAAAGCTTTTAGAAAAAAGTGGGTTATGAATGAAGACTGACTGTGCATTTTTTCATGTAAAGAAGATGAAAATATTCTGTAGTTGGATAAGGTGGAGCAGGGACTCTGTCAAGTTACCACTGTCATTGCCTGCTTTCAGTAATAGCAAGTGGCAACTCCCTGTCCACCAATTGATATGTCATACATATTGTCTTTGTTTCTTCTACAAGTGATAGCAAATGCTTGTCAGAAAATTCATGGATGATTAAGTTCTGATCCAACAGAATTTTTTCCCTCACCACATCCTAAATACATTTTAATGGTCTTTGTCTATTGATAATTTTGTAGAAAGTACTCCTCTTGCTCCCGTGCTGACATTGCAGCATTCAGAGACATTTTAACAGCAGATCACCATGTTCGAGACCACTAAATAACACAGGTGGGACATCTTACCCGAGATTCATTGCAGCAGAGTCTGGATTTTACACCGGCTAGCCTAGAAGAAAGGGATGCAATCCAGAGGGACCTGGATGGGCTTCAGGAGGGGGTTCATGTGAAACTCATGAGGTTCAACAAAGCCAAATGCAAAGTGTTGCATGTGGGTTAGGGCAACCTCTGGTATTAATACAGGATGGGGGATGAAGAGATCAAGACCAGCCCTGCTGAGAGGGACTTGGTGGATGAGAGACTGGACATCAGCCAGCAATGTGTGTTTCCAGTCCAGAAAGCCAGTTGTATCCTGGGCTGCATCAAAAGCAGTGTGGGCAGCAGGTCGAAGTAGGGGATTCCGTCCCTCTGCTCCGCTCTGGTGAGAGCCCATCTGGAGTACTGCATCCACCTCCGGGGTGGTGATGAGCATGCTGAGACACTGGAACAGGTTGCCTAGAGAAGTTGTGAATGCCCATCCCTGGAAGTATTCAAGGCCAGGTTGGATGGGGCTCTGAGCAACCTGGTCTAGTGGAAGGTGTCCCTGACCTAAGCAATGGAATGAAACTAGGTGATCTTTGAAGGCCCCTTCCACCCAGACCATTCTGTGATTCTGTGATTCTAAATCTTCTCCTAGTCTTTGCAAGAGAAAATACAGTTTTAAAAAAAAATTTGAAGTCTCTTGTTATCCTTTATAACACAGAAATCTGATTTTTTAGCTCTGTTATTAGCTGTTCTGCTCCCGGATCTACTGGAAAGGAAAGAGAGCAAGAGGCTTCTCCCCCTTCTTATTTATACCCTGGTTTACGTAAAAAATTGCATGGAATACTGGGAAGATGACCATTTTCTCGGTTACAACTTGGTTATCAAGAAAGGTCTAAAATTAAAACTACTACACCATAAGCACCCATACACATTAAAAGATGTACTCCTGCAGTGACTTCTGCTATCAGTAGACTTACGTGAGTGTTATGAAACAGAAAATGTATTTTTTACAAGTGTTGTTTTCATTTTCATCAAAGCATTTTGACCTTTTCAGTTATTAGTAGTGTAGGTTTCTTTCATTCTTCCACTGAAATTTATCTTCAAATCTGCTATAATCAGGAGTTTGTGGCCTCTCTGCAAACTGCTTTTTTGATTCAAAACTGCTTTCTTCCAGGAAAATTTGGTAATAAGGAATCACCTTATTTGCTCTATTCCCTCCCAGGCTCACAGGGCTTTGTTATATATCCATGTGTATAAGCTACCCCATCAGAAAATTCACACTCTCAAAGAGTCCTGCACAAAAATGAAGGCAATTCTATATACAGAGGAAGAATCCCAGCTGTTGGATCATATTTTTAACTGCTACCTGTGACCTATGTGGGGAAAATTCACAAAAAATTACAGTGTAAATTACCAAGTACTATCCAAGTGAAATCCCTGAAATCTTTAGCCCAAGGATTTCCTTAGCACAAGATGCCAAATCTTGTCATATGCAGAAACCTGAGGCAAGGAATAACCTGTAGTCAGTAAGGCAGTGCAAAAGCAAGTAAAACGGCTTGGTTACATTACCAGGACAGAGGAGAGACTCTGGCATGAAACTTTAAGGTGAGGTATGTTGAAAAGTGTAAAACCAGCACTGAACATAAGTGGGATCTTTGTAAGAATTCTCTTCTGTCTTGTTTAGTAGAAAAATTTTTAAATGACTGATTAATGTTTTTTTTCCTCTGAGTGTTTTCAGTCCAAACTTTAATACTTTCAAACAAATGTGATCATACTTTTTGTTATTATTTTTCTTCTTCTGATTGGAGAACATTCACAAGACATAAACAGTATGATATATTTCACCAGTTTTTATAAAGAAACTTTTGTTGAACAAAAAGATAAGTGTTTTTATTTAGCATTTATAAACAACTTTAACAGCTTTTATTTCCTGGCTATAAACATTGCATGAAGTTACTCTTCCACCATTCATCCATCTTGAGTTTCATGCTTAATATGGAAATAAATGATACATGTGTTGGATTTTATGTCAGAGCTTTCCGTTGCCCGAGGGCTGAATTTCCTGCTATTGTTTGCCGCAGGTAACTATATATACTCAATGATCACACTGAAGACTGGTGATTTCTGAGATTCTTTTTGGCTCAGTACCTACAGAGCCAGAGTCCAGAGCACACATCCTTTCATTTGGGTTAATAATGGAAAAACAGAAAATACCCTTTTCTTTTCATGGAAAGACTTTTTTTCCTTCCCTTTGAAATCAATGTCAACATTTTCATATGATTAAGAGAGAATTCCTAAAGTGCCTTGAGAGACAGATTGTTATGCTGACTGAGATCTAAAAGGAAAGCTGTGACATGGAAGTGTGTTCAAACTACAAACAAGTCAGTGCAAGGTACTCTGATCCTGGGTTCTTTAGAAAATGACACACAAAACAATTTTGGCGTCTACATCTTGACACATGGTCCTTTTCCCCTGTCTGCCAGAGCTACTTGTGGTGACCAAACTATCCTGTTCTAGTTTCCAGCTATACGAATGTGACTTGACTGTCCTCAGTGAATGTTTGGTTGTGAAAATGACACAGTGAAAAGTGGTTTGCCCTGCTGTGAGTGCATGAAATCAGATCAGATCTGCTCAAGAAGATGACAGAACAGCAAATGTTGTGGTGATGGTGGGGGAGAGGACAGGTTGTCTTCCAAATCTAGTCTGCTTTTTTTCAAAATAAACATAACTTCCCAGGTGCTGTGATTAGCAGCTACCAGTGCTTGCTTGTTACTTTTTTGGGTATTTGAATATCCAAATACCTACTTAGATGCTGTAGTTTGTTTGTGCCACCCAGGGGGTAGACAAAAACCCCAGTGGAAGTAAGTTCTGATAATACGAAAGGAACCAATTTTGCAATGACAAGTGTGCAACCTGATCTTTGTGAATATTCTTCAGCCCATGAAAATTGCTTGTATTTACTTCAGAATCTCTCTCAGTTACAACCAGTGATTCCAAAAGGAGTAACTTTTTCTCCATTACTATTTAGCTGCCACAGCAGTAAATCTGCCTTCTTAGAGACATGTGTGATCTCCTTGTACCATAAGTGTCTTGTATCAGAAACTGTTCTCTGTGTCAGTACATGATAGCACAAGTCCTGGCTTCATTGTGTTGTTGCAGTTGGATTACAAATATTCTTCACTTTTAGAGAAGATCCAATAACAAATGGTTCTGCTTTCATATTGCTAGCAAACAAGATAACCCTGTCAGATAAAGCATTCTTTTCAGGAAAGTTTATTTAAATTATCACCCTGTGTTTATTTTTTCTATAGAAGTTGTAGATGAAGCTCTTGAAGACTTGAAGAACTGTTTTACACTTTATGGACTGATATCAAAAGGAAAAAAAATTAAAAAGCAAGTTTTTTTCAATTAATATTATACACTATAAAAATTAACAATATATGCTGTTGAGGATTTTTACTTTTCCACAAACTCCTACTGAGTTTACATTTATGAGACTTTATAGGCTTTTTGTAAGACCAGTAACCAGGCAGATGTCATACAGAAGCATCAGAAAGAAAGTCTAAAAATGTGTAACTATATAGTCTTGCTATGCATTCAGGGTCACCTCTTCCCCATCAATCATTTCACAGGAGTCAATCACACTAATTACTGCATTTTAAGCTGATGGTTTTCTTAGGTTAACTAAGGAACACTAATGGATTTCTTAGGTTAACTAGGGGAAAAAAAATTTCTTGTGTTAACTGAGGAAAGCAAACTTATGCTCTCTTTCTACATCCTATTTAGATGACAAAGGAGATACCTCAGGTTTTCTGTCTTTTGATCATGTCCTCTCTTCCTCCCAGTTTGAGAGACTTCTCATAAATTTGCAAGATTAAAAAATGTTATAGCCTGTGAATGGGTTTGTAAGCAGTAGGAGCACATCAGCTGCAGGAGGGTGTTTATGTGTTATGAAAAGGATGTGTGTGGAAAGGCATTACAATTACAAAGGATAGTGTCATCGTTTATAAGTTATTTCCTTTAATGAGTACTTCTATTCAAATCCAAATGGTGCTTGGAGAATTTTCTGCTACTGAAAAAAACGTTCCCTTCCTCTTGGCTGTGCTACATCCTTGCACCACACCTGGCAGTGACGCTGGTCACATTCCCATTGCCTGGCTTTGGATCTGAATGTTCTATGATGTGATCACAACATGGATGCTCAACTAAGCTCCATGAAGTGATGTCCCCCTTTCCTCTGGGACATAAACATCATGCTGTTGTTGAACTCTAACATAGTTTCTGTGTTTCACCCTTTCCCCATCTGTTGAAAGTACTCTCCACAGACTTACCAAGAGAAGGACAACTCAACGTGAAGACTATTTGGGGGAGTCCTGAGTAACTTCCTGATGAAAAACCTGAAATGAAGCTTGAGAATCTTGTTTCTATTTTGTGCTACTATTTTTGCAAGTAGAAAAACTGCAGTATTTTTAGAAACAAATGAGGAACAGAGATTCAAAGTTAGTTTTGCTTCCAGTATTTTGAGTGTTTGTCGAATTCATGACAGTGTCCTGGAAGCCCAAGCTGGATTATGACAGTATAACAGCATATTATTTCATATAGACAAGAAGGACCTTTTAGTTCCCCAGATTCCTACACATTTTCCAAACACTACAATTGCAAAAAAAAATAAGCTACTTTTGAGTTAGGATAGGGAAACTAGCTGGAAAGCAGCCATCAGAGGTGAAGCTCTGCAGTGCTCTGAGCAGGATCTTGCACAGAGAAAGCAAACAGTCTGTGACTGCTACCTGGAGCAGTGCACATCATGATTGGGGGTATCAAGCCACTCAGCCCAGCTTCAGCGGTGCAGGGCTTTTTTCAGTGTCATATTTGACTGGGCTAATTGCCATCTTCTATACAGGATGTTTTCCAGGAGTGATGTATTCTCACAGTGACTGGGGATAGTTCCCCATCAGTCTGTCTAGATGAACTCTGCCTTCAGCAGGTTCCCAGTAGATGTCCAGCAATGTTTGACAACAGCATAGGTAACTTAATTTTTCTAAGGAACAAGAAATAATCTTGGCTGTTTTCCTGCTCACTTTAACTATTTTTTTAGATATTAATTCTGATACCACAGCCTTACCTAAAAAATAGCAATCGTATTGACATCCCTATGCTGACCACTAGTAACTATTGGGGGGGGGTTCCAACTTGTTTTTAGATGGAAGAGCTGTTGTTAACATGGAGCTTGACAATATCTTTAGTCCAACATATGTCTTCTACCTCAAAGTGTTCAGAGGTATCATACAGGCTATTTCTGCTTTGATAATTCAGAGCTATTATATGGTTTTCAGGAAAGGGCTTGAGTAGTTATAGTAAATCAAAAGGTACATTCTTCAACTGTTTTCATAGGCCCCTATTAATACTCTGAAACTTACATCAAAGAACAATACAGCAATTCTTCACTAATCCTAGAAAAGCTTCGGTAAGATGACACTTAATCACCATCTGATCCATAAAAGTGTCAGAGTGACAAGCATAGCTTTTTCAGGAGATAGAGTGTCTTCTAGTTTGCAAGCACCTCAGCATTTCTAAAACAATGAGAGATTTAAGATTTTTTTTACTCATTTCAGATTTTCTCTCTGTTTTTTTTTTCTCTCAAACTATTTAACATCCATATGCTTATATACTTTGGATGAAGGAGTATCTTGTGTCAATATATTTCAAGTATAAGCAACTTTAATCTCCTATTTTATATGCCAAATCTATTAGAAAATGTAAGTAGTAGAAGAAAATCAGGAGTGTCGTTTGTGCTCTGAGTAATCTGTAGCACTTGTTTAAGTTGGTTCTTTGTGCCCTGAGCTGTTGCCCCAGGAGAGCGTGTACTCGTGAAGCTGAGGAGGGACGAACCAAGCAGTGACTCTCACAGCAGGTACTGAAGAGGTGAATACGAATGCTCTGCAGCAGCAACTCCATAACAGTTTCAGTGGTGGAGAGCAGGAGTCTGGTCCCGTGTCACTCGATGTGACTGAAGCCACGTGTATGAATAGATAGTTCTCTGTGTGTGCATGTCTGTGTGTGTGTAGATCTACACAGATTTCACATCTTACCTATCCAAGGAATTTGGTGTGTCAACACAAGTCTTCTGTGCCCTTGACTAGTTTCCCTTCCCTGAATCCCTTCTCCCTAGTAATTTCACATTTCCAGTTAGCTCATGTGTTTCAGGTCTCATTGCTTTTCTCTGAACTCTCTCCATTGATCCATTCATTTTGCACTGCATTATTCAGGACTGAGAAGGCATCCTGGGGGCTTTGCTAGTGACAAGCAGAGCATGTGGGTGACTGCAGCTTGCTGACTATCCTCCGGACTGTGCATCCCAACAGGAGGTTTGCCTTTTTTTCAGTAAGGCCACATTTGCCACTCGTACTCAGTCTGTGATCCACTATGCAGTCCTAGTGTTTGCAGTAGTTTTTGCTTTTTCTCCATCTGTTGTTTATGTTCCTGCTGGTATTGTCCAGTGCATTTTTTTCCCCCTTAAATGTCCCCCTGGCTGTTTCAAACTATTTCCTGGGTTTGTTGAGATCATTTGAATTTGAACCCTGCCCTCTGGTATGCTTGCATTTCCTCTCATCTCTGTACCCTCTATAAATAACAATGTGGTTATTACTGAGGACATTGAACAGGACTGGACCAGCATAAGTCCACATGATACATCCTTCCACTTTGAACCATTGACTGGAGAAGTATGGGTTTTGCATCAGTTTGTACCCCTTCTCTGTAGCAGCAGCTTAATCTAGTCTAAATGTATGGCATGTTTATGAACATAGAATCATAGAATGGTTTGGTTTTTAAAGGACCCTGAAGATCATCTAGTTCCAAGCCCCCTGCCATGGGCAGGGGCACCTTCCACTTTTCCAAAGGCATTAACTTAGTCCAAAGTGATTGCCTCTGTATTTCACAATATGCTCTCTGCCCAACTGCAGACAAAGCCAGAATAAACTGTTATGGTGCTTCTTGATTACACCAAAATCCCCAGAAAGAGGAAGCATCAGGGAGAGCCTTAATCTTAGTTCCTGTGCTCCTGGCCAGAGGGCTCAGATCCTATCTGGAAAGCACAGATATTTATGCACCTAACCTTTCATAATCTGACTGCTCTATCTCTTGTTAAGATAAATGAAAACATTTGTGTTGACTAGGTAATTAGGGACCTTGAATGTTATGTTTTACAGTGTCAAATTGCTTTGTAGTCTTTTTTTTCTCCCACCATTCAGAAGGAAAGGGGGTTTGTGAAGGGATTAATACTCCTTTTAAGTGGATTTACCTATACAAATCTGTAGGAGTCAGTAGGCTATAAAACTCTGAACACTATATGGCACAAATGCAAAAAGGTGGTGGGATGCCCTACAAAGCTATGAACCTCTGCTAGGAGACTATACAGCGAGACTGAGAGCTCCACCTTCACTGTCTCGCAGATTTTTTTTTCATATCAGATGTGCAGAGCTTCCAAGAAAAACATGCATATGTATTTTAGATTTCAGCTCTGAAAATTCATACTAGGATCTGAGAAATAAACGAGATTATTATTGGCATGTGTAAGTATTGTACCATAGCTAGAGACACTGAATATTCCCCTGATAATTAAGTCTACAGATTTCCCAAAGCAACCCTATACTCTGTCAAATTTGAAACAGGCTGTACATTAGCTGGCATGTCCCACAGCTCCACTACAGGTGTCTATTGATGTAACTTTAACTGTGACAGTGTATGTGTAAGCTTGAAAGACAAGATGAATTCGCGCAGTGTTTTTGACCCACTGTTGACATAGGTGTCTCTTCTAAGGAAGCCTTATCCGCCAGGAAGTGTGCCAGGGAGTGTGTTTTGGAATTCAATAGAAAATTGTTTTCCCTCCCTTACACTTCTCACAAATAATATGATTGGTACTGATGATCACATTATAGGAAATATAAAAAACTCTTAATTACTTTCAATTAATACTCCACTGAGAACTTGAAAATAGATCCAGCTGTAATCCATTCACCCTACCCTTCCTAATCCCTGAACAATTGCATTCCTTCTGCTTTTAGTTTTAAAATTTTTCATAACATTTGAGGAAAACATATTTAAATATTGCTTTGCTGCTTGAAAGGTAGAAAGAACTGTATGAACTGTACTGTATGAATGCTGCCTAACACAGCTTTCCCTCTCTGTAGTGTCTAAGCACTGCATTATTCCCAGTGCTGTTGTGCCCTTTAGTCCAAATAACATAATTTTATTGTGTTTCCCATCTGCAGCACGATGGCCAATAGCCAACCACAATGTTTTGCATTGAAATGGTGAGGATATGCTCTAATTGCTTCACTAACAAAGACCTTGATTACATCTAAATTCCAGGATTTCTGAAGGCGATTTTTTCATAGCATCAGCCTATTTGTTTCTGACTGATTACCCCTTCAGTGCTAACCTTTCACTCCTTTGTATCCCAGAAAACAACAGAGCTTCTTTAATGCAAAATGAAAATTATGGAAGGTAGCAATGTCTTAAAAGGCACAGTTGAGCAATTTCTAAATAGCACAGTGTTTATCAGCATAACAAGTTGCTTCTTGGAAAAAAAGTGATGAGGATGTTTTATGAAGCACAATTGCTTTAATAACACAGCCTAATCCCCTCCTGAAATCTTTGTGATTTCAGGAACTGCTCAGCCGCATGTTTGCTGTCTAGTCAAACTGTCCCAACAGGTTACTGTGTAAAAAACCAGCAAATCTATGTGCTAGGCACCTGGATGTATGTGAATTCACTTTACAGGAATACTGTTGCCCCCACAAATGAACTTTGGAGAAATGGACAATGGAAGTTTGAAGTTTGAGCAGAGTCAGTGGTGTTGCCTTTACTTTCATCTCCTTTCCATGTGGAAAAGACTAGGATGTGGGGTATGATATCCCAAGTTTAGCTATACATCACCAGGAGATGCTTTGCCATATTTTGTCCAGTCCAAGGAAAGGGCTTTGGTACATGGAGTCCTGATGCAGCTTGTATTTGATTTCAGTGCTCCCCATGAGAGCACTGGGGCTGAGGTGGACTCTTGCCATGAAGCTTGTTTCTCCTTCCCCGGAGAGATGTCAGAGAGAGCAGAGGCAGGCAATGATGTCAGGGCTGTAGCAACTGGAGGAGGAGTACGCCTGCAGGCATTTCCCACTGCCTTGGGAGATGCAGGTGAAATGAGGTGTGACAGAGCCTTACAGCACTTGCAGAAAGAGTGACTGATGGGAGAGAAGTGTGTCTGGGGTACTCTAAGATAGCTGGGATTTCACTACTTGGGGTGGATGCTAGATCAAGCTTATTGCCTTAAATAATGCTGTTTATACATCAGCATCAGGTTTCTGATATTTCTAGGTTAAGTGCATACACAAGCCATGGAAATGGCAAACGGACTTGTTTGTCGATTTGAAAGCACAGTTCAAGACACAGACATTGTACCTCAATCTAGATATTCATTCCAGAAGTATCTGACCCATGTAAAAAGTTTGGGAAAAAAGAAAAACTAATTTACAATAAGACATAAAAAAGACCTTGAGACTGCAAAATTTGTATTCCCCCAGATTCTCCCGGAGATCCCAAATATTGCTTTACGGACAGCAGTATCCAAAGCTCTGCATTTCTGTGCTGATTTGTACCACCTGCCTAATTGTTTTTGCCTTCAACACTATCAGTTCTGTTGCACTTTTCCTGTTTTGGAAAGTCCCCAGCTCGCATGACATTTTTAAGTGACCTTTGTATAGAGTGAAAATGCCAAATACTAGGCTCCTGAACAGCGTATCTGCATTTAGTTAGGAACTTAAAAGCCCAAAACTATCGTTATTTTAATGCCAAATCTCTGGAAAAATAAATACAACTAAAACTTTCTGAAGAAAGTTATGTCACCGAAAAGGAGATGACAGTAACTAAATAAATGAAGACTAGGTGAGCAGTCCTTTTCTTTTATTCCATTGCTGTTTCTAGATCTGGAAAAACTACAGTTTGTACTGAAATGAATATTTATTTCCTTTGCTCACGGAAATAAAAAGCTGAAAACTAATATTTTATTGGAGAGGAAAATTTTCATTTAAGCTCAGAGAAGCATTTACAGGTTACATCAGGAAAATCAAAGGAAATACAGATCTTATTTAAAGAACTGTCTCCTCCTTTGCCTGTGACTCAGGGGTAGGAGACAAGCTCTGCTCAAAAGGTTCTGGACCAGTTCCACCTTCCCAGAGCCAGGCTGGGGCGAGCGGCTCCGGCAGCCTCGCTGGCACCTTGTTGCACTTTAAGGGGAGAGAACGAAGAAGGTGCAGAGCAAAAATCCAGATTCATAAGTCAGTTTCAGGCAGATTCTGAGCTGTAAGAAATGTGTCTTTGACTCTCTGTTAAAAGACTAGAAGAATAATCTGGAGGATCACATAAAAAAAGAGTTCACACTGTACGTTATTATGAAAGCCTGGTGGATGATCTTCACTTAAAATACACTGTTACAATCTGTTTGCAACAGATGGTACAAGGGGTATCATTCTGCCTCCATTGCTTGTTACAATCACTGAGGACCTGGAGTCACTAAACTCCGATACTCACAGAGGTGAGTTTTAATGGTAAGGCTAAATAGGGGGGATTTATCCCTCCATCTAGGTTAGAGATGAGGATAAACTGCTGTCCAGAAATCTCACAGCCTTCTCTCACAGCTTATATTTTCTAGGATTCATCCGTTTGCCTTCTGGCAGCTGCCTGCAGTTAGTTTGCATTTACATAAAAATGTATCCAAAGCTGGGCCCAGACGCTAGCTTTTCCAGTAGTGGGTAGAGAAGAAATGTGACCTTTATATCTCACATTCACATATGATATCCATCTCTTCACTCTCTGCTTGGCCAAACCAATTTAGACTCTGACGTTCAGGATCTGTCTTGACTTTGAGAATTTGTGTTCTTGCCTGTAAACCCAGTAGGCAAAGGTTCATGTCAGCTCTGCAGCTCCTAATGAGCCAAAATAAACACACATGCCTCTCACAGTTGCTTTAACCTCACAGAGGAGGCAGGGGCAGCCCTCAGCGATGGCACGGAGGCAATGATGGGATGAAATACTCCGTGTGGTTAGCATGAGTGTTGTGGTAAACACTGGCTAATGGAGGCAAAAATTAATAAGCTGCTGTAGTGCTTTTTTTCTTAAACAGATTTCCAGGAGCCTAGCTTTGCTTTTCATTGTCTTTTCCTTAGATAAAAGCAGAGTAAGTGCAATGGGGGAAATGAATAGCTTAGCTACTCAGATGGGCTTGATAGCAACCTCTACCCAATGCAACTCCTATATGTGCTTAATATTAAGCATACACTTAAATGATGTACTGAAAGTAGGCTGGATTGCTGAACACTTCAAAATGAAGCCCTCTAGCCTTAAGATTTCTGGAGTTCATTCACATCTCCTCCACACCATTTCACAGGTTTATCTGCTCTTTTGGCAGACAAACATGGAATATATTCCAATTTTTTTTCCCTCCGGTAACTGTTTTCTTCCAAATAAACATCAGGATACAAAACATGGTACTAAAAGAAGTAAAAACTTTTTAGGATGAGTATGAAACAATGATGTGCTAAAATCATAAAGCTAAAACAATAAATCATACAAAAATTCAAAAATTCTGCTGGTGAAGATAATTTCCCTATAGGAACTATTCAGCAATAAAATGCTTTGCAGGAAAGGAATATTGAGCCCATGAGATGATATTTTTTACACATATCAAGGAAGCAGTGTTAGCTCTCAGTTATGGATTACTTGCGTTTCATTATTTTATTCAGAAATCATCTGACCATTTATACAGAAAGGATCAACAGAAAAGACGGTGCCATTCCAGAAAGAAAACTTAAATCAGTCATGTGGAGCCAAAGACTATTTTCTGTGTTGAGAAGCTTTTATTGGATCACCATAATATTTTGGATTAGTTACACTATGGCTCTGAAATACCAAATTATAGTGTAGACATTTTCCCAATAAAAGGAAATAAGGAAATAAGAAAATAAAGAAGCACAGTGCATGAGGCTTTGGTCACTGAACTAAGCTGAATTTTAAGAGCCAGTCTCAGTCCAGTGCAGAGAAAGAACTTCTTCACACTCTTTCATAGACTCTAGTGCAGACAACTCCTTTCATGGCACATTCCTAAGGCACAAAGGAAAAGATTAATGTGAGGCTTTTGCTTACACCAGGTGTGTCTGCTGCAGTAACATCTGAAGTCAGTGAAAATCCAGATGTCACATTTTACATCTTTACATATTTACAGAATTTTCAGAGCAAACAGCAAAGCTATATTGCAAATGGAGTTGCTTCTTTTTTAACAGCTTTAGACTTCATTAAGTAGCATATTATGACAAAAAGATTGCAAAATTAGGGTCATCTTCCACAAACAAATTTATCTTCTTTGGTATTATTGCTGGCTTGACAGAAATATTAGCCCCATCTGATTATTATAGCATGGCCCACCACTTTCAAATTTATAAAGTTGGGGATTCTTTTGTGTAGGGAAGCAGAAGTATCCTGGGTATTTCAGAGGTCAGGATTCTGGCCTAAAAAACTTTGCCCTTCTGAGTCACAAAATATTTCTCTTCACCCTCTCACCCCAGTGGCCTTCAGTGGCTGCTGGTGACTCATAGCCACAGGATGCCTGTGACAAAGGCAACGGGATGTTGAAAAAATACCTCATTGGTCCGCAAATGTGAGGCCTCCTCCACAAAATTGATGAGGCAAGGGGCAGACAACAGGACACCAACAGAAGAGGTACCCTACCTCACTGCTCTATGAAGATGGTTTAATGATTAGAAAACACACAGAAATGCAGCCATGAAGAATGCAAAAACAAATCACCTTTCCTACCCAAAGGGAGGCTACAAGAGAGGTGGAGATGGCTTTTTTACAGGGGCATGTAGTGACAGGACAAGGGGGAATGGCCCTAAAGTGAAAGAGGGTAGGATTAGATCGAATATAAGGAAGAAATTCTTTATTGGAAGGATGGTGAGGCACTAGAACAGGTTGCCCAGAGAAATTCTGGATGCCCCATCTCTGGAAGTGTTCAAGGCCAGGTTGGACAGGTTTGAGCAACCTAGTCTAGTGGCTGCCCATGGCAGTGGGTTGGAACTAGAGGATCTCTGAAGTTCCTTCCAACCCAAACCATCATATGATTCTAAGTAAGAGAGCTTATGAAAAAACATAGTCAGAACAAGGTAATATGTAAAGGTGTAATGCTGCTGACTTCAAACAGGTCTCCAAAATTAGTTCTACTCCACTCTTAAAAAGCTTTTATGTATTTTTTTTATACTTTAATACTTTAAATATTATATTTCATTCAAAAATGAAATATTAATTTTAGTAATGACCCTGACATCTAGGGTCCCTAAAATGTGTTATCACCCTGGCTTGGCCAACCCATGGCTTTCACATGGCTGCTAGAGAAAGGAGCATGTAATGGGGGATGATAAACATCCAGCATTACCCTTCCCCAGGGAAAGACATGGTTTCCTCACAGCAGTGGGTATTTCGGAGGGGCTGTCAGGATCTGCCAATCCCTGCTGCAGGGACACAGAGCTGATGATTTTCACACACTACACCTCAAGAGCCTGCTTAGTGCACTCAGCATGCTCATGTTCAAAAGCAAACAAAAGTGTATGAACTGATGGGCTTTAGTGGAAATAGATATGTGAAAAGGTGTAAAAACAGTTTGCTAAGGTTGGACAGGCTTTATTCCAATTATAGGGAAAAGGAAAGAGCCATTCTGGGGACAGCAGTACCCAGCTTGTAAAAACTTTTTTCTATATTTTGCACATTTCTGCTATTTCAAAACTTCATTTGTTTTAAGAATAATAATATTGAGAGCAGTAAGTATGCTGTCATTTTATGGCAGCTCTGGTACTATAGTCACTTTAAAGACAACTTGCTGTATGGAACAGTATTTATTTCCTTCCAGCTTGTTTTCTAAGCTTACCTCACTCTTTCTGCCTCCTTGACAAGCCTAAATTGATACTCTGTTTAGACAGAAACAACCTAAAGGCTGCATCCTTCTGACCTTTGTCAACATACAAGAAACATGAACTTACCACCACCATTTTCCCATCAACCAGTCTTCTCTTTATCGTGGTCTCTTTGCCATTCCACTTCTGCACTTGCACCAGTGAACCTTTCTCCAAGGTTATGACACTCTACAAAGGCCAAGAGAGGAGTTTCAAACTGCAGTCCAAGCTTTGCAGATTAGAGTAGCAATTCACTTTATATTCGGCAAGATATGCACTCTTGGTAATGACTAATGACACACTTAGTAACATTAGATTCAGCACCATGCTGTTTCTTCTTTCAATGCTTTCTGTGAATAGTTTGGAAAACTTATAGTGTGCTAAGGGGTTAGGAAAAGTTCCTCCTAGAGATGTCCAGACCACTCAGAAATTTTCAGCCTCCTTACCTTTACTTTCCGGTCATCTGCTGTTGTTTCATCAAACTGCTGGCCCAGTTTGAAAGAGATTGTTGTATTTTTAAATGTGCTTTCAGTTCTAATGGTTACTATGTCTCCTTTCATACTGATGATCACATCAGGCCTTGCCAGGCCACCTAGTTTCCGGGTAGCTAAGCCCACTCCTAGAAATCAGAAACAAAACAATCATTACATTCTATAAAGCAAGAAATTCAGTATCCTCTCATGAATCTTCAGTGGAAGAATAAGGAACAGTTTCTTCTTGAATACTGTAATGCCTGATTTAGATGAGACGCTAATTCTTCAAATGTGGAAGTAGGAATGGGAACCTCAGGGTTCAGAGGCTGAGGCAGCCCCAGCTGACAGAGTGCACCTTCAGCAGGAAGTCAAGATATACGTGGTTATACACCTGTGCACATTTGCCTGAGAAGAAACATAGTTGGTTACAAATCTGTGTGAATTTGTGTAAAGACAGAATAGATAGAAAAATTCAGAGGAGTGGCTTATTTCTCATAAAATCTTGTAAGAATCCTTTTAAAAATTTTTTTTGATACATATGAGAATTTGCATTTTGTTGACAGGTGTATGGAAGAAACTAGATACTGAACTGTCAATATGCTGGTTCTTGTTCAGTAGAACATACCTAAGACTGGGCAATTCCTAGGTTGCTATTAACACCCCTTAAGGATCGTTACATCTAAACCTCAGTGAGAAGTACAAGTATGAAATATAAAAAATGTCAAGGTATAAGGGTGAAGAGCTGCAAAGAGCTTCAGGGACATCCCATGTCAGAAGCTGTTTGTATTGCCTAGTGCTTTCCAGTCCAGTTCATTCTCTACATGTTGTGAAGTCTGGGGCAAGTAGGAATGAAGGCCATCGGCAATGTGTCACTGTTTTATAAAAGCAGAAAAGGGATTGCTGTAGTTAGTGCCTTTGTTAATGCTATGCTGTGCTCAGACAAAAAGATGTGTATAAAAGGGTATAAAGTTTTCTGCAAAGTGTAACACTGTTTGCAGTAATTATTCTATACAAAACAATTCCATTCAAATGTTCAGAAAAAACATCTGTAGCTGGACTTTCATCCCACATTCACTCTGGTTAACTAAATAACTGCAATTCTTTTATCATTCAGTCTAACCTTTCAAATAAAGGGAATCAGTGTCTCAGTGAATCATTTATATAGCAATAGCAATGCAGTAGCTAACTGTCTGTGTACTTGCTATACAGGAATGAAGCCAACATTAAAATGAAAAACAATGCCTAATTTATTACATTCCTGGCATTCTTCACTGACAGATAGATTCATTCATAGGATTTAGAAGTCTGAAACTGAAGTGTCATGAGATATCAGCTCCATTATATATTGTAAATTATCACAAGGCACGAGTTTAACAGTGCAATCAAGAGGAACATAAAAAAATCTGCATCTCATGACAGAAAAACAAATTATATCAGTTCAGTTCAGTTAGATAGAAGTCAATTTATTACAGTAATTTGTCACCTACCTTTTTCATTTTAGATGCTAAAGGAAAAATTAAATTACGCTAGAAAAGTAATTAAAGTCTTTTTGTGTCCAGAAGGAAGGCAGCATCTATGGGCAAAGCACTCCCAAAGGAAACCTATTGAAAAAAAAACAACAAAAAAAGAAAGAACATTTCTTACCCAGTTCTTTCATATAGTCATCAAAATTCTCACTGGAAACAAGTTTCCAGGTTCCCACAAATCGGTTACACATCGTACAGCCTTTGTGAGATGTTGGTCCTGCAGAGAGAGACAGTGGCCACAACAGTTCTTGGTGGGAGTCAGAAAGATTGTGTGCCCAACTCAGACCTCACTGGCCTCCTTTTAAAGACGTCCAGTCCCTGTGGCAGTCAGGAGGGGCCAATAGGAGAGGCAGTGCCAGGGCAAGACAATGTGCACCTTGTCCGAGGCAGTCGTGCCAGTACCAAGGCTCCGGGTGACGCCTGCCTCTGTTTCCTCCACTGAATACATCAGGACACTGAAGGCACATGGGGATGGGGATGGGATGTTACCGCTGCACCCCCAGAGCAGTCAGGGGACACTGCAGTAGGGGTGTCAGCAGCAAGTACAAGTACAGGAGCACTGCATCCTCATGACATCCAGCTCTGACTGTCCTCCCAATGTTATTGCCCTGATATCACCGTATAGAATAGAAATCTGTAATCATCATCGCATCCAACTGCCCAACCAATCAAGGGCTGACCTAAAGTTAAAGAATTTTGTCAAGGGTATTGTCCAAATGCCTCTTACACACAGACAGGCCTGAGGTTTGACCACCTCTCTAGGAAGTCTGTTCAGTGTTCAACCACTCTTTCACTAGAGAAATGCTTCGTAGTGTCAAATCTGAACTACACTTGACACAGGTTTGAACTATTCCTGTTCATCCTATCACTGGGTATCAAGGAGGAGAGATCAGCACCTCACTTCTCCTCCTCAGGAAGCTGTAGAGAGTGTTACCACTATTGTCACTTCTGTGCTAGTAAGATAAATCAAGGCCATGTGGATTTTGGAAAGGAACTGTCAAGAAGCTGGTGTGGTTTGTGGGGTTCTTTAACTTTCATGATCCATCCTGGAAAGGGTCTGTGGATTTTTTCATTTAAAGGCAGAACTGAATTATATTGTTTTTCTTCATCAGGTAGATGATCCGAAGCTGTGGGTTCTTCCCTGCACATATCCCAGGCAGCATCACAAAAAGAAGCAGCCAATCTTTGCTGGCTCTCTTTGTCTGCAACTGGGCATATCCAGAAGATTGGTGTATCAGTGGAGATCAGCTCTTATGCTTCATAGGTGGATGGCATAAAAAAGGGACAAGTCTTTAAAGTGCTTATTCCTAGTTCAAAGTCCTTTGGTGAGAGGCAAGCAGGTTTGCTGACCTGGGAGGAGGGAATATACTGCTCTCTTTTTGTCTTTATGCACATGGACAGTTGGCCTGTTACAGAGTTAAGGGAAGATTTAGGTCAGCACAGTCATATAAAGCATTGCATTCAAGTGTATCCTACTACTGTCAGATTTCCTCAATGTTCCCTGCTCCCATGAAGAGACTCCACAGCCTGCCTGGGTTCATGTCTTCCTCGTGCTGGGGAGCCCTGAACTGGACCCAGCATTCCAGCTGTGGCCTCATCAGTGCTGAGTAGAGGGGAAGGATTATCTCCCTCAACCTGCAACACTGCTAATGCAGCCCAGGGTATTGCTCATTGTCTTTTGCTGCCAGGGCTTGTTCCTGCTTCATATTCACCTTGGTCCACTAGGACCCCCAGAACCTTTTCTGCCAAGCCAAAACTAAAAGATCGAAAAATTTGAGTTTTCAGTATTCAAAACTTTTTTTTTTTTTAATCCAAATTTAGAACTATTGTCTTGTGATTAGTAAAAATCAAACACAAAGAACAATCCATAAACCATTTGTATATTTGACAGTCAGGAATTTAAAGCATTGTAATCCAAGACACCTCAAACTATCTAAAACTACTTAGTGCAAGACCACATCAGATGTAATTCTATCCTTCCTCTTCCTAAACTATCTTCCTGGAGAAAATTATTACTGAGTATATGTAAAGATTAGAGGCTTCTTTCTGACTTGGGTGAACAATAGTTACCTGTTTGTCTTTTTTGTATGATCGCTGTTTCTGGATTATGACCACTCTTCAGATCTACGTTGTAAGGATGGAGATACACTGGGATTACAGGTTGTGGGACCAAATTTCCTGTATTTAGGGTTGAAAGAGTGAGATGGAGCTACTGCTGGGCCAAGGAGGGTAAGGTCTGAGTCTTGTCTTGAAAGCTGTCATAAGCAAGAAACAGATAAATAATACAGTCTGAGAAATGAAACTGTTGTAGTCTTTGGATTATATTGTGGTTATGGGGAAACAAGAAGGTCTTAAGTCACAAATTTTGGTTGTATATGCAAAATGGTCATAACATCAATAGGGTAAGCTGAGCAAAACTTCCTGTTGCTGCAGAGGTCTAATGACACTGCAGTGCAGGGAGGGAACGTCTAGAGTGATTGAAAATGAAAACAAGGTAAAAAAGTAGGAAGCAGATGCTATATCTGTAATACATAAATAAATGTAATATGTAGATCTGAAGGTGTTGTCCACACAAAACTCTTCTAAAACAGAGATGCATTATATCACATTTTGTGTAATGAATAGCTAGCTCTTTTATCCAATCTCTGGAAATGAGAAAGCTCCTCCTAAATGAAACAATCCGTTATTTCTCAAGAAATAATATGAAAATATTCTACCGTTGCTCCTCAGGCATTCTTTGTTCTTTCATTTAATTGTCTTATCCACATAAAGACACTTTAACAAGACAGGGGCTGGTGCCTTTGGGAAATAAAAGATGATTGGGATGTTGAAAAATCAGGCCCAAAGAAATTCAAGAAGAGCAAATTGGTCAGAATAGAACAGCTACACTGCAGTACCAGTAACCTTAAGAACAAAAGTGACAGAGAATTATTTATACAGACAAAAACCCAGTCTTAAGCAGTCTCAAACAATGTTGACATTGCTAACATCTATCTCTTTGTCACTAAGAAAAATCAGTACTTTCATTTAAAGGACTTGCAGTTTAGAAAGAACAAGAGCAGGGGATTGTATCTCAGTAGAAATAGTTGTAGAAACCAACCTTTTCTTCAAGTTTAAAGGGAAAAATTGTCAAGAATTGTAAGTACATATGATAAGGTGGAACTTTGATTCCATTTTTTGCTCACAGTTGCAGTAAAACAGAATTTGAAATCACTGAACTTGGAAATTGTGAAGCAACACTAGAGACGAAGGTAACTTTTGATAAAAATAGTGAACTAAAAATTCAGAGACTATTTAGAAATAAAGGTACTATTTAAACAAACACAGAAAGTAAATTTATCTCAGAAATCCTTAGAAATGTGTGCTGTTGCCTCCATCCACATCTGGGAGGAATCACTTCCATTTATTCAATAAGTCACTAGACTGCTGCCTTTTTCAGACAAAAAATTTTGGCCTTCTTCAGAGAATAAATTCCAGATGTATTCATATTCTAAGGAAAGCATCACTAACTTCATTATGGTGCTGTCCCTGTTAAAATTTATAAACAGAATGTCACTTTATTGAAATGTTCAAGAATTGAAGTTTTAAGTGGCTTGATTCATTCACAAAGTTTGAATTCATTCACCAGGTACTAAAATAAATGGTAATGCTTTCAGAAGAGATTACCTGCCTCTGAAATATTAAGCTGTGAATATTCAAATTGTAACTGTTGGCAGTATTGAAAACGTAAGATTTCTGGAAAATAAAGGTTGCTATATGAATACTGGTAATTTGACCTCTGAAATACAGTATTTCCAAATCTGTGAACAATGGTATTTATTTAATTATGGGCTGATATTTAATGTCTTTATGTAGCTTATTTCAGTCAATGTTTCTGCTTCTTATAATCATCTCTCCCATGTAGATTTTCTACCACTAATCTGCAACTGCTGTTCTTTAAGTTGATGAGACTTCACAAGCAATGAAACAAAGTTAAAACAGAGGAGCTATTAGTTCATGGCTTTTTTAACATTTCCTACAGGATTTACTGATAATCTTTTGGAACTACTTTTAAACTAGTCCTCAGCTCATGCAGAGTATAGAAGTCCTTCCTTTTCCCCTCTAGTTGTATAAGCAGTGCAAAAACTCGGGAACAACCTGACTCATGCAGAGGAAAGTTCAAGTGTATGTGAGGTCTCTGCTGCATGGTCCCCTCTGAGAGCTGACCTCAGGAATGTCAGGAATATGAGGAATTTAGCTCACAGATCCTAATCGCAAATCTTGAGCTATGGTCATTTCCCCGTTTAGTGGTTAATGCACATATTTTGAGATTTATTGTACAGGCTTTCCCTAGAACTCATTTTTTTTGTCCTCAGTTTGAATCCTCCCAGGTGTAGAAATCATAGAGTCTGTGGATGCAAAGTTTTGAAATACAAGACCAGGCCTACGAGCGTTAGAAGAAAGTAGTTTGAAAATAAGCAGAGTTGAAAACATGGTGTCCAAAGGGCCTTATATCTAGAGAGGCTCATGTTCCCAAGACTGATCAAACATAATGAGCTAGTAGAAAATACAGGTTAGTAATAAAGGAGGTTGTAGCACTAGCAAACTTGTACAGGCCTTTAGTAGACCTGGTAGTACTTTTTAAGCTATGACTCTTAATTCAAGGCTTTTTGTCTAATCTTGGACAAAATGAGATGTTAAAGAAAAGCATATTAAAAAAATGATCACAGATAAAATCTACAGCAGCTGTAATTTCACTCTTGAGGGAGGAAAAGACAAAATCAAACCACTTCAGATGGTCCCCAGGTTTAAAATTGCATTTGTACACAGAGGAGGTGCCTGGTACCCTGCTCATGTTTGGAAGCCAACTCTGGTCATCCACAACATCCACAATCATCTGTAGGTTGTCCTTCTCTCTGCCCCCGAAACAACAACTTCTGCTTCAACTCAAGAAGAGCAGCCGCTTTATTCCCCTGGCTGTGCACAAACTCCTTACAGTGGGTAGCCTACATGCAGCACTCACCAGATGATGTTTCTGTGTCCAGGTCTACATCTGTCACTGTCACACAAGTGCCACTCACTGGATTGACTCTGATCCTCTTTCCGTAGTGAGACGGGTCACATTTACTGAGTGTGGTACTGCCTTCCACATGATGCTTTCCAGCACAGCACCCTTTCCCACATGACATCCCTCCCAAGCCCCTTTCTGACAAACTCCAGCACAAGCATAGGTTGTAGAAAGCAGAATATTTTATTGAATAGGCACACAAATTAGACTAGCTGCATGTAATTGCTTTGGGATATATCTGAAAAAAGTACAGTTCTCTTTGAAACAGATTTGTGGAGTTTTTCTCCTTTGGTTAAGTTGTTTTTCTCCAGCTTCAAGCATTAGTCCTGTGTGAAGGTGGCTTCTTCATGCTTTTTCATAAACTCTTTTGCAGGAAACGTTATTCATGGTGCATTCCTGGAAAGAAAGGTGAATTCAATCAGCTTTTAATTCTCACTAAATATTTGTTAGTCAGAAGGTAGAGAAGTACTTGTCATTCCGAATCGGTGTAAGAAAAATTTGCATTTCTCCTCCTCTAATACCAATTGTCAAATTTTGAGATCTTCAGAAACAGAGGTCTAAATACAAGCATAGGACTGAAAGAACATTAAAGGACTGCTCCGGCGACCTCCAGGAGAGTTCTAGTCTTTTAAAAATCTCTAAAGAAGGCTCCTAGGACTTCTATGGAAGGTGACTGGACTCTGGAGCTGGACGTTAGCCTTTTTTCCTTTCACCTTTTGCAGCTGTGGCTTGCCTTCTTCACATGTGTGCATAACGCGTGCACACACACAGAGCTTTCAGACTTGCAGCTGCTGGTGTCAGCCTCTGCATGTTAGGCTCTGTCCTCATCTGTTTTTCTGTTAGATCAAACTCTGTTTTGTTCAGTCTTTCTTAATGAAGTTGTTATTAAAAACTATTTCTATTTCTTCGCCTCTGGTCTCTATCCAAAGAAATTTAAATATTAAATTTATGGACATATTATTTTTCCCTAGGGAAGGGCAGAACTCTTCGGGAATTTAATGTATGTGTATCATTTTGCAGCATGTAGCAATCTCAGCTGCCAAAAATGAACACAGTTTTAGTCCTCTCCCAGATTCTTCAAAGTGTGTTTCCTAAAACTGTGCTGGGAAGCCCCAGACTGTAGGTGGGCCTTACTGGCACCAAGTCAAGCACAACAGTCTATGACCAGACAAAACCAACCAACAGAGCTTGGACATAGGTTTCCTTTTTTAGCTCAAACATCATATTATTGACACAGTTGTTGATGGTGCATGAGATGGTTCCCAAGATGGCTGTTGAGCCTCTGTTGAAGATGAACAGGAGAGTTCTTAGAGTGGATGCACTTAACATGGACATTGCTAATGCTTCCTCTATACTGTCCAGGACTTAGAGATTCTGATACAAAAAAATAAAAGTTTCCCTCATAGGGATGTTGGTTTTTTTGTCCCTACACTTTCCTAAGCATGTCTTGCTATGAATGGAGATAGCACCTCCATACCATTCTGTAAGTTTAACAGAATTTCTGTTCTAACCCACACTCCAGACTCATTCAGAGAGACTTCTCACCAAGTGCACAGAGCCCTTTGTGATTCTTTTCCCTTCTCCTTTGAATCCAAAGTCATACATCAGCCAAACATGAATTCTGCATTGCTGAATTCAGTGATTAATTAACAAAAATGAACTCACCACCACCAGGTTTCCATCCACCACTTTTCTCTTTATGATGGTCTCTTTTCCATCCCACTTCTGCACCTGGTTCAGTATGCCGTTGTCTAGGGTTATGACATTCTGCCAAAGGGAAAAAAACAAAGTGTGGCTGTTTCATCAGGCTGCTCTGGGCTGAAGAGAAGACTATCTCCATGTCCAAATGGCACCGAGCACAAGCATCCATAGTGGTCTTACTTGTGAAGGCAGCATTTCTACACTGGATGTCAAAATCACAGCTCTGCCCTCCTGCTCCCACATCCCATTTGAGAGGTACGTTTGCAAAGTGCCATTTTTGAACTCACCTTGGTTTTTCTGTCATCTGCTGTGGTCTCATCAAACTCTTCACCCAGCTTGAAAGAGACCTCTGTATTTTTGAAGGTACTTTCTGTTTTGATGGTTATCACGTCACCGCTGATGCTGATAGTTACATTGGGCTTGGCCACACCAGCCATCTTCCTGGTAGCAAATCCCACACCTATAAATAAGACAGAATTTTTTATCTTTACTCAATGTTTTTTTTTAAGTGTTGCAAAAAAAAAAAAATCAAAACCCTTCAGTGCTGCTTCCCCAATAGCTTTCTTCATTTTAATAATTATATGTTGCAAACATTCCTTTGTAACATCTCACTAGCGTGGAACTACTACAGACCAAGTTGGGTGGGTTGATGTAAGGAAATTCTCTACTCTGTCCTTGTCAAAATAGTGTGAAGCCTGAGACAAGATTTTAATGTCAGATTTTTGCACGAGGACTTGTTCAGAACAACTGAGGTAGGTTGTGCTCTAACTTGTATGCTAAACGTATCTAAACATAAATAGGCAGAAACATATGACAGTTTCTAAGCCACAAAAGCAATGAAACAAACCAACAAGGGGAAAAAAAGGCAAGCACTTTTTTGATTTATCAGTGGCTAGCTAGGCTGAATATAAGGAAATGATTAAGAAATAGCTGGCAATGGTTACGTCCTGAGTAAAATCTGGAGTAAAGATTAAGAGTGCAAGAGTCTCACACTCTGAAAGTTTTTGGATGCTGCATAAGTCACAGTAAGCATTTTACCCCTAATCTGCAAATAACCCCCCAGCTTTTTACCATGTACTAATTGAATCAGTGCAAGTTACCTCATGCTTCCTCCACACTAACAGAATGTCAAGAACTTTTAAAGCCCAATTTTAAATTTAAGCAAGAAGCTTACACTTTTAAAGAAAAAATCTTTGCAAGTATCTGCACGAATCAGTGCAATTTTCTTTGTTAATATTCACTGGAGTCAGCTGCAGAGGTTCATTCACTATAATAGCCATGGCAATTAATTGGTGTCTCAGTCCAGTAACAATGTAAAGTTGTTTGGGTGTGTTGCTTTTAGACACAGAGAAGCTTGCTGCTTTCTAGCACCACACCAATTTGCATGTCCAAGGATAAAAGCTGATTCACGCATGCATAGACTTGGTTTGCCTGAAATTATTCCTCCCAATCAAAGTTTTTCTACTTTATAGTAATTTAATGCCACTAATTCAACAGCTGAGTTCTCTAGTTAAAGTCAATCTGGTCAAAATAGTCAGACTAAAACCCTCTTGATAAACAGCATAGCTAGAAAAAGCAAGTAAAGAATAAAGTTCAAAATCAGTATTCTTTCCCTGTCCCAGATACAACAACTCAAAATAACAATTCTCACCCAGTTCTTTCATATAGTCCTCAAAGTTTTCACTAGAAAGGAGCTTCCAGGTGCCCACAAACTGGTCGCACATCTTGTCAAGCTAGAAAGATGTCTTCCACAGGTTCAAAATGCAGGACGGGAGGATATTATGAGTTCCAGAAGATGAGGACTTATCTTTAAAAAGGAGCTGTGGCCACATGATGCTCTGGGATGACCAATGAAGAGGGAGTCCCAGTACCCAGTGTTTTTCTTCCTCCCCTACCCCTCCTTTGCCAGTAGGTCATAGTGTTATTATTCATGTGCCCTTACTGGCACAAAGATCACTGTCTTGTTTTTATTTAATTATTTTTGTCATTCAAGAACACCTTAAGGGAAAATAATTAAATCAAACAGGCTTTCAGAATAAAAAGGTAGGCTCAACCCACAAAGGGTTATGTTCTCTCCCATGCTTTTTTCTTTCATTTCAGTCTACTAGATCAAATGGACACAGCTCAATTTCTAGACTGTAAGATCCAAAAGGCTCGTTGGGATAATTTACTTTGCTTTCTACACACCTGCAGTCAGAAATTTTCTCCAGAGAAGCGCAGAATTACAGGAAGAAGTGGATTTGGAGTAGAGAGTGCTTGTGGCTGTAGAAGGTAAGGCAATAAAATTGCTTCCTTGATTGGGATATCCTTGTCATTGCACCACCTGAATCAATTCAACAGTAGGTCTTTAATCTGTTTTTATGTGATGGAGAGGGGATATGGGGCGCTGTGAGAAGAAAAGTAACAACACAGAGGATTTCTCTGCCTTTTGCTCCCATGCTTTCTGAAGACCTATGTCCCAATGACTAGCCTTATGAGTAGTTACGGCATAAAGCTAGACTCCAGTATCGACCTACAAGAGGTCTCTGGACATTTCATTTGTTTTCTGTTTGTGCTGTTCAGGTAAAAATCTGTTTGAGGCAAAGTGTGTACAGGCCTGACATAATGAGGTCCATCTTGACTAATCCTCTAAGCCCTGTCACATCTGTATCAGAAAGCAGTCAAACAATTTCTTAGACTTTCTTAGGCTGTAATGTGCTGTTTCAATGGCAAAAAGCACCTAATAAGTGCAGAGTCCAGACCCTGCAATTCTGTTTATGGGTATTTCCAGGAATTACTCTGCTGGTTGCTAGGCATCAAAAATTGCGGTCCACATGTTTTTGTACTTGGTGTCTTTGTAAGTAATAATGCTGTAGAAAAATTATTTATAAAGGATTGCAAGATCATAGGCATATTTGGAAGGGAAGGGAGGTCAGGAGGACTCCAGTGCACCCTCCCACTCAGGTGTGGCCACCTCTGAGCTCACACCAGGCTGCTCAGGGCTGTGCCCTTTTCAGGCTTGTAAAACTCCAAGGATGGAGCCACAGGATGGGCAACCTGCACCCCTGCCCATCTGTCCCCAGGGGGAGAGGATCTCCTTATCTTCTCTCTGAACCTCTCTGCTTTCAGCTTTTGTTCGTAGTTTCTCATCCTCCCACCATTCATTGCTGTGAAAAGCCTCACTCAACTCCTTGGTCTCTCCCACAGGTGTTGAGAGCTGTTGTAAGCACTCCCAAAGTTTAACCAGGATGAACCACCTCAGTGTCACAATTTCTTTTCACAGGACAAGTGTTCCAGACTCCTGAGCATCCTGCAGACCCTCTGCTGAACCCACTCCAAAACTGATGCAGTACTCTGGATACAATCTATTGAGTGCTGAGACGAGGGGAATAATCACATCCTACTGGCTGTACTTCTGTTCATACAGCCTAGGATTTGTCCCTTCTGCTGGCAGGGCTCAGCTCACTGCCCATCAGGACCCTGAGAACCTTTTCTGCAGGGCTTATCCCTAGTCAGTGTCCACCCAGCCTGGATTGCTGTGAGAGCTGAGTAGGTTTGTACATAATTAGCTACCCTCTTGTGCCTTTAAGAGGGCAGTCTATGGGGAAACTTATTCTTTTTTGCCTTTTTTTTTTTTTTCCTAGAATAGCTAATCTTAGATTTGGCCTGGGGTTTTTTGGATTTTTTTTTTTTTTTGCATATTCACTGACTTTGGGCTAATTCCAAAATAAATAAAACAATATTCTAGTTGTTGAAGCCACTGATGCCTTTTCTGGTCGGTTTTCTCAGAGTATCACATGATCAGGTCCTCTTTAAAAGGAAATTCTGAGGGGCCCTCAAGTTTGTGTCATTATCTTGAGGTATTTTTACTTGGGACTATTGGCTTGAGAAACACTGCATTGTGTGCGAGCAGTTTGTAGGAACATGAAAAGTCAAATGCAGCAATTAAATAGTGAGGACTGAAAGTACCAGGTAAGGATTGCTACAGTGCCCTGGATAGAAAGGATGTGATCTAGAACTCAGTTCCTGTTCATACCTTTCTTGCCTTTTGGGAACTGTTGTGTGTGTGGCTTACTACAATTAGCATTCATTTCTTTGGAGGGGAAATAGGGCTTTTATATTCAAAACTATAACCAGGAAGGGGGAATTGGCCTTCCTTTGGGGTTAACCACTGTCTGCAGTGCTTGTGCTGCTGGAAGACATTTTTGGGAGGGTCGAAGCACCTTTCCATGCAAATCAGTTTGGAGCAGACAAGCGCACCCTCCCTATCCAGTCAATAACTTGCATTTATTTAAGGCGAATCTGAGCTATTTGTAGATATCTTGCAAATGTGATGACTCAAAAATGCAAGAAGAAAGCCAGCTTGTGGGTTAACTTGCTTGTTTACTTCAAAGCAAGCAGCTATCTGGGAGCAGGCTTATGGCTCTCACTTCGAAAGTATCTTACCAAGAGCCTCCCTCAGGAAAGACAAGGGATAAACTTGTAGCAATGATGTTATCTAATACAAATCATGCCTGCTCTCTGGGGCAAAGGCATACAGCCCTGCTGATAAAGGCTGAAGTTTTTAATGGTCATGAAGAAATCAGTATGACTTCTGAGCCTGGAAGTTTAAGCAAACCTGTGATTCATGTCACTTGCAGAAGTGTCTTACCAGCAAGAGCTGGGAAATCTGGCTAAACAGCCCTGTGGTCATCATCAGGGTCATCAGTGGTCTAATACCATCAAAAGAAAGGGCATCCTCAAAAGAGTAGAAACTTCCTTCAAAATAAGCAGAAATTTTGAAGAAACCAGAGCAGGTAAGAGGTAAACCAAGAAAAGGAAACTGGTGAGGGTCCAGCACAGCGAGGAAATGCTGGCAAAGGAAATTCATCTCTTAATCGGGATACAAACCGATGCAGCTCAAGTCTACAAACAATGATACACTGTCTGCAATGTGGTTTTGAGGTGCTGTGACCTTTGAAGATAGTTCCTGATGCAGAAGATGTAGAAGTGATCACAGATCACAGAATTCTGTGATTCTGTGAAGTGGAATAGCAAAGCAGCAGCTGTGCAGGGGAAACCAGTGGATGGGAAGGTGGTGATGATGGGTTAACTCTTATTCTGTGAGTCAGACCATGGAGGAGATCTACTTGAGATAAACTCCTTCTCACAAAAATAAGCACAATAGTAACCTCCCTTTCACTCTTTCGGGCTTACAGGAGGAATGATGCTGCTTCCACTACAGTATGTGAGAAAGAAGATGTTTACTCCTGTAATGAAGATCTGTCACTTAGGATAGCTTTTAATTGAGGACTGTGCCAGAACCTCCCTGGTACTGTGGAATTATCAGAGATAAAAACCAGGTTACTCTGAAGTGTGAAAACATAAATTAACAATTATCACTATTAGCAACTGTCTGCTTAAATGAAGACTTCTTTCTTCAGTTCCTTCCTGTTCCAGAAGGGCAACAATGTACAAGTCCTCTGACTGCTGTGAGTATTGAACCAGTGGCTACCAATGAGAAGAAGTGTACTGGCCTTACACGCTTGTCTCCATAGTTCTGCTACTCTTTGAATCAAAGTCAGGGATGAAAATGCAACTATGCTAAATTCCACACCAGATGCAACAGCAGACTATTAGCCTGTTAACAATGACTTCTGCTGAAAACTTCCTTAAAAGAAACATAACCGCTGTGTGATGTTATTAGTGGCACAGGTGGCAGTAATTATAGTAAGAAAAAATACATATTCTTGCCAAAGCTATTAAAAGTGGAGATTTTTCCTTAAGCAGAGAAGGAACTGCAGCTTTGATGCAAGCTTCCTTGATGCAGTAATACCTATTATTTTATGCAGTAACACCTGTTATAGCAGCTCTCATGTCAGAAGAGAGGGACCCTGTCACACTGTCTGGTACTGCCACAACTTAGACCAAAGCAAAAACTTTTCTTAATACTTGTCTGGCTGAATGCCAGAGTGAGAGTCTCTTCTAAGGCCCCAGGGTAATGTCAAGAAAGGGGATCTAATGCTGAAGAGCAGATAAGAACAGGTAAAATAATGCCTGTCTCTGCTCACCAACTTGCTATTATTTTCATTTCTGATTAACGTTTAAGACAGGTGAATTGCCTTAGACTTCTGCTTAGCCAGGAAAAGGTATATCTAAAGCTTCAGTACTCATGATGTAACACACTGACTTTACAAAGTACTGACTTCAGTTGGTTTGGAAGTTCAAAAGGCCAATTGATTTTCAGTGGTATTTCAGTGGTGTGGAAGGAGGTGAGCAGGAAAAACAGCAGGTCCTTTTTCCTGTGCTCAGTCCCCAGCACCAAACTGATGCTCCCGCACTTGTGATGATTGTGTCTTCAGAACTCAGTCAGGACTGAGGGTACTACTGCAAATGGTCACTTTGTTGAAGGAGTCAGATTTGCCAGCAACAACAAACCACTTGTTAACCCAGTTACACTGCTGAGCTGTGACATTTGTACACCTCAGGCTGGTGCACCCCAGCACTTGATTTTTTACCTTTAGTGATTCTGCATTCTTGTATTTCCTCCTGAACTTTAGCCCAACCAGTGAGTCTCCATGTGCCTAAATATGTTTCCAATATCTGAAAGCAGGACTGTGAAAATTGGAACATCTAAAAGGTGTTTCTGAAATACTAAGCTATGTTTGTGGTAATGCTAAGAACAGAAATGAAATCTCATAACTCTGAGGCACAGTAAGATCAAGCCCAAAACAAAACCTGGTGGTTGAGACTGTCAGCTTGCAATTAAAATATGTATAATTAGTTTTCTGAACTTGCTTTAAAGAGGAAAAAAAAATACAGATATGCCTGTAGGGAATGGCAAGCCTCTGGACCCTTTCCTTCTCATGAGAGTAGTGTTGACAGCTGAGATTCTGACTTTCCTCAGCAGATGGCATGGCAATAATATATGCTCTCAAACATCTGTGGCTCATGCCAGGGGACTGCCACTCCTGAGGAAAACCCTGACTTCTCATACACCACTCTAATGTATCTATCCCTCATTCCTGGAGTGAGGCTGTTGACAGTGTGAATCCCATCAAACAATGCTGTGAATTGCACAGAGTGACTTCAAAGGAATATCAGAAAAATAAGAAAAGAAGAGTATTTGCATATTGGGTTTGTTGGTTTTTTACATTGCAATGAGAAGAAATGCAGGTACACTATTTCCTACAGGCATGCAGGTGATAGGCTTCCAGAACATAACGTGGGTATTTCTGTATAAGAATATTCAAAATATCATAACTCCACCTCATATATTCTATATCCAGCAAATGTCACAGGGAGATCAGTGATAAATCTAACTTCATGACTTGTAAAGGTTTGTGTGAGAGAAGTTCTTGTTTTGCTGGCTATAAAGTAGTTACTGCGGATGTTTTATGTTTCTAACTACATCCTGATTTCTTTTGCCTAAAGAACAAGTTTAAGGTTGTTGTCTGAAGTTTCTGATGCTCAAATCTGTCCAACTCTTGTTTGAAGTGTGGTACAAGTCTTGCATCTAACATCCTCTTGAGACTGTAGAATGAAAGTTGGCCTTTTTTCCAAGTCCCACTTTATCTTGTCCTTGGGCTTCATTTCCTGCTTTTCTTCCTTCCCCACATTTTCCTGCTCTTCCTCCCCCAAAAAAGAAAAGGTACTTTTCTTTCTTCTTTCTTTCTGAACTCTTCTCTAAATTTAAGTATTGCAGCAGACTTGCAAATGAAGAAAGCAGTTCATTTATCAAAGCACTTTTGGATTTCTTCTAGCAATTTAAAGACTTGATTATAATGTTCTGAAAAATCCTCTGTAGTCCTTCCCCAGATGCTCTTCTGAATTATCCCAGATCATTCTGCTGAAACCATCTCTTGAAGCATTCATCTGAACAAGGGATAAAGACTGTTGGTTACACATGCTTTGGGACTTCCCAAGAGGACTCCATCCTGGCTCTGCCTTGTTACTACAGCTCATATGGTAGTGCCTGTCCTATTTCCATGTGATTCTGCATCTAGAATTCTTCCAATGTTTGTTTGTTTGTTTCTTGCTAAATGTTTTTTATCAAGCTGAGAAAAAAATCTTCAAATAAAAATGACAGACTAGTGCACTTTGGTATAATGTAATGTTTTGTAAGTTTAAACTATTCCTATCAGTAGTTGTCCTTCCCTTAACAGTTGCCCTCTTGTGAAGCAAGAACATTTCCATAATTTCACTTGTGTCTAAGACAGCAAAAGAAAGAAGAAAGTGTAAGAACAATATTTCAACAAGACTAAAAGAACCCTATACAAAACATTCAAGGTCTGCTGAACCTGTGCTCTGAGTAAATATACATGTTTTTTGCAGCCTTGTTTCTGTGCGCCTTCATTCTGCATGCTGCAGTTTATGGTTAGCTATGCTTTTAATCTGACAGCTTGCTCTGAAATTTTCAGAGATCTCTTGTATTTTCCAGAAAGCTATCTGTTATTACAGATGTATTTGGACTACATCCAAAGACCAAGTTCTCTATATAGAGGAAAGTAAAAAAATCCAAGTATGAAATGCCCTGAGATCAGACTGGAAGCCTAACCAAAAGCGGCCCTCTCCCTCTGTGCATGGCTGAGGAACTGGTGGATGTGAAGGCTGGCAGCACTCCGGCTCCCTGCAGCGCTCTGCAGCTGACTGCTGCCCCCGGGCGCTGCCAGCTGGAGGGAAGGAGAAGGAGCCAGCAGCTGCTGCCCAGCCACTCGCCTTGCCTGGTCCAGTGGCCTCTTACAAGCTGCCTGCACTGCAGCCTCACCACTGAATTCCACTGTCACTGCCAATCTCACTTCACCTCATCTTGTACCAGATAAAGTAGATTAGGAATCAAAAGGACCTCTGAGAAAAGAAATGCAAAGCATTTTCTAAAGCAATCCATTACTCCTGCCCTTCCTGCTCTGGACAGTTGTCTTGCCTGGAACTAGTCAACATTGCTTATGTCTGGCATGTAAAAACTCACTTCACGTCTCCAATGAGGGAGTGCCTATAAAATGCATTACTTAATGTCAGGTAGTAAACCAGATCCCACTCAGGATGCTCTGGAGGGACTGAAAGCACAGGGCAGCTTGCACAGGGAGGATGGAGTTTGCCACCATATGTGCTGCATCGCTCCCAGCAGGCATATTCAACAGATGTAGGCAACGTATATCCCTACAGCTCCTGGTGAACAAATACCTAACCATAGTCAAACCTTAGTTTTGGCATACACAGGGTCTCTAAAGCTGCTATTGACAATAACAGCACGTAGCGGAACCCTAAAATGGACCCTGCAGTCCAAAAATTGCTTTAAAATGCTCTATGCCTTCTACTTTTTCTCCTCTGGAGGATCTCATCACAGCTGGCAGGCATGTAGATCTATTGGAGACACGTGGCACAAAGCTAGACACATGTTTTTTTTTTAACAGACAGTTTCTTCCTCCACTCCTGCAGGTATCGCTTCCTTGTTCTCTGATATCATTTTAGTCTTTCTGTCAAATTATTTCAGCTGAACATAACTTAATTGTTTTTATGATCTGATATGGTTTTAGCTTGTACATATCCTTGTTCTAACACTACTTCCTGCATTAGTTTTGTTAATGTGAATCTCTGGTAAGCCAATACTAATTTGCTGATATTGTACTGAAGTATTTTAAAATCTCTTCTGTCATTTTTAATTTACTGACTGGCTTATTGCTCCTTCAAACTGCTATCTAAAGTTAAGACACAACTGTGACACCTTGGGCACAGTCACTAAGTCTTGAAGAAACCCCCTGCAGTTGTAGTACCTCAGGTTCTTCCCCTGCCTGTATAACAGCTCACAGAATCACAGAGAACAGGATCATTTAGGTTGGAAAAGACATCTAAGATCATCAAGTCCAGCCTTTAACCGAACATCACTTAGACCATAGCACTAAGTGCCACGTCCAGTCGTTTCTTGAATGCTTCCAGGGATGATGATTCTACCACCTCTCTGGGTGGTCCATTCCAATGTTTAACAACCTTTTCCATGAAGAAATTCTTCCTAATGTGCAACCTGAACATCCCCTGGAGCAGCCTGAGGCCATTTCCTCTTGTCCTGTCACTCACTGCCTGGGAGAAGAGGCCGACCCCCACCTGGCTCCAGCCTCCTTTCAGGTAGTTGCAGAGAATGATAAGATCTCCTCTGAGCCTCATTTTCACCCGGCTAAACAACCCAAGTTCCCTCAGCTGCTTCTTATATGACTTGTGTTCCAGCCTCTTCAGCAGCTTCATTACCCTTCTCTGTACACTATCCAGCCTCTCGGTGCCCAGAACTGGATACAGCACTTCAGGTGTGGCCTCACCAGTGCCGAGTACCGAGGGAGAATCATTGCCCTGGTCCTGCTGGCCGCACTATTGCTGATACAGGCCAGGATGCCATTGGCCTTCTTGCCCACCTGGGCACACTGCTGGCTCATGTTCAGCCAATTCTCAGACAGCACCCCCAGGTCCTGTTTTGCCACTTTCCAACCACTCTTTCCCAAGCCTGTAGCACTTCATGGGGTTGTTTTGTCCCAGGTGCAGGCCCCAGCACTTCACCTTGTTGAACCTCATAGCACTGGCCTTGACCCATCAATCCAGCCTGCCCATATCCCTTTGCAGAGCCTTCCCACCCTCCAGCAGATCAACACTCCCAGCCAACTCAGTGTGGGTGCACTTGATCCCCTTGTCCAGATCGTCAATAAAGATATTAAACAGGACTGGGCCCAATACTGAACCTGGAGGAACCCCACTAGTGATTTTTCACCAACTGCATCAGCTTCATTCACCACCACTCTCTGGGTCCTTCCATCCAGCCGGTTCTTACCCCACTGATGAGAGTGCACCTGTCCAAGCTGTGGGTTGCCAACTTTTCCAGGAGAGTGCCAGGGAGACAGTATCAAAGGTTTTGCTGAAGTCCAAGTAGACAGCATCCACAGGCTTTCCCTCATCCACTAGATGGTCACTTGGTCATAAAAGAAGATCAGATTGGTCATGCAGGACCTTCTTTTCCTAAACCCATGCTGGCTGGACATGACCCACTGGTTATCCTATATGTGCTGTGTGATTGCATTCAAGATGATCTGTGACATGAACATGAGTGCCATGAGCACAATAATCAGCATCAAGAGCAGAAGAAATGAGTGGGAGAAGTGCTGCTTTTGACTGTTGAAGACGAATCCCTGGGTCACAAAGCCTGAGCCAAGGATATTGGTTGGTTCATGAACATCTGGCATAGGTCTGTTTTACAGAAATAGGCTTGGTAGAAGGAAAATTTACTGTTTGTGTTGCACTGTTGTTCATCCAGTTTCCAGTTATTGTCTATAACAAAACCACATCCCTTTTTCCTAGAATTAGTCTGGTAGTTATATACTCAGCTTTTTTCCAGGGCTGGCAGGGCTCATCTTCAATGGGAGGAGTAGAGGGCCTCCTCTGCAAGAAAGCTGATACTTTGAGCGTGCTAGTGGGAGGTGGGGTATGCAGGCTTAAATTCCCTGAGGCTGAAGTGGCTGCTGTAGCTACATCTCCTGATATTCAGAGAGTGGGAGATAGGGAAGTTTCATTCAGATGTTTTGGTTACGTTTTATTAATAAGACAGCTGTCTGCATCTGCACAGATCAAAAGTATGTTCACAGCTGGTAAAGCTTCATGGAGGTTCCCACACATGGAGAGGGCTTCAGAGAATGTTCCTTCTCCTTCAATGAGCTGGCAGGAGCATTTCTTCCCATAACATAGTCAGTAGTGGAGATCCTTCTCTTTAGGACCTACACTTCTTCATATTTTGAATATGAAGAGTTTGCTATTTACCTTGGCATTGACAATTCTTCCACTCAGACCTCAGTTTAAGTAATAAGTATCTGTTGGTTGGTTGGTTTGGTTTTTGTTTTTTTATCATTTATTGTTCTAGCTAACAGCGTATTACACAGTGCAACAGCATAAATTTGTATTCTTCTGGTACTATGTCTGAATCTCATTTATTGAAATCCCTGTCATTGACTAACATTTATGAGGACAGAGTACTTGATTGGAGAAAAGATGATGAATTAATGCATACATGAAGTCTTCAAAATTAGTTCAAAACAAGCCACATAAAGGGTGATATTCGAGGTGTTCATTAAGTAAAAAATACCAGCCCATTCACATTCCTTCCTATGGGAAGATGACTTGTGAAAGGCACTGGGCAGCTGAAAACCGCTGAATCCTCCTTCATTAACTAGCAAGGTAGTTAATACCAAGACAAAAAGGAGTGGTAATTAGTTCTGGTTCAAACCTGCTGTTACCTGGTTTCTCTTGTGGAATGAGTGGAGGGAAGGGCTCAAACAATCACTGAGATCACCTTAATACCGGTTCAGGTAGATTTTGAGAGTTACGGATCATCAAGATGTTTTTGGACTCTGTCATGGGAAAGTACAAAATCTTGGCCACACTGAGCAAGGTGTCTGTGAGGACTCACCATCTAAAGAGAAAGTGGCATTATTCATGGTGCTTGGTTATCATTTGATGCCATGGTGGACCACTGTGCCTTGAAAGAGCTGCTTGCATCTCTGGGCAGATTCCACACAGGCAAATTCCACATGTTGCAGCAGTGAGAAACGCAGTATGAGTAATTGTGATGGCAGATGTAGATGCTGTGAAACTAAGCCTGTAGAAAGGAGTCTCACTATGGTGAATTTGGTGTTTAAAAGCCATACCTGATCCCCGAAATGGTAATGGAATATCATCAAATGTTGCTGAATTGCTACTAATAATTGCATGTGCTATTAATAGGACACACAATGCAGAAAAGCTTTTCAAGTCTCACTGACAGTTCTTTTAAAACTACAGAACCACTAGATGAGCACAGAACTCTAATCCAATGGGCCAAAAGTAATTGCTAATTAGGCCATGATCCTTCCCGATCTTGTAAGTCATCAAGGAAAGTGCTTGGTGATTCAGTTCACACAGACACAATTCTGCATGGATTTGCAGGAAAGAATAGTCCTGTTCACTAATCCTAAATCATGATAGTTCTTCATGAGTTTCACAGTGTCCTTCTACATACCATTAGGAATATAGTATAAAATTATCCACATGAGCACTGATAGAAATTCCTCCATGTAACATGAAAACTTGCTTGTGAACTGTTTTGATTGTACTTGAGATGTTTAATCAGAAATGTATAAAAGCAATAATAAAAAGTCTTACAAGTTGTCCTGGTTCCTGCCAGGACAGGGGGCATGCGCATGGAGGGCACATGGGCATGGAGGGGGCATGGTTAGGACCCAGATGTTATTCTGTACCACCTTTTGTCATTTTCCAGGAATGGGGAAAAGGGTCCCTTCTGTGTCCTGGAAGTGTGGTGGTGGTTTGTGTATTGTCAATTTCTGCTTGGTGAGCGTTTCCGCATATGAATTGTTGGCCTTTTTTGTACACCCTTTTATTAATATTGTTGTCGTTACCATTTGTTTTCTTATTTCATTGCTGTTTCCAGTAAATTATTCTTGTTTCAACCCATGATCTTTACCTTTTGTGCCTCCGATTCTCTCCATCCCACTGCAGGGGGAAGGAGGCGGAGGAGTGAGTAATGCATAGTTTGGAGCGTTTCAGTGGGAACACTGAATTGGGGAACATCATTCCAAAACCATGACACAACCATATTGAAAGCATCCCTGCAACTAATCTGCAAGTTATGTGGCTAATTAAAACTTACAAACATACAAAGAAATTAACTTGCTGAATTTGCTGCCTAAGAAACTAGTTTGAGCAATGCTGAAGTTGTTTCCTATAATGGTATAGAGGTAGTCTAAGACTGAATAGTCCAGGTCAACAAACTGGCTATCCTTGGGTGAGCATGGCTTTCTATAACCAAACAACTCATGAAGTCTGTTGGCACTGCAAAAACACCATGTGTCTAATATGATCTAATCTAGCTCCATAACATCTTCTGCTCTGTGAAGCAGAAAATGTTGGAGGCTGCTTTCTCAACTGGTACAGCAAATTACCCATGTGTTTCCTGAACATTTTCTGGTACAGAACCTGAGTATGGTAACTGTTTTCAAAAAATCTTTATGTCTGGCAGCCAGTTCTAGGATCAAAGCAGACAGGCTTAAGCCACTATCCTCACTGGCAATTGAAAGTGCTGTTCAGCGTTCTTTGGAAGTTGTGCCTATCAGGTTTGAAAGTTATTGGGCTGAGGCTGAAAGATAAGTCTTGTCTTTCATATACAATTGGGCTAGTGTGGAATCTAGATTAAAATTCCTACATTCATAATCAACCTGAATAAGTTAGAAGAGAAGGCCTTTGGATTCACATCTACTTAAGCTGAAATTTGGAAGATCTCTCACCTTATATCAATACTGTAGGTTAGCAGAACATTATTTTAAAGTTAATTATTTAACACAATTTTGATTACTTTCTACTTAAGTGTTCAAAAACATGGGTGTGGCATTTGAGGATATGGTTTAGTGGTGAACATGGTGGTGCTGAGTTAATAGCTGGACTTGATGATCCTACAGATCTTTTCCAATCTTGATGATTCTGTGATTCTATGATTCTACTTGTACCATATTTCTACTATAAAGATAAATGCAAGATTATTAAATTCCATACTAAAAGAATAATTTAATTCTAAAAAGATCAATTAACTTCATATCTTGGAGATAAATGAAGTTCAGGTCTGCAAGCACACACACCAGGATAATTCCCAGTTAAAGGTCTGCTTTACATCTAAGAAGAGACAATGACTTTTAGTCCCTTGAGTTTGCAGTGATGTCAGCCAGCTAAAGTCTCAAATTCGAATATTGCTTGAATGACGCAAATAATCTGTGGAAACACCTTACTGAGTGCTCTTCCACAATAACCACCAAGAGCTGTTACCAACTACATAATTTAGTCTTCATACTGAAATGGCAACTTCGTTATTCATTCTGGGAGAACATCAAGTGCAACTAGAATACTTCAATCTCAGATTTCTCTGTTGTGCATTTCAGAGGCAAGCTGATCTACCTTCTGCCTCACCTTTTCTTTTATGTTCAAATTTGATCATATTGTTAAAAGTAATAACTCTGAAGAGGAAAAGCTATTTTGCACAATGATAGAAATCATTAATTCTGAAGCTTGAACTAAATCTGTTTGTGTTATTTAGATTACTACCATTCAAAGTCACAGTGACAAATCTCTGTGGTTTTAGCTTAATGGCCAAACTCTCAATCTGTTTTTTTAGGCAAGAGAGTGGTCTGCGTTTGGGAAACCTGGGCTAAATTAATACCTAACACAGCTTCTGCAGAAAGCACGTCCCTCACACTTTGAAACTTGCTTAGTTTCTGCTGCATATCAAACTACACTACTAATGAGCCTCTTTGGAGAACTGAAAGTACAGAAGATTATCTCTCTTCTTCTTTTTTCTCAAGTTTTCCACAAAGCAGACAGACAAAACCTTTCTCTTTATAAAAAAACCCCAAACATTTGTGAGCTTGAGATGGATCTGTCTGTGTTCTTCTGTGACCTATTTTGTGATGTGAACAAGGTGGCCACTGCTGCCAAGAGTGCTGTTGCTCAGAGGAAAGTGTCTCTCTCTTAAATTAGGTCTTGTTAATGCCATTAATATGAGTGGACAGGCAGGCACTGACTCCCAGACAATGAGACTGATGAAAACTGAGCTAAATCCTCTCTCATTCAAGCTTATGAAAAGGCAAAGGCAAAACAGAAGACAATCATTGCTCTATTTATTAATCTCTGTGTATATTAGTAACTTTGAATGCTATAAAGTTGCTTATAGTTCTTAAAGTTGCTTACACTTCCTTCTCCCTAAACTCAAGCTCTAGCATTTTGAGAGCCTTTGTATTTGCTGCCTCTCCTCAGGCCCAGCTATTCTTATCTCCTTTTCAAGTACTAGCCAACTTTTTTCTCCCTCTGTGTGCCTATCAAATGGAGAATCTACTTCAGTGAACACATAAAGGCGGAAAAAAGCAATGCAAGGCTCATGAACATTTTTATTTTTTTCTTAAAAGAATGGTGAAATTAAGCCTTTCATTAACTTGGTATAACATATCCTTTAAAATCAAACAGCTTTATTCCTTTTTCTGACTCCATATAATTCTTTTGGTGTAGGTGAGGAAGCAGCAACTTCCCTTCCCAGGAAAAACCTGAAAATCAGGTTTCTAGGGCCCAAGGAATGAAGCAAGTATGTGGTGGAAGGTAAGTGTTTCCAGCTATAGGAACCAGAGGATTGCTCACACATTTTTCCATTCCCCAAAAAAACTATTTCTAAAGCACAAGGGAGAAATTTCTTACTCCTTACATTTTATAATGCTACAATTTTGGGGGATTAACTAGGGATTTAATTCAAAGCAGTGTTTTGTTTCTGGCATCTGGAAAAAGTGAGCTATTCGCTTGTGTCTAACATTCTTACTGGAAGTTCTGTGTTGTGATACCACTGCAATAAAACAGCATGTATGAAAGATTCTCATTATCACAAATTAAACTCCAAGCTCAGTCCCTAAGAGTATTTGGACCTTTAAGTAATCCTTTCTCAAAACACTGAAATAAAGTCACTATAAGTCATCTATTTCCACATGACCCAGTGTCATAGTAGTAGCACGTACTTGCAAACCAGAAGGAGTTCTTGGCTTGGATCTTCAGCCTCAGTGGTGATAATTAAAGGCAGACAACCTTAATTCAGTCATAAGGTTATAATTTGCTGAGCTGCAGTGTGGGCAATTCACCAGCTGTTCTGTGGCCACCAAGAGAGTGATCTGTACTTGGACTATGTCCTTGTGTCCCCACCCTATGTCAAACATAGGGTTTTTTGTTGGTAAAGGCAAGCAAAATTATTTTATATTTTCTAACTATTGTGGTTTGGGTGATATCCTGGATGAAACTGTCCTGAATAAATGTGGATGTCTAGAAAACGGGTATCTATATCAAAGCAAGTAATCTTGGATTCCTCTTCATATTCAACAGAGGTCCAGTGGCGCATTACATAGTACAAATGCACTCATTGTAAGGTCATTGCCTATGCTAGAAGAATACTTTTGTCAGTTGTGTTAATATCTCATAAAAATAATCAAGAGTGCTTGTATGTGAAGCTCTCTATCTTCATGTCAAAACTAAAGATGAACTACATTCTACATAATGACAACTATGATGAGGGTAAGATGCACTCAAGTTTTTTATCCATTTACATTAACTGAACTTGAGCAATTGAGGGATTATAAAATTATGATTGTCCCTGCCTCTAGTAATTAGAGTTTTTCTCTTGAATTAGAATCTAGATGACCATCAAGCAGTGGTAGACCACCAAGCATAATTTTCCAGTAATACCTTGAAACACTGGTCACCATTCAGTCTTCTGTGTATAAAGCCATGAATCATTTTCTTGATCTTCAATGTTGTCTCTTTGTCTTTATAATTCTAGTATTCAGATGACATCTTGGTCCTGAGCAACTGCTGCTTTTTTTCTCTGTAATCACTGAGGAGCTAATAAAGCACCACAGATGATATAATCTCAACAATGTAATATTTAGGTTAACAATTTGAATAATAACTATGTTGCAAAGACTGTAAATTCTGATTGTAATAATTTTATATAATTTTGGGAAAGAAGAAGAATTCCTACACAGAAGAATGTTGTTTTTAAAACTCTCCTGTCTTTATTTTTCATTTCTTAGCGAAAGTTGATACTGTGCTTCTATTGAGTTTAAAAATAGGCTTCAAATTGGCAGCAAATATGCTTCTTCTTCCTTTGGTGAAAGTAGAAGGTTTAATATGGCACATCATCTCTACAGTTTAGAGCAAGTGCTGCAGTATTTAAGAAACTTAGTGTCTAATGACTGAACAAGACAGCACCCCAGCCTTCAGCCACCCCAGCCTTCAGCCACCTCAGTCAGCTGTACAGGCAGTCAAAGAGGTGGAAAGCGGTCAGAACAACCCCCCTGATTTTTCTAGATTTCCAGGCAGTTTCTGTTCCAAGAAACTCAATTACTCTCTTCCTACTGCAGATATTGATGTGATTAATACACTGCCTGTGGCTTCCTTTGAATTTTCTTCACTCAGAAGGGTGGGTTTCTTTGTGGTGGGTTTCTGTGGCTGGGTTTTGGCAGTGGGAGGAGGGCTACAGGGGTGGCTTCTGTTAGAAGCTGCTAGAAGCTTCCCCTCTCTGGTGGAGCCAGTGCCAGTTGGCTCCAGGATGGAGTTCCTGCCACTGGCCAAGGCTGAGCCAATCAGGAGTAATAGTAACACCTCTGGGATAACATATTTAAGAACAGAAAGGTATTGCATGGGAAGAATTCCAGCCAGGGAAGAGCAGAGTGAGAACATGGGAACAACAAGGCAGACACCAAGGTCAGTGCAGGAGGGGCAGGAGGTGCACCAGGTGCCGGAGCTGAGGCCCCTTCAGCCCGTGGTGCAGCCCATGGTGGGACAGCTGTGCCCCTGCAGCCCATGGAGGGCCATCGGAGTGCAGAGACCCACCTGCAGCCCATGGAGGAGCCCATGCTGGAGCAGGTGGATGCATGAAGGAGGCTCTGACCCCATGGGAGGCCCAGGATGGAGTGGGGTCCTGCCAGAGACCTGTGGCCTGTGGAGAGGGAAGCCCACACTGGAGCAGGTTTTTCCTGAGTAGGACTTGTGGCCCCTCTGGGGGACCCAAGCCAATACAGCTCATACGTGAAGAACTGCACCCCATGGGGGAGTGACCCACGGGACAGCATTTTGGGAAGAACTGCTGCCCAAGGGATGGACTCACGCCAGAGAGGACCGTCAAGGACTGTCTCCCATGGGAGGGACCCCACAGGAGCAGGGGAAGGACTCCTCTCTCTGAGCAGCCACAGAAACAACAACCGACTGTAAACCCCATTCCCCGTCCCCCTGCACCGCTGGGGGGAGGAGGGAGAAGATGAAAGGAAGGAGGGGTGGGGGGAAAGTGTTTTTAAGATTATTTTACTTCTCACTTTTTTGATCTGATGCTGGTAGTAATAAATTTAAGTACTATCCCCACTTTGAGTGTGTTTTGCCCGTGAAGGTTATCAGTAAGTAACCTCTCTCAGCTATTACCTCAACTCAAGAATCCTTAGCTGGTTTTTTTTTTCCCTCCTCTGCTCAGTTGCTGAGGGGAGTGAGAGAGTGGATGTAGTGAGTGCCTGGCATCCAGCCAGGGTCTACCTACTACAGATATGCAACAGCTCCAGTAAAGATTATTTCAGTTATTTTAGACTTGGTTATAAATCAAAAGCTGTTGTTCATAATGTATATCTAATTTTCATAGAGTCCATCATGTTAATTTACTTCAAACTTACCCTTCAGTGGATCTTGTTTCCAGAGTGTGACCTGACTATGCAGAGAAGATGGATCATGTCAAGGCACATGCTGAGCCACTCTCTCAGTGGACTGGAGACTGAGAACAGGCTTCTGCCACCGTTTCCCCCTCTGTTGTTTGTCTCTTGATTATGTACTCTGTTCTGTCCCATTTCTGGATCTTGTTTGGTGACCTGCTCTCCACATCCAGAATGCTCTGAGGAAGTGCAAAGATAACCACAAGCCTCCTGTTCATGCCCTGGTGATACTTGAGATTAAAATGATATTTCAGTTCACTTCTTAGAATGGTGTTTCTGTTCTATTGTAACTACAGAAACATAGACTTTTGGGTTAATTTCACTTAATTTCAGCTATTCCAGAATTAATTAGCGAACTCAGCTAAATTAATTCACTGAGCTCCAGCTACAGGCAAGGTTCAGTTAGAGGGGCAGATCCAGGCCACATATTAATGGGGTATGTTTTATGGCAGGATGCACATGGAAGTAAATTTGTCTTTCCATTGGCTACAGAGGGAACACAAATAAATATCTTAAATCTCCTGCCTGAACAGATTTTGGTTTTGCAGAACCAAGGAGTGATTACCCAAAACTCAGAAATGCCTGTATGCTATCCTGGGGTTTCATGCTGCAGATCATTCGCTTAACTGGTTTTGTGTAAAACTGCTGGGCACCAGTCAGTGCTGGCTTGATCTAATACCTTTATCAAAGACGAAAATAGATATAAAATCTTTGCCAATAAACCCTGTGGAAGACACAAAGACTGGAAGATGATAAATTATGACAGATGAAGGGCTGGTAATGCAGCATGAGCTGGACTTGGTAACAAATGAAAAGTGCTGCACTATGCATATAAAATGGGATACTGGAAAATCGTACATTTGTAAAGGATTTTGACCAGACCACCAAGTGTTAACACCACTCTAACAGTGTGACAAACAGGGTTAATATGATTCTAGTGGGTGTTAAGAGGAGTAGGACACTTTCATGGTATTAAGACTGCTGGATTAATTGAGAAAGCTGCTCAGATTTTCTGAGGGATAGAAAGTGTGTCTCTCAGTGAAGGGCACACATGGCTTGAGTTGCATGGAAACAAAGACTGAGAAGGAGGCTGAACGCAGTATAATCATCTTGCCTTCTCTGCAAACACACAGCAAAAAGTTACTGTTATGTTAATATAGCTCCTTATTCTAAGGCATAACAACAGCCTGGATCTCAAAGCGGAAACTGGACAAACTAAAAATAGAATTTAGGTACACTCCCTAAGCAACTGAAATTAATAAAGCCTGACAGAATTTCTCTGTATCTTGCTTACAAGTCAGTACCAGTTATTTTTATCATCATCATCATTTCTCCAGAAGATATTTTTCAGTCAATATAAAATTATCTGTTCCATCTGCAAGTCTCTACTGTGCGAAGTGGAATAATTTAGGAAATACAAAAGTATAGCCAGATTCTTACCTTAACTTCTATGAATCACACCCCTCATGGTTTTTTTAAAATCCTTGGTCACTTTGGTTCCTGGGTATATAATATTTATTTCCATTTCAGTGTTTTTTTCCAAAAGCAGTTGGGTTTCATGAATGTTCTTGCTGATAATCTGCATGTCTTTTCTCGCTCTTCTGGAAATATGGGCAATCTAGTGGAAACCTTTCATTTTACCTCAGTTTTACAGTCATGTGATGTGGTTTGATTGAACTTCTCACCCAGTGTGAAGGAGATTGTGTTGCTTTAAAAGCACTTTTTTTTTTTGATGGTGAATGCACGCCTTTTAGCACTGATTGTCATGCTGGGCTTGGCTAGCCTGCCTGGTTTCCTTGAGGATAAAACCACTCAAAAAAACAAAACAAAAAAGAAAGAAAAAAAATATGAAATTTTATAATGTCTGCCAGAAACCTGAACCAACCCTTTTGAAATTGAATGTCTTGTAAAGAGAAAAGTGTCACTGATGGGAAATGCAAACATTTCACAGCATGTGGTCTTGAGGAGCTCTTAGCATCTGCAGTATGTAATTTCCTGCCGATGATAGGATGTGATTTATCATTTTTTAAAGTCAGTGGCTCTTATTTGCAAAGTAGGAAAGACATTTTCCATCATTGTCAGGTCACTGGAATCTTTTACAATTGCCTTAGAAATGCTTTGTAGAACATGCTACATCCATGTTGAACTGTGACACCAACCGTGCAGTTGTGATCCGAATGCACTTCATGAGGTGAGGGTAAAGGCCTATGTTAAACCATCTTCATAATGTGAATTACTGCTAAGGGCAATAATGCATTCCCCTTCCCAGCTTTCCTAGCGAGATAAAACATTGTTAATAACCCAGCACTAAATGGGGAGCTGAACACCAATAAGGCTATGTGGTTTTGGCTCATGTACTGACTCATGTGAAGAAAACAAGGGGCATAACACCTAGAGCTGTAGAGTTTCTGCCTACCAGCTCCATTTACTGCCAAAGTTGCTCATGACCAGAGAAGCTGAAATAGAAGATTCAAAAATCCCACCAGCATCAGGCCTGAAAACAAACCAGAGAGAGAGGCAGACTGACTCACTCCTATAGCAGTACTCTTCTAAAGTCTGGAGATAACTGCAGAATGAAGATCATGCAACAGTCCAACTGGTTGAATCTTATTATCTGAGACTCTGTCTACAAAAAAAGGTGAATCTTCAGAACATATTATTGCTGTGTGGTATTCACCTGCAGCTTATAATCAACCCATCCCATCTCATAATGAAATGAGAAAGGATCATGAGGGTTCAGCATAATAATCAATCTTGTGCCAGAGAAGCCAGAGTTTCACAGAGATTTGGTTCTCAGAATAAAATGATAGTGGTTGTAGAATCCAAAAAGTGCTGAGAAAGAGCAAAATTCAGTGCCCTGCTAATTCCTGGTTGTGATACCAATGCAGTTATTGCCAGGTTGCTTGATGTTAAAAGAAATATGAAATTTTGTCCTGAACTTGCATCCCAGCTGCCTGGGTGGTTCAAAGACGAAAACAGCCAAAGTCACCACATGCACTGGAAGCTGTAGGCACAGACATGTGAATGTTGCCTGATAAGGATGCTGTGTATGACAGCAGCAGAAGGCAGGCTGGAGGGTGTTCACACCTGCAGAGATGTCCCTGCTGATCGTTGTGCAAATAGCTGCAGCACACACCTGAATCTACCTGGCCACGCACTTGCACAATCAAAACTTCTCCCAAGCTGATTGAGGATGAACCGCAAGTCTGAAGGAAAAATCCAGGGTTTTCCAGAGCTGCTAAGTAAACTGAGCAAGCTGAAACAACACCACCTGATCAATCTCATGAGAAATATTTGCAATGTTCATATGTCGGTGCCCTTTGTGGAAAGCTGTTAGGAACCTCCTTCAGAGACTGGCCTCCCACAGCTGTTTTTTATTAATTTCTAGCACTGGCTTTTCAAAAGTGGAAGATGAGCAATAATAAAATGTATAATGTATAATTCCTGCTATGGCAACTGCCATTATGTCTGTTGCTTGATGAGGTCTTTCCCTGAGCATTGCTATCATGATCTGAACTCTGTTGCACTCAGTGCTGGATAAAGATGTTTTACAGAGAACAACTCTGCAAGTATTTTTCATTCAAATATCAATGATTTTACAGTTCATAAAAACTGAGACAAAATGATCTCTTTGAACTTCATGTCTTAGAAAGACAAGTCTGAAGGAAGGACCGTCACAAGAAAATCTTACTAGCAGTCCCCTAGAAATGTTCTGTTACACCTCTAGGAAAGCAAAATTTTTTATGAATGAAATGCAGTTCTGCTCTTAAGATCAGTGAGCTCAGTGTTCAGGGGACACCTGCCAGAACCAGATGAATTTGGAAAATTATTAATGAATAGGCATATCTCAGGGTAGAAAAGATGGCTGAAATTAGCTGTAAATATCTCAATATTATATTGCAGGAACATCATAAAAGATAAAACAAGAACAAATAAATACGTCCCTGCCAAGTAACTTACTTATTTCTAGCAAATGAAGAACAAGTGTCTCTGCTCTTGTTTTCTTTGTCTTCCAAATGTTGGCTCTTTTGAAAGTGTTCTTGATATTTAAATGGATTTTAATTAAAGCATTGTTTCTTTACTTTCTAGATGCAAAATTTCATCCTTTTGATTAGGCTTTTGATGTTTTCCATCAAAAAATATTTCCCATTTTTTTCGTAGGAAATAAAAATGATCCTTAAGCTATTGAAACCTAGCTTACCTTTTAATATCTTTACCAAAACTGCTTGTGTCAGTGTGATATATGGATTCTTAGTAAGTGGATGGGGTTATTAGTAAGTGGATGTAATAGCAGTGAGTTGACACTCTTTTCCAAGTGAAGCAGATTACAAAGGCTGTTTCCGCATAAAATAGGTTACCCCCTGCAGTTTCATTTCCAGCCCTTGCCCAGTCTAATATTCCTTCTTTCCTTTCAGGATATTCAATGTCTTCATAGTTATTGCCACCTTGTTCTTGTAAATAAGATAGTAAATTATTTCATCCTTTCTCTCTCTCTAAATATGTAAAAATGTATATAAAAACATGTCTCATGTAGTTCTTTTATATATTATTAAAAATTTTCACTGGAGGTTGATCTCAAGTTCCTAAAAGATGATCAGTGACTCTTCTGGATATGGTGCAGTGCTGCTTCTGAAGAATAAAAAAACCAAGACTGTTTTACTGGCATGATCCAAAGGGGACTCATTTACAATCTGTCCCTAAGTGTCCCTTCATGTGAGACATAGAAAACAGAATTTTCTAGTGTATAATGACATGTGCCACTTAGCCAAGACTAATGGGGAAAAGTGTCCCAGAAACCAACCCACAAGCACTTCACTTTCATATCCCAGTTTTCATCCTGGGAGGGATGATTCAGGAAGGTAGAACAGTGTAGCTGAGCTGAATAAAAGCAGCAGCTAGAACCAAACACAAGTAGGACTGAATCACACAATCACACAAAATCATTGAGGTTGGAAGAGACCTCCAAGATCATTGAGTCCAACCTTTGGGCACCAAGTGCAACACCCAGCTGTTTCTTGAACGCTTCTGGGGATGGTGACTCCACTACCTCCCTGGACATCCCGTCCCAACACCTGACAACCCTTTCAGGGAAGAAATTCTTCCTGATGTTCAACATAAATGTCAAGACAGAGAATTGTACTAGCCCAGGAGAGCCCAGAGCTTCCCCCTTGCAGGTTCACATGAACGTTTGTAGTTTGGGGTCACCACTGAAGGCCAGCTCAAGTCACAGGGGAGATCGTTGCTGGCTTGACCAGGTGCTGGATCAGGCACTTAACCACCAATATAGCCAAGGAGGAAGGCCCAAATATACAAAGTGAGGCTCCTACACAGCTTTATCATCAGCTTATTGGGGTCAGAGGTGGTTTTTAAATTATGAATACTAATACTTGCTTTCTTTTTGCAATAATTTGCTATTTTCAGTGAAATTATAGAACAATAGGATAATAGAATCACAGAATCACAGAATGGCCTGGGTTGGAAGTGATCCCAAAGATCATCTTGTTCCAACCCCCTACGACAGGCAGGAACACTCCGCCACCAGATCTGGCTGCTCCAAGACTCAACCAAGCCACTCCTCTGCTATCAAAAGTGTCTGATGGCAAGTCTAGATAGGTGACTGCAGTCTGGAGGGAGACTGATGATGGTGGTGTGGCTTCCCTGAGGCAGTGGATGTTCAGTACTCTGGTCCTTGGCTGAACATCAGCAATAGGCAGGAGACGTCAGAGGGAGGGAGTGAAGGTCCTCTTGGGAAACACAGGCATACTTAGTAAATCTGGGTTTAAGATGTGGTGGATGAAGGGTTAAGGCTGGTGTACAGTGATGCTCAAGAAAAGAGCAGAGCAGAGGAAGAAATGAGAGTTAAGAAGATAAGAATTTGTGGTTGAGAGGTTGAGAGACAAAAGACTTTCTGGAGCCTTTGAAAAACAAAGCAGAGGTGAAATGTCTGGGGGTACTGGGGAGAAAGCAATTGCCATGGAAAAGGAGGTGAGGAGATTCAGGGATCTACTATCAGTGGAGAAACAATGAGATCACTTCTGGCTGTTGGCAGCAAACAGAAAAGAAAACAAGACAAGCATGAAGAACTCTACTCAGTCTGAGTGGCTGGGGGGAAACCTGCCAAACACAGTTTCAAATATTCAGAGAAGGCACAGGAGTTGGGAGCTATCCAAGCAGGATTCAAAGGCTTCTTGAGCATAGTTGATGGAGATACTGTTGTCCAGGGCTGAAAGCTGTACATATGTTTAAATATAAACCAAACAATTGCTCGTGTCTTTTGCTGGTGCTAAGTGTTTTTGATCTGCGTTTTGAGCCTGCTTCTGCATTACAGCATACAAGGGCTGGAGCGAGGAGACTCTGCGAATGCCACTGTTTGCTGTGGAGTAGGAAGGCCGCATCACAAAGCACTTTGCAGTGCTTCAGCAGGTCCCATCAGGTTGCCTGGCCCAGGTTGTCTGGCCCAAGGTTGTCTGGCCAACCTGTCCCAAGGTTGTCTGAGCATACCATGTGTTGTATACCACAGTCCTTGTTAGGGTTGCCTTTTTTGCAATAGCCAGTGAGGAGGTGAATGATTTAATCTCTGAACAAGGTTCCTATAGGAAAATCAAAGGGAAAATAAATTTGTTGGGAAGATGGGTATGCTGAAATCCTCATTTGTGCTTTCTATTGCTTAGGTCCTTCCTTGATGTTAGAAGCAGCAGCTCATTCTGTGACTCTTTACCATCATCACATGATTGATTTTCCAACTATTTCATTTCTTGTAGGTCCTCTGGCATATAGCATTTCAAAATAAATTCACATTTAACTTCTGCTGGATGAAAATTAAGGAACTGAGCACATAATTATTCAGAATTCGGCAAAAACCTTCATGTCTTTGGAGTGGTTTATTCCAATGGGGATGTAATATCTTTAGTACCTTTATTAGTTGGCAATCTAAACAACTGAAATTGTTGAGGGCAAAGACAAACACACTTCTACTTTCATAAGACTTTTCTGCAGATCTGAAATGGGTGTAATCATCTGGAAAACTAAGGTTGACTTGGAAACATAAAGATTTTCTCAAAGGAATTTCTTACTGCTGGCTGCCTGTATTTATCAACTACTTTTTTTTCCCCTGTATGTTACATTCAGACTCCAGAATTGTTTATAATTGCACAGCACAGATGAAAACTACTGCTTGCTTGGGAGTCACCTTGAAGATTTTTTTAGATAGTCCAAACCTGTCATTGTATAAAATCATGTGTGATGTGGTGTCTGAACGTAGCCCACCACTCTGGATGTTTGGGAAACTGTGTTTGACTGACAACACAGTTGCCTGGGAAGAGAGATAGTGGGTGGCCCTCTGCTCAATCCATTGTGCAACCTGGAGAGGGTTTGTGCCCAAAGCAACAGGGTGTGATGTAATCAACAGGCAGTGATATAAGCAAGTATAGCTACAAAAACTAAGATTAATATTTCCTGCTGAAAATCTGTTTCTTCATGACTCTCTGTGAAAGGACCTGGGAAACGCTGAAGCTTAATCCCAATGAGATGCATTCTACTGCAGCTAACACTGGCCAATTATTCAAGCTAATGGTGTGTTTCCTCTGGTGGGCAGCTCTCCGTGCCCTTACTTACTTGCCCTAATCTTCTTTTCCCTAAATCCTGTTCTGAACAATTACTTAAGAGAGAAAGCGGTACCAGGTAAAGCAGGATTAAAATACTGATCTTCTCAATGAGCTGAGACTCAGGAAAATGAAGGTATCTCACAAAAATGAAAGTCACTAAGGCTTAGTTTACTTCTGCTGAATAGGATTAAAAAGAATTTGACAACCTGCTGATGTTTCCGCTAAGGCTTTCCTCCCAGCACACTACCCTGAACAATCCTCTAATGTAGGAAACTGCAGAAACCTATTGAAGAAATGCAAGAGTACTCTGAGTTTGAAGTTTTAAAATAAATCCTTGACTGGGGAGCAAGTGACTCATAGACCTTGTGTATAAAAAACACTGAATATTGCTCAGTGATGGAAAAAGCTTTGTGATGTGGTGAAAACTTGTTATTCAAGAAGAGACTCTTCAAACAGCGGTTTTATCATCCTTAGGGCATAACAGTCCAAATACTCTTCCCACACCTTCACAAGACATATGCAGCTTGCCCTTGAGAGCCTACCTGGAAAAATACATGCACTTTCCAGTACCTGATGGGAGTCTTACATGTGCAGGCAGGGCTGGCTGATAAAAGTCTCAGATGTACCAGCAAGGCCAGCAGATTGCTGCCACAGCATTTTCTTTCCAGGGAAGTGAAGGGGTTTTTTTTTTTCCAAACGCAGCAGGTGCCTTGCTAAGAAAAGCAATTCAAGATGTGCCAAAGCCCTGACAGGAATTGATGATAAAAAATAGTTTGTAGCTGGATAGCTTCACCTTTGGTGAGTGTAACTGCTCTGGAAGCCTTGTCACTGCTAAGATTGACCAGCTGTGAACTAAAAAAAAAAAACAAAAAAAAACCCAAAAAAAACCAGGAAAGAAAACAATTTTATAAAAGGTACCTTACCATTTATCTTCTCTAGCAAAGGAGATTTATCATCTTGTGTGCAACAATGGAGCAAACACTTTTTGCCTTCACAGAAGGAGATGTGCCATTCTGCCATGTGCTGATGTATTCTGGCATTCAGTATATTTTTCTCAATATGGGTTATTCTTTGTTATCATAAACTGGTTTTAAAAAGCATACAAAACCAGTCAAAGCACTATAATAAATCTGACCTTTCTTATGGCTTTCTTTAGAATATGTTTTTTGGAAGAAATGTGACTGTTTTCTGATTCCATCAGTTTTGATGATATTCCCCATAGTACCTGCACAGAGTATCTCTACTCTGATACCCGTGTTGCCAGCTGATGGGTTTATCTGCATTTTTCAACATTCAGTAACTTCTTCAAGTCCCATGGGAGACAGAAGCTTTCATTTAAACTCTGAGTTTATAGCTTTGCTAACTTAGGGGAAAAAACAAACAAACAAACAGCAAAACCTGAAAACATGTAATGGAAAAGAAATAACACCTAATTTATTGATTCAATGTACACATATTTTCAATTAGCTATATGAGCTCATGTGGGTTTTTTTTAATGTTGGAGACTGACTACACTGAATTTCCTCATGTTTATTTGTTTATTTGTTTATTTATTGCCTACTCAGATCTTGGTGTTGATGGGCTGACTGACTATGTCTGTGATAGTATCAGTTGTGTGATATCTCCAACTGAAGAGGAGACCCAGTCTTCTCTGCCTTGTACCATCAGGAGACTGTTAATTTCTGCTGACCCAAACCCACGAAGACATGTAGGACTGTGGCAGGGTTTGCAAGGACAAGAACAGTATTTACAGACCAGCTGATCTATAGGAAAAAATTGGACTAGCTTCTGAGCACACCAGCTCTCCCATGGTTGTCTTTGATTTTCAGTCTTTTATGTACACAGGACTGCAGGTGCATCAGCCCTGTGAGCTACTGCCCATGAGGCAAAAACCACATGTGTTCTCCCTCTACCTAAAATCACCCAAACCCTAACAGTAGCCTCAAAACTTGTGGTTTTGTCAGTTTGTCCAGGAGTTCTGCAGGCTGTAGCAAGCTCCTGGTGAGCTGGATTGCTCACTTCTACTTGGAGGGCTTCCCACCAGGCATTAGGGCTGGACACGGCAATGGCTTGTTCACAGGAAATTGGGTGTTAGCTCCCAGACCTGGATAGGTTCCTGGCAATGGGCAATGTGGTCATCCTGAATAGCTCTGATGCCCAGTAGTACCAGAAGCATTGGCCTCCTGTATTATTGCCATGGTAGTCACGACTCTGGCCTTTTGTCCTCTCCAGGCTTTCCCAGATGACACTTGCAGTGTGAGCCGTGCGTGGCATCTCGCTCCCATCACCCATCGCTCTGTGGCATTGCAGCCTCTGCTCCAGAATGAGGTCTCCTGAGGACAGGTCCCAGATCCAGGGGCAGAACCAGTGAGCAGGTGATGGAAAAGTGGTGAGCAGACAAGAGAACCTTCCCACAGGACCTGTAATATTATGGACCTAAAAAACCTTAAAGCTACCAGTAATACAGCAACACTTTTCTGATATCATCATTATGACAGATTCAAAAATATTTCTCACCCTCATAAATTGTGCATGTATACACATACACAAATAGCTGAGTGGATTATTTGGAAAACACTTCCCAGGCTCTTTAAACTTGGACTTCTCTTCCTAGATGAAAACTAAAACTACAGGGCCCAAGCTACTGCTCTCTAATTTTGTCCAGTAAGGGAAAAGGAATTTTTGAATTTCAAACTGTGACAGAGCACTCAGAATACAGAAAAAAATAACCCCAAATCTATTCACCAGTACCTTGCCTCCTTGCTACTGTCACCATCCCCTAAAATGAGATGCCTTTAAAATAAATGTAATTTGAATAATATAGCTTTATTTCTTTCCATTTACTTGTGGATCTTCAGGGTATTCTGAATTTCCCTGCATCTAGGAGGGTGAAAAACACACTCTTCAGACAGAAGTTTTATGTGCAATTTCTTCGTTTCTGACAGAGTTAAAAAAAAAAAGTCTTTGAAACTAAGAAAAAATACACAAATTTATGAAACATTCTGCAGCTTGAAACAAGCTCACAATTAGCTGTACTGCAGCCATCAAAAAAAGCCAGCAGATATATATGAAATCCAATAATGCTGTCAGACTGATGGCTTAAGCAGGACAGGAACAGTTTGCTTTTTCATGGTAAACAAGATGCATGTTATTGTCAAACTGACTTAGCAAAAACAAAGGCAGCAGAGAAAGGGCCTGGTTCACTGTGGATGAATTAAAAATACCTGGACAGCCTCTAAGAACAGTGTGAATAACAGCCATCATGCTGAGTGAGAGCAGAGAACACACATATAAAAGTGAACTTGGCTACGATTTCCTTTGGAAGTTATTGATGTGGTTAGTTTTAGAAGTCCTGAAAATTGAAGGGTCTAAACTTAAATGGCTCCTATAAACCCACATCTCTGCCTTCATCTACACACTAGTACTACTGAACTTCCATCACACTCAGTATCAGCCGCTTGGAATTAAACAGTTTGTAGCTAAGAGCAACAGATTTCAGCAGCATTTTTAGGAAGAAACATTTTCCTAAAAATAGCAGAGGCCCAAAGTTCTTAACCAGTAATTTTTAACTCCCCTTTTTGGCTCCAAAATGTGGTTCATACAAAGCAGAACGTCATCAGGGAGAGAGGCTGAGACAGTTGGCTCCCACAATGCCCTACAGCTTTTCAACTAGGTCATTAGTCTTAAAAAGAGGCCTTGCAGTGCCAAAATAGGGGTAGAAAGTAATTTAGCCTGGGTTTCCCATTTCAAACAATGCCAGATATGGAGATTCTAGATTACTTGCTACTTGTTTTCTACCATGAGCAAGAACTGATCTAACTCTAGGAAAAGAATTGATCTTTGACTGGATGGATGAGCCTTTCCAAGACCTGAGTAAAAATCAGGTAAATCTGAGCTGCATGGGGCTTCTTCCACTCCTTGCCTACTTTGAGTTGCTTCCAACCAAGCTCAGTTACTCTTCTCTCTGTGTGCTGGCTTTTGTGATTGCCACTCCTATGAGCCTACCTTTGCCTCCCTTTCTTTGCTCCTAGCACTCTCAGCTGCCTTGTAAAAGAAGGAGACCTGAGACAAGACACCACATGCTCCAGGCAGCTGGAATTAGAGTCCCTGGAGCCTGCTGGGACACACATTGGTCACCCTATGTGCTGGTTTTGGTTGGGATAGAGTTAATTTTCTTCACAGTGGCTGGTATGAGGCTCTTGTTTTGGATTTGTGCTGCACACGGGGTTGATACATAGAGATGTTTTTGTTATTGCTTAGCAGTTCTTATATAGAGCCAAGGCCTGTTCTGCTTTTTGTACTGCCATGCTAGCGAGGAACTTGTGGGTGCATGGAAGATAGGGAGGAGACACAGCTGGGCCAGGTGACGAAAAGGCTATTCCATACCATATGACATTGGGCTCAGTCTATGAAGTGGGAGGGGACGTTTGGAATGATGCCTTTTGTCTTCCCGAATAACTGTTATGAGTGATGCGGCCCTGCTCTCCTGGAGATGCCTGAACACCTGCCTGCCCATGGGAAGCAGTGAATTAATTCCCTGTTTTTCTTTGCCTATGTGTGTGGCTTTTGCTTTCCGTATTTAAACTGTCTATCTCAATCCATAAGCTTTATGGCTTTTCCCCTTCCAATTCTCTCCCTGATCCTACTGGTGGGGGAGTGAGTGAGTGGGCTGTGTGGTGCCTGGCTGCTGGCTGGGGTTAAACTACAACACCCTGCCAAGGTATGCACTTGCATTTCTGTGTATGTCAGTTCCTGCTTTGCAACTGGGGTCCTATTTCTCCTTTTGCTCAGTGCGACCCCGTGAGCCCTCTTAGCTCAATCCAGCTGCCCCAGAATACTTGTAAAATTCCAGTTTCAAAATTTTTTCAGGTCAACATGACCCTGGACAATTGTAATTTTTCCTTTCTTTTTTTTTTTTTTTTTTTTTTTTTTTTTTTTTTTTTTTTTTTTTTTTTGGATTTTTTTATTCTTTTCCTGCATTGCATAACAGGTAGAGAATTTGGTTGCACTACAAAATGCCTGGGTTGGGCCACTTGCATTTTGCTGCAAAAATGGCTGAGAGTAGAGGGAGAATGTCCAAAAAGCTGAGATCAGAAATCAGCAGGTCTTGTTTTAACAAGCCAGTTGTATTCATTACAGGCTTTTTGCTGAGTGTACAGGCAGCAACAAAGGAAAAACTTCAGTGCTCAGGTGGTGTAACAGCTTCATGCTCTTCTTTCGTGGCTCATGTCTGACAGCTCAGGATGACTCACCTGAGAAACAAATGGGACACCTTTGGCTGCCTTCATGAATGTCTTAACAACAAGTTTTTCCACCCTCATCTGCACAAAAACCAAATCATCGTATCTGGTGCAACATACCTATTCAAGATCAGTATTTTCTGTATGTGACCTCAATTCTACCATTTTGTTGGAGGTGTAACTAACACTATAATTAATAGCTAAGGTCTTGATGGGTGCTGTTATTAAAACTGTTGGACTTTCGTAGTGATGCATACTGATGATTAGAGAAGCTCTTCATTCCCTCCTGGTGCCATCACAGATAACGAGAAGTCTACTTTTACCTGTTACTATTAATATTTATTCATCTTCCAACTCTGCAAAAAGCCCAAGAGTAATGCACGTAGATTCTGTTTCCAAGTATCTTTACACTTACCATATAAACAAAGGTTTTGGTTTCTGCTTTTTATATTCAGATACTGCCCCAGGGACCTTCCAGTCTCCTGAGACAGAGCAACTAGGGAGAGCAACCTTTACAAGTTTTTAGATGATTTTCCTTCAATTCCTAATGTATCCTCTCAAATTTGCACCTGTTTTGTATCTTATCATAGAAGTACAAGCAAATGGCTGGAAAGGACTTTGGGAAGTCATTGGCCCTGAAGCGATGAGCACTAAATCATGTCTGATGGATGTTCTTGACAATTTGCAAGTAGCTATTTTCTAATCTCTCTGAAATTTTTTTCTAATGAGAATTTATCTTTGTTGCCTCACTTTAAATCTATGATTTCTTGTTTTGTCTTCACCCAATATTCATTCCTTTATTTTTTGCAGCCGCTGTCTGAACATTTCAGGTAATAATTAATAAATATGCCCTCAGTTTTCTCATCTTTGTTTGACAACCTCAATTCTTCACAGCCCAAGTCTTGCAGGTCCCTGATCTTTCCTCTTGTCTTTTTCTGATCTGCCCCTGACAAACACAGTAAGATGGGCTTCTCTAACTTGCTGCTTCTCCAATACTTAGCACTCTATTCAGTAATGACCAACAAAAAAACCTTCAATATGACTCTGTGGCTGGTCCTTCTGCAGAAACCAGTTTAAAATATTCTTTTATTCTGAGATACATAAAACAAGCTTATGAGGATAACTACAGTGTTTGGCTTTGTTTTCTTAGTCGCACTTCGGGCAGAAATGCAACTGCATTTATGCATAAGCAGCTCCAAAAGTCTTCCATGTACAGACCTGCAAGTAGGAGGAGAGGCCTGTGACCCACGTATGCGTGGAAAGAGAGACAGGTTCTTTGTGAGTAGATTGAGCAGAATTTGGTGAGATGGGTTTCTGAATGAAGCTCTGATGATCCTAACCAGAGAGATTTAGAGGTTGCAGCACATGGGCACAGAGGGTGCTGCTTTGTAGCTGTATGGGCAGGGTACTGACTGCTGAGAACTCTGCAGACATGACCATTTTTTCCAGTGCTACTTATCTGCTGCCAGAACACAGGGCTAACTTCCTTTCACTGTGGAGGTTTTAGATGCTGTTTTCACTGACTAAACTTTTATGAAGTGTGAAGCTGTAAGGGACATGGTAGGTTTGCATCTAGCACTGTTCTCAGGATCAAGAGGCTATTACGCACACATAGTGTGAAGCAATCTTTACAGTCAGAGGTGTCTGAATCATAGAAAGGGCTTCTGCAGATCAACCATTCTACCTCCCACCTAGACACTGGATAAACTCTACCTACAACTTTCCTGGCAGATTTTTGTCTTATGTCTTGGTAAAAGTCTCCCATGATAAAGCTTTTCACAGATTTCCTCAGGCAATTTATTCCAGTACTTAACTACACTCACTCATTTTCCTAATGTGTAATTTATACAGAACTTATCTTTAGAGAAGAAAGCAGTATGATCAGAGAAAGGTAATATTTTTATTTATCTTTGGTAAGAGAGTGACACACTTAAATATCTTGAAAGCACAAACCCAAAGAGACCTGTGTATATATATACGTGCATCTGAGCATGACAGCAGCAAACATGACAGAGAGTTATGCAAATAAAGTGGCTGTAAGTGCTGAGGTCTAACATTTTACTTAAGTTCTTCCCTCTCTGGCCCATTGATGTCCATGCCAGTGCTATGAAGTGATGTTTTCCTCCACACAGGTTTCACAGCTTTCAGCCTTCACCCAGAGCCTCTCCTTTGGCATCATGTGCAGAGCTCATTCTCTTTCTTTAAAATAGGTTGGCAGGAGGAACAAAATCTCTTTATAAATCACTCTGTAGTAGAGCACTCATGCAAGATGAGGAAAATTGGTTCAAATGTCCTCTTTTGCCTAGTGAGTGCAGACTCATAATTTGCACTCAGGTACCTTGCCCACAGATTGCTCACAGTTTTCCCCTTTTGCAATGCCCTGCTTGATGTGAAAAAGAGTTTCATTGCACAGAAAAGCAAGACTGTGACTTTTAATCTTGCAATTAGCTCCTTATGTCGAAGCTTGGAACAGTCGGTTTGGGTCTGGCCACAAGGATTGCATCAATATTTTATGCAAGATTTCTTTCGTGAAAAATGCATACACAAACTTTGGCTGAAAGAGCAAGCATCACTCTCCACCCCTAACTGCTTTTCTCAGGAATCGTGCTTACTTTCTGTGACTCACTGAGCATTTAACTTTTCCACACAGTGAAACAAGTTCAGCAGGTGAAGCAGAGCCTTCCCTGCCCTCAGTTACACACCCTTTAGAAGGTGAGCAATGGTGGTTTGAATTCTTTCCGACAAAAAGAAGAACAAACCCTTTAGCACACTTCTTCATGGTTGCTGCAGAGCATTTAACATTTTCCCTCCGTTCTGAAGGAAAGCAGCAGCTTCCACTCAGCTTTATGGGGATCCAAATTTGAGAGCTCAGCATGACCTTACCCACAAGGCAGGCACGGGAATGTCTGGAGGGATACACACAAGGGAGCACAGGGGCTGAGCTGCACACTGCCATCCCAATGGGCCCAGCAATGGATCTGCAGACTGGAGGTCACGGCAGAAACCTGCCTCCCTTTATGGTGAAGTACTAATGAACAAAGATCTTGAGGGTTAAAAAACTAGACTTAAAGTTACATTGCCCTCCTAAGAGCATGCAAGAAAACTATAAATCTGGAAACTCCTTGTGTCATGAGCTATCTCCCAAATGAACCTCAGTCCTATTACACCAATAATGTGTTAAGGGATGTTGACCCCTTTTAAAGTTGTTAAATTGCATCTTAGAGAACAGGGCACCAATAAATTAACATAACCTTCTTACTACTATTCATCAAAGAAATTTTATCTAATTATGGTAGTTTACTACAAACTTTTCCCCAGGGAGTTTCAGACTACTGTATTGCTAGGTGTACTCCTGGTTGACAGCAAGTTGAATATGAGTCAGCAGTGCCCTGGCAGCCAGGAGGGTCAACCATGTCCTGGGGAGGCAGCAGGCCAACCAGCTGAGAGAAGGGATTGTCCTGCTCTGCTCTGCACTGATGTGGCCTCTCCTGGAATATTTTGTGCAGTTTTGGGCACTGCAATATAAGAAAGGTATTAAGCTATTAGAAAGTGTCCAAAGGAGGGCAATGAAGGTAGTGAAGGTCCTTGAGGGAAAGCCGTATGAGGAGCAGCTGAGGTCACTTTGTCTGTTCAGCCTGGAGAAGAGGAGGTTGAGGGGAGACCTCATCACAGTCTACAATTTTCTTGTGAGGGGAAGAGGCGAAGCAGGCACTAATCTCCTCTCTGTGGTGACAGGACCCAAGGGAATGGCCTAAAGTTGTGCCAGAGGAGGTTTAGGTTGGATATTAGAAGAGGTTCTTCACCCAGAGGGTGGTTGGATGCCGGAACAGGCTCCCCAGTGAAGTGGTCACAGCACCAAGGCTGACAGAGTTCAAGAAGCGTTTGGACAATACTCTCAGGCACATGGTGTGACTCTTGGGGATGATCCTGTGCAGGGCAAGGAGTTGGACTTGATGATCCTTGTGGGTCCCTTCCAACTCAGCATATTCTATGACTCTGTGAAAATAAAGATGTACATTTCTAATTCAGCCATTCAGGAGTATTGTAGTACATAATTCTCACAGATTTTCTTATCTCTGTTGTTTAAATTTCAGTTGTCATTAAGTTAATTCTGTAAATTACTTAACAACCATTAGAGAGAATCTGATATTGACATCAGCTTGCATGAATGTTGCCAAAATAAAGAGAATACACAATTAAGAGGTGAAGAAAAAGGCTGACTGGCAAAGCAAAACAATAGACCTTGGAAAAGGTAGATTTGACTAAATTCAGGTACTGCATCACTAAAATTTCATAGGAAGTTGATGAGAGGGAAGGTTAAGCTGAGGAGGATGGCTGTCACTCAGAAAGGAACAGTAGAAAGGACAGATGCAGAAATATTCAGCCAGGACACAGGCAGCTTGCCTCTCTGTCGTGTCACTTTTGTCCTCAAATGCAAGAGAAAAAAAAAATGGAAAGCAGGTCATATTCATAGTTACAGGAAGAGAAGAATGAGCTTGAGCAATTAGGGACAGGATACGAAAGACCAAGTCATAAGAAAAATGGCAAATAACAAGGAATTTGGCTATAAATAGCCTTAGGAAGGGAAGAACCAGGCAAGAAGGTAGCCTCTGCTTCATTTGCGAAACAACTTGATGTGGAGAAGGCCAAAACATTCAGTTCTTTCTTTTGCTTAGCTTTCCATAAAAAGTTCAGTGATAAGCATCTCTGTAATAATTAATACCAGTTCAGAAAGTGTAAGATTTCAGCCTGGAATAGATGAAGGATGGGATAGGGAGATCTTGGAAGGTAAAATTCTTAGATGTTTGATGTTTCAGCATGCCTGATAAACTTCCCAGTATAATATTCAAAGACAGGTGGAAGCAATCTTAGTGGAGAACATATAGGAGAGGAACAAGAGTTCAGGGAAAACACCTGCCTTAGGGGAGAGGGAAAGGACTGGAGAGGAGACAGGGAATAACGGGCCTTACTAACAACAATTCAAAAACTAATTGCAAGTATCTGGGTGTTGAAAAAAATTCTGGCACTCACCAAGATAGATGTCAAGAGCAAATTCTGTCATTTCAACTGTATGTTCTTTTTCAAAAGAATAATTGGTCTTATGGTTAGGGAAGAAGTAATACACCATCTGACCTGACTTTAACAGGGGCTTGTGACTCCCTTTCAATGCTCTTACAGGGGTGTTAAAGAGGCACAGGTAGGATGAAATCAGAAGAAAAGCACAAGGAAAACTATTTCTCCATGATTCATTGTCAAAATGGAAGGACTAGTTTTTCTATTAATCCGTATCTTTTATCTTCATTTCTAACAGCTGTAATCATAACTAAATTTCAGCATTGCTGTTGTGGTTCATGTTAAAAGTTTCTTGCTTTGCAGTGGCATGGCTGAAACACCTAATAGTCTCTGGTGTTGTTAATTAAATGATGAACATTCATGGCAGGGAATATGAAAAAAGCATTTGTTTTGGGAGGCTAAGTGTTAAACAGAAATACAGACACTTATCAGGAGAAGCAGTAGCAACGTGGAGAAAATAATTCCAACGAGTGAACATAACAAAAGAGCACTTCATCAGATGCAACTGTTGAAAAGAAATGTCAGTGTTGCCTCCTCAGCCTCAACATGTGCACTGGTGCCTGCGGGGATGGAGGGCTCTACTCCAGGAACACCCTCAAGCCTTTGCATGTCCTGATGTGAACAGCTATAAAAGTGGCCTGCCTGGAAGGATGAAAATTACTGAGCAAAAGAAAATGTTTTGCTGAAAAATACTGACAGAGAAAAGCCTGCCAGCCTGAAACTGTGATATGGAGGACTAGGCCTGGGAAAGAGAAACAATCTTGAGAAGTGCAGCTGGCATCTTTGAAGTACAGCTGGGTACCTGGAAACTGGAGACAGCCTGAGACATTATTGATAAGCCCCAAAATAAGAAACTGTTAACAGCAACTTAGTGTCTGAAAAAGTGTACACAGTTTGGGAAAATAAAATGGTTCTAAAGGAGCTGCAAACAGCATCATCTGTTGGCTGTCATATGTGAAAAAAATGGAAATTAACAGTATCTGTTGACTTCTTGAGGTGGTGATGTCCTAAACCCCTTATGCCTCTATGATCTAAGAAGTGTTTTTTTCCAAAACGAAGCCCTTCTCTCCAAGTACTTCCCATGCTTCATTTGCTTTTCCTTTCCTAAACAGGTTATATCCCACAAAAATCTTTCAATGAGCACTTGGACGCTCACCAGGGATGCCTGGCTGACTCCAGGCTTGGTGACAGAGATCATCTCCAAAGCAAAGCTCTGCCTAAATATCTTATTGGACTCCCTTTGGGCACAGTTTTGGGGGGTTGTCCTACCACCTCTGGGATGGCTGAGTACCCCTCTGGGATCAGTTTGTCCTCTCATTTGGAGTGGTTTGGCCCCTTCTGAAATCAGTTTAATTCACTTGATACCAGTCAGTTTATATACCCATGTAAGTAATCTATCGTGTATCTGCTGATATACTGTTAATAAATTGCTTCACTAATTATGCTTGTAGTAAGCTGTAATAGCATATACCCTCCTTGTTACTGCTACACAATTGGCTGCTGATATTATTATCTGCTTTACTAAGGATTGATACTACTGATTGCCTATCATCATTTGTAATAGTTTGATATACGTATATATTCACTTCATTAAACATAGGTATACTTGCTATTGTTGATTTTGTGCTATTTGTGCTAATCTGTAATAAGGTGGAGAAATTTAGAGGATAAAAGCCTCTGTGTCTTTGTGTACTATAGAGTCCTACAAACCATGGTCATGATCCCTACCCTCCCACAAGCCAAGTAGCCTGTTAGGTTGTGACGTATTTCCAGGCACGTGCTTAGTTTCCCGAAGTACAAGTCTAATTAGCATTTATCAAGTTAAAGTTGAAAAATTGAAACTTACTATACATGAGTTTATACATGAATTTATACAGGAATTTTAGCTTTTCCAAACCATGGGGTTTTTTATATATGTGGACATAGGCAAGGTAATAAATATGTATAATATAGATGTATGGATTTTGGTGGAATACTGCAACATTTTATCATGATTCTACCAGGAGTCATTTCTGTGGCTCCTAAATATGGCAACATGAAATCAGTGGAGTTACACATAGAACTACTTTTCCCGTCCAGGTTTCCTCACCTACATTCAGTCACCTAATTAGCTCAAATTGCATCAACTACAATCTGGTTTAATACGACAGAGTACCTGCTGTATGTCTCTTCAGGCCCACCTATGTACCTGCTGTGAATGTTTCTGCTGTAAAAAACCAGTGAACTCAGAGCCAAAATTAAACCAACCCAAGCAATTTCTGTTGTATGCAGCTTCACTTTACCCAGACATCTTCCCTCTAGTGGACAGCTATTGCAAAGCTTACAAGATCTCTGCCAGCGTAAGACAGACCCCTCCTTACACACCCTTTTCAAAAGTAAATGCATCCCGTCTTTAATGGTGTTGCAGTCTGAGTTCATTAAGTTCATGCTGTCTCTGAAGCTGTTGACAGAAGACACTGCAACAGGCAGAGTGGGAGTGGATTTACAGTTGCTGCACTGTCTATGGAAATGCTAGGGATAAATTTCACAGACTGTAATGGAAGAGTCACACATCACAGAGATGCTGCCTCTGTGTGACATCATGCAAATATTGGAAGATATGGAGCAACTGTGGGGAAAAAAAGCCTTAAAATGAAACAAATTTTTAATAATCATGCTCAGAAAAAGATGAATAGAGGAGAAAAATCTGACGTATTTTATTTTATTTGCTGTTTACACTATCTCACCAGCTGTAATTTGATTTGGAGGTTTTTATTGTAACTGATGCCACCTTTAGAAAATCATTAGTTCTTTTTAGAAAAGCATTAGTCACTTTGTAGGTTAAAACCATTACTGAGTTTTTCCTGCTTACTTGTCTTCTATTCCGTCTTCTATGCAGATGGTGCCCTTTCTTGTGAAGGTTAAGCCACTGTAATAGCTTTAAATATTTGTGGAAAAGTTGACTGATTATTTCTTTTCCAAGATGTTCTGCTAAAAGAAACGATTTTTTAAATAGATGCAAATATCTGCTTTTCAGAGAGCACACCCTAAAAGCTTTGTTATGGATTACATCAGATCCACAGGGCTCAGTGTAGGCCAGACCCTTCTGGAGCAGAGCCATGCATGGAGTTGGAAGTAACTGAGGTTAGTGTTCATTTCAAGTACATCAAGGGATATACTTTTATGGTCTTTTTTTTTTTTTTTCAAACTTCCAGAAGTTGTGTCACTCTTAAAGGGAAGAGAGGAGGGTATTCTAGCCTAAAGAAATCAGCACTCCAGTGAAGAACATGTGTACCTGAGAGAGGGAATAGGGCCGTGATTTCCCTCTCTGTTTCCCATCCTCTGTACATTTTGTCTGTAATTCTTTCATTTAAAATGAAAAAAACCTAGGGAATCAACTCTCTGTTCTGGATTCACAACAAGACATAATCCACTTGACTTCAGTTGAAATGCACTGAAGATTGCAGTGAAAACTTCAGGAAAAAGAAATAAACACTAGTAACAGTGTCTGCTGAACTGGAGGAACTAACTTGAGTATAGAGTTGGGTTGGTATTTCCTAAAATCTCAAGTATTACGCTTAGCAGTTGGCAGGTACACAAGAGGCAGAAAGAAATGCTTCTGAGTCTCCTAGTTATTAATTTTCCATGATATTTAAATAAAAGATAGGAGAAATTAACGGAGCTGGAGTGCACACTAGTGGAAAACATATTTTCTCTCTTAATTGATCCAGCTGACTGCATAGCAGTGTTTTTCAGTGTCAGCTACACAAATGACTGTTGATGGGAATCATTATGTCTGGCTTTGCACTTCCTTTCGGTGGCAACTGCTATAAATATCTAAGTGCCTACAGAAGTAAAGCTTTTAACCTCCCCCTGCTATGACAGTTTGTCATTATGAATTCCATTTCAACATAGTGAGCTGAACAAGGTGCACAGATGAAGTGGGATATAATTTACTTTTACACAGCTAATACATTGCTAATTACAACTAAATAAATATTGAAACAGGAATTTCTAATAACATTAACCATCACTCTCTTTTAAATGTGTTTTGCTGGACAACTGTTGAGAACTGTAACCACAATTTCAAGTATAATGAAGCAGAAATAAAGGGAGTTTTTATTATTTTTAGCCTTCAGTAGTGAGGTGAAAATAATGAGTATTTTTTATGTTTGCCTACAATAGGTCAACACAAACATCCAGTAAAGTGGAAGTTTCTACCATTAATAAAAAAAGTCATCCTGATGAACATTCATATCTGAATTTATTTTTTTATTCTGGAAAAACTATAGAAAACTGAAAATCCCTACAAAGGCTTTCTATATAACTATATAGATGAAAAGAATGAGCTTCCTAAAACTAGAGACATTCCCTGCAGGTACTAATATAAGCTAGTAGCAAACTACAACCTCCTGCCCCTGCTGCTGTTGGTCTACTCTGGCCAAGACCCTCTCCTACCTACCCGAAGATCCCACACCTCAGCATTCCACAGGTCAACACATCTCATCTGGGACCCTTTTGTCAGTAATGCATTGGTACTTAATCTTTAGGCTGCAGCTTTCCTAGGCAGGGTCATAAATACAAATAAACTTTTTATAGGATGCAGCAGAGACCCACGAAATATTGAAATAAGGGGATGAGTTACCCACTCATGTTTGAACAGGTTCTGAAAAATATAGTCTCAATATGCTGTACAGTCTAGGAACAGTGCAGACACAGCTGATAAAGTTCCTTCACATCATCACAACACATTTGGAGGCAAAATATTGAGCTTGCGTTCTCTTTGGAAAATAAAACAGTTGCATCTCAGAGATCATAAAGACCTGCTCATTTGTGTCTGGGTTTGTTGTCCCAGAGCTGTTGTATCTGCATACAGATTAATATATCCTTGCCCAGAAGATTATCTGATAGGCCTAGAAAAAGTCCTCTAAAAAGCCATGTCCTAATTAGCAAAAGTCTAGGGGAAATTACTAAAGCCTTAAAAGCAGTATAGTCTGATAAGTTGTATAGCTTTTATCTTATCTTAGAATTCAGATTTTTGTTCTTGTGAGAATCTTCACATACTTTGAAAAGCAGGGAATGTTAATCCTGCTGGCACAGGTCCTTCTCAAGTCACAGAAACACAGAGCCGAAGTCCTCAAAAAATTGTGATATAATTACTCTGAATTACTCAGCTGTCAGTTATTGTATCCAACAATAACTACAGGGAGCAGGAGGAGGATGGAAGAGAGGCATGGAAAAGGGAATGTTCTCTAAAGAAAAGGAACCCTGAGCCTCCCAGTGTTTCCCTGGCTCCGGCCGCCATCTAGTGTTCTGCCGGGCACGGTGAGGGACGCGGCTCTTCCGGAGTTTTGCATCTTAGAAACCGACCTCCGCCTACGTACACGAGCAGGATAAAATAGCGCGGAACCACTTCTCCGAGGGACAGACAGCAGCAGAGAAAGACGGAACCCAGTAAGCTGAGGAAGAGCTGCTATGAAATTAGTTCTCAAGTATTTGAGGTAGAATCACTTCTGAATTAAGTGCTTCACATGGTTGTAAACGTGGTCTCTGCTGAGCTAAGGAGAGATAAAACCTAAACCTTAATCTTCTACTGCATAAAAAGGAGTGTTGGCTTCTGTTCTTCCTTATTGCTGTGGCACAGCCATTGGGCTTCTTTTCCTTCCATTTAAATGGGAGAACAGAAGGTCTGATTCCGAACTAACGCAACTTTGGTACAGGGAGAGTCACCTCAGTGCAAAAATCATAACTGCGACTGTGCAAAGCAACAATATGACACACAATATATGAACTCAAGCTAATGTACCAGTCATCAACATAGGCTATAAGCTTCTTGAACAGGATGTATACTTACCATTGTGTTTAGCATCTTAATAGCTTGAATTATGCTAGGAAATTAGTTCTGCTCTACTATGGGAGATCTAATCCATTCTCCTTCTCATACAGGCAAGAGTTTGTAGCTCTTTCATACAGTGCCATAATGCGCTCTCAGCTGAGCATAGTCCTCCAGTTTGTTCTGGATGCTGCACATGGCTTTGAAGTGTGTCAGATTTTCTTTGCCCTATTGTTGTAGCAGGCAGACATCAGATAGTGGGCACAGAGGACATTTCAGAAGCTCCTGCTGATCTTTGAGAAGCTGCAGATCTTTGTGTGAGGATTGTCCAAATTGGAGAGTGATGTGACAGACTACTGTCGGTTTTGGTACTGGACAAGTGATAATCCAGATTGAATGGATTATGCTGTTCAGGAGATCTGGCTGACACTCTTGTGATGTTACATCACTGACAACATCCTTCCGATGCCTGGGGTTTGTGCAAATAAAGGCAGCCATGTCAGCTGCTATAGATCCAAAACCAATGTGGTGCTGGAAGGTTGCCTGCCACCACTTTAGCAACAGGATCAGACTTACGAAGGAAGCAATTATCTCACTCACAGGTAGTGAATAGAGCTGAATTAGCAGCTGGCTTTGAGAGGATGGGGAGAAGCTTAGGAAAAGAAAGAGATCTCCTGTATTGAAAATGCTTCATACCAAGGCCACAGGACGACATTTTACATCTAGTCAGAATGTCTAGTTCACACCTAGACATTAGACTATGCAGGATTAAACCATATCTTTGGGTCACAGGTATTATGAGGAATAGGAAGATGGCGGAGGTAGAGGAGGGATTTTCTGCTTAAGAGGGCTGGACAAGAACCTGAAGCCTTTTATGACTTTGGCAATGGGGAAAGCTGGGAAAAGCTCTGAAGGACTGAATATACTGCAACAACCTGCTCTGCAGACGGAGCAAAGCTCTGCAGGTCGTCAGAGCAAACAATCACAAACTATCATCAAATCAATAAATGGAGAGCACCAGTGATGGATGACAGCCAGGATGGTAGACTAAGATTACCTCTCCTCTTTCATACCTCAAATATAGTTTATAATATAGGTTATATATAATAATATAGGTTATATACAATACAGGTTTATAGTCAAATTCTCAAAGTAAAGGCCAAGGGACTGGTGAAATTTGCCCATATGGTCTTTTAATTTCCAGTAGTCTTTATTGGATTTTTTCACTTTTCTCCAGTTGCTGACTCTGTCCACTTGGTCTTCTTCTTGCACTCAAGTTTTGAGTGTTCCTCACTCAGAGTTGAGGTTCAGATCATTGTGGAATTCACCAGCTGAAGTCCTGAGTCATCCACTAAAAAGCTATGCAAGAAAGCTTCCTATACACTGGACTATTATGTCTTCATGAGAAGTATTCATGATCTTAATTTGACTGTCTGTTCTATTCGTGGTAACTGGTTTTCCTTCCCAATTGTCTCATTGCCCAGCAAAAGCTATCTTTTAAATACATAATTTTATCTTAGATTTTTTTTAAAAATAATTTGATTAACTCTGCCACTCCATATTTCAAAGCAACAAACCCACGCATCTTGAACAGACTACTTCATACATAAACTCTCAACAGCACTTTTATTACACAGCAATCATGACTCCTGTTTTACTACAGAAAACTTGCCAAAATTGCAGACTAGTACAGAATAAAAATGCCTTTGAAGTTAATAATTACATTTCAGTGTCTTTTCACATGATGAAAGAAGTGGCCACATATTGAATGAAGAGGTATCTTCATTTAAGAGAAGATAATACTTAGCAAAGTGGCAAACTGGGATTTCTGATCCTCCTGAAAGGGTGGCTGAAATTAAAAAGAAAGCAGTGATAAAAGCTGCTATTTAGAGTCAAAAAACCCCAATCAGGCTGGTCTCCAACACAAACAGAATGAGAGGGCCAAGATAAATTCATATAAATTTTTCCTCAAATAGCATTATTAGGAAAGCTAACAGCGAGAAAGCAACATGCTTCAACCAGCTGATGGACCTCCAAAACAAATAACAGGCAAGAAAATCCATAAAATTTGAGTCTGAGGTTGGAGATGATTAATGCACCATGATCTCATTGGAAAGGGTTGAAATATTCACTCGAAGCCCCAACTGCAGGTGCATACACATAACCCCACATCCAAAGGCACAGCAGTTTATGATCTGTGCACATCAGAGGCCAAGAAGAAAAGAGCGTTCCAATCAGATGAAGTTCGAGGCCCAGAAATCCAGCTTTTTGGGATGCAGCATTGCAGTCTGATGAACGCTAGGAAAGAAAGCACACCTGAAGCCACTGCTGCTAAAGTGTATTTATTTCTAACACGTTCTCCTATCTCAAGTATTTTTTAGACATGTCTCCATTTCACAAAGTTATGCAGAATTTGTTATACAAAAGCCACAGAAATGGTACAGAAGACATAATTCTCAAAAATAATGATGATCTCACATTGTTTACAGCAATAAAGTTACAGTGAAATGCTCAAAAGGTTTCCATCCTTGTCAATGGGAATTTAAAAAGGAAAATTCATGTAAATCTGGCTTTTTGACAAGACCTTTAAACAGTAGGCTGACCTCATTAACAATAATCATCTGGCATTAAATACAACTTAATATTAAGTAGTTCTGCAAAATCTGTGAAAAATCAACTGCTATAAAAGACTGAGATTTACGATAAGCGATCTGTTGAAACTTCAATACAGAGTACACCATTTTCCAAAATAAAAAGTGGGACAGCAGTACAAAAAATCAGGTTTTCCAAAGCATTGCTGTGACTTGACTAAGCAACTAATGAGACAACTTTTTGACACAAAAAATAAGTCTAAAAATCATTTTAAGTTACGTCTTTAAATTAAAGTGCATTAATTATTTGAACAGTGCACTGATGCTTTTAACAATCTTAAATACAAGAATTCAAAGAACCAGTATAGTTTTCAAAGTTCAGAACAACTGAGACTAAGAATTAAATCACTAATATTTCTTAGATTTATAAACAGTTTAGGGTTAGGTATCTTCTTTTGCGTCTGTACACTCTACAACACAACAGAAACCCGGTCCTGGTTAGTCACTGTTTTTGTAACTTACAAATAATGATGTAAAAAATACAGACTATACGCTTATTTTTTTGCCACCTGAGTTATTGAAAACTCTCTTGGATTTAATGAGTCCTTAGACTTTGAAACACACTGAATCCATGAAGAAACTCAAGCAAAATTAATGAAATGCAAATCATACTTCATCTTGATTTAGAGTAAGAACATGTGGTGATAGAAGGTGTGCTCAGAACTTCTGTGAGATGCATGTATTTTCTGGCACAGTATCTCTTACTTTTGCAACTGTAATGGATTTGCAAGTGTACTGGCCACACACAAGGCTAAAGAAAAGATTGTGTTCATCTACCATAAGCACGGGAGAATGATGCCTACAAAAACAATGACAGGTAAGTAATAAAGGCTTTAAATTGGAGCCAAAACTACAAGTAACTAACAAGTTTGGAAATGTGCGAACTACCTCTAAAAAAACTGCAACAAAGTAAGGAAATAGATACACTGAAGATCAGATAAAACTCGATAAAGAGTAATGCCTTCATCTTTTGGGTTCAGGAGCACATGTGTTGATGTGGTGTTAGGACAGTGATTTTTTGTTTTGTCACTTACAGAACTAGAGATCTTTATTTATCTATGCATCAAAGAGTCTCTTGCTACGTCTTCCAGTGTAGTATAAAACTTGCAAATACTAGTTGCATATATTTGCTTCTTTTTCTAGATTTTTAACTAATTGTGATGTTACATAAAATACTCAACAGTTAAAGCTTACTTAGAATGTTGTTCCAATCTCAAAGCTCTACTTAGCAGTCACACCAGTACTGAAAGATTACCATCTATTCAAGGTGTAGAACAAGCACCACGTGGGAATATGAGACAACATGAGATAGTGACATTTCAGGTGTAGCTTTGGTATTCAGTTAGCTGCATCATCTCTTCTCAGAGGAATTACTTGAAGTGCTTGGGCTATTCTCTCTCCTATAGCTCGACTACTTGCTGCAATTATTCTTCGAGACATCAAATCAAATGGTCCACCTAGAAACCAAAGCGAACAAAGAAACCAGCTTATATATGGAGAAAATGAAAAGTTCGTAAGAAAATAAGCATTGAAAAAAAATCAAGTGTAAATTATACATTATTATTTAGTTTTGACTCTGGATAAAAGTGCATTCAACACAACAGGTGTCTTGTATGAGCTACATTTAAATTCTCTTCAATGTATATTTACTGTCTTTTTTTCACTCTTCCACGTGTCCAGCCAAGAGAGTAAAGGCTGTCTTGTACCTTAAAACACACAATTGTCTCTCTCTGCCTATTAATGGGATGGGAACTCTGTTCAGGAGTGGCAGCTTGAAAAGAGGATTGAAAAGAACTCTTTGCCTTCTCGTTTCAGGTATATTTTGCTTCCAATTAGCCATTTAAAAGGACAACAGAGTATTGTGCAGGCCCGTGCATCTACCTGTTACATCCAGCAGTACTCCACCAGCTTCAGTAATGATGATTCCAGCTCCTGCCATATCCCAACAGTGAATCCCCATTTCATAATAGGCATCAGCTCCACCCGTCGCCACAAGGCACATGTTCACAGCTGCTGTACCAACACTTCTAATCCTAAAGGAGATACAGTTGTTGTTTTAACTGAGAACAGTTTGTTAAAAAGTTACAACGCCTGTGTACACTGCCCAGAGAACACAGAAGTGTCATATGCGAAGTGAACTGTGACAGAATGCTGCAGTGAAATTTGTAAAGAAATGGGAATTAAGTTTTGCTTAAGTAGCTTGAAGAGCTCTCCAAACACAGCAAATTTCCAAAAACTGTATTTACAAATTCTGTTAGTCAATTTTGTTTTAAACATATCTTAAACGACTTCTTAACCTAAAACATATTATGGAAGATAATCTACACGTGAAAACAGTAACAGATATTCTACTTTGCTCTTTGAATACAAGAATTCAAGTAGAGCATACATTACTCAGAGCTGAAAAACCAGTTATTTCAGTTTCTCTGGTGATGCTTGCTAAGCATCTCTGCCTTACAAAACTCTATAACACTTAACACAAAAAAAATTAAACAGCATAAATTTGGTCTGGATAACTTCATCAAACCCTTGTGCCACAAATTGCAGTTTCTTTTGGAAATGTGGATGCACAAACCTAAGTTTGGCTTCTACAAATAATTGCAGTTATTTCAATTATGAGTAAAATGTACATTAAATTGTAACTGGCAGTAGCCCAGTTACTGCAAGAAGTGGCTTTAATCAACTCAAATCTCAAATTACTGTTTACAAATGCCAAAGTTGAACTGACAACACACCTAAAACGTATTCCCTACTTACAACTTGGCAAATATTCTTTAACGACATCGGAAGACTTTTTGGAGGTAAAAATCTGCATGTTAAGTGAATCCCGAGAAACTCAGCATGAAACTACAAACCTTTCCAGTTCAGAAACATGAACACAGTTCAGTAATAAAAAACTATCTGCTGAAGCCTCCTTTAACTGTAAAATGGTTTGTGGAAATGTAGGCTTTGCTTATCTGGAGGAGAGGAAGCAGGGAATGTAGCCAAAATAAGAGCAGTATATAGACAATTTCAAGTGCTTGGACAAATTAAAAAAATGGTACAGCTTTGAAAGAAGAAAGGGAGATGTACTTCTGTCCCCTGATACATATAAAAAACCCAACGATTTTCATTACTGTGAGGAAAGGAAACTAAGAAATGTAATAAAGCTCCATCCAGTTTTACTCTTTGTGTGTTTTGGGGGGAGGGAAAAAGGCACAAAATTATATTTCAATTTTTTAACTTCTAAATACAGTACTTTGTAGTCCTACAAACCCAAACATGCTTCATTTCTCAATACTGAATGTTAGGGTTCTCTTTTATATGACCCAGTTTGAAAAAGTTAAACACAATTAGTTTCTCTGCAGAAGCTACTAGACAGAAACATTTAAATTATATTTCACATTTAAGGTGTCAAATGTAGTGCAACTAATCCTTCCTAAAAATTATCATATTTACAACATTAATCACTGTCAATATATATAAATATATATAAAAATAGGAAGCATCTTACCCATGAATAGGAATACTGAGAAGTCTTTCCATGTTAGAAAGAATTATTTTTATAGTCTCTGGGTCACGATTTGACCCCAATTCTGTTACTAAAAGGGATTTTGTAATGTCTGGAAAAGAAACAAAACCTCACTCTTCCAACAGCACAACTTAAATAATAACAGTAACTAGCAGAGTTTACTTAACTGCTTTCTTGAAAGACTGAATAAAAGGTATCTTAATAAAATATTACATAGATACATAAAAATCTGTCCTTATTTGGAAAATGGCAGGAAAAAATAAAATACAAGGAACGAAGCATGATCTGGTGCATATACATTCAAATGTGCATATACATTAATCAATGTAAATAAATGCCATTAGTAAATAAAATTTGATTGCTATAAAAACACAATTCTGAGATCTTTAAAGGTCCCATTTGAAGCATGGATTGTACTTTACATGGGTTGTAAGTATAAAAGAGTGCTGACTTCAGTGACTATGTCACACCTGGAAGAAGTTTAATTGTTTGGCAGATTTGTTACAGACTAAAGAACAATCACAGACAGATTACAGACACACAGGATATTAAAAACAAAGAAACAAACTAACAAAGTCACAACACAGACACATGGGGAACAAAATCTTCAATTGCTGAGTCCTGATTTTGCACAGATCATGTTACATGCATCAAAGAGAACCTAAGAGCTGTTTCTCAAAACTAAACAGCCCATGGCCAAAGAAAGTCTTGAAAAACAAAACTATGAGCTAAGAAACAGCAATTTATTCAGGTGCAAAACTGTTGCTGTCTTATTTGCAATCTGGTAATTACCAGAAACAAGCTACTCAGTTCAGCTTACCTTCTTGGCCCGATACTTGAAGTTTCTGACCATTGCAAAATGCACCTTTTCCTTTTCTGGCAGTATACATCTTGTCTTCTATACAACTGTACACAATTCCAAACTCCATCTGCAAGAAAAAAAAAACCACAACAAAAAACCTTGAGATTTTTTTCCCTTCCTTCCTATTTACTGTGAAATCACAGAACTTAGTTGTAACTAGCAACAAGCAATTACTTTGGGTTTGATTAGATATTAAGTAATAAAAGGTATACCTTTTTGTTTACAACAAAGCCAATTGAAACTGCCACAAATGGAAACCTACAAAACAAAACATTTCACTAATTTATAGTGAGATACTACACTTCTTTCATTACAACGCTTACTCTTAATATGTAAAAGTTAAAAGTAATCTATACTTCAAAAAGAAACTTGGACTATAAGGAAAATAGTTTCTGTAATTTGCACAATTTAGTTGAAAATAGACCCAACATCACTGATTACTATTTAAAGCACAAACTTTTCCACCCACTGAAACTACCCTTGTTACAGCTGTTACTAGCTCAGGGACTGTTGCTTTACAACCACAGAATATAAACCAGCCTCTGTGCTACTGACCTTTCTCAGAAGGAACAAGCTGGCCAAAATGGTTCCAAAAGAAAGGTATCTCTCCCCCCACCTCACCTTTCTCCATCAATGCTATGAAAAGGCAGATATCAGAGGATGTAGGAATAGTACAGCCAGTGGGAGTATATAGGACGTTGTGGGCTGCATCTCAGTCTTAAGTTTCAAACATTTGCTTTTATTACTATCTGCAAGTAATACAGACTTTTAAGCCTGTAAATCCCACAGAATGGATTCTTTTCTTAGAGCTTTTTGAACATGTATTTAGCAGGAATCAGCAGCTGTTTAGAAGCCATGGGGCACATAGCAGCAGTCATTTCAAAACTGGAATCAAGTAAACTCTGACAAGCTCACTGGGGCAAAATCCATCATGTTTCAAAGACTGTTCCTATAAGGAACAGGCTGTCAGCATTACACTGAAAGTCCCCTTCCCATCCTAGTGTAAAATACCACTGACAGTTACTGGTGGTATTCTGCTTTCTCTTAGAGTAGAGGCTCCTAGATCTCAACGGATTTAAAACTTCTTAGAAATCATCACTTGGAGCTGTTACTGCCTCTCTGAAGATGCTGCAACTCCTAATTCTGAGTCCTGTACCTTTACTGTTGAAATCTGCCCACCTCTCTTTGGCATCTATGCCAAGACTGCTGACCTCCACTATACAGCACAGGCCTCTCATGGAACAACTGGTGTTGGCTACAGAGTGAGACTATTAAAACACTTACAAAAATACTGAAAAAACTGATAAAAACTGCCCAAGGGCTCTCAATAAATGCAAATAGCAATCTGTAACTATTGACAAGTTCATAGCATTTCTTTAAAAGCAATTTAAAAGTTAAAAACAGCCTTACTTTCATGGAACTGGAGAAAGAAAGAGAGTAATCAACTGAGGTTGCTAACAGAAAAAAAATGAAAGGTGAACCTGTGTACGAAGTTGGTAGTTCCATCAATAGGGTCTATAATCCATGTGGGGTTATCTGTCAGAACGCTGCCCTCTCCAGCTGCAACTGATTCTTCCCCAATAAAGCTAAAGTAGCAAACCCATTTCAAAGACAGAAACAAATTGATTAAACAGTCTGAATTACAACATTGTCCTTGACACTAAAATTCATAAAAATGAGATGAAGCTTTTTGTACCACCAGTGATTGATCACATGAAAAAAAGCTGAGAAATACACTATTTATCTGAAAAGCACCAACCACATCCGACCAAGCCTGCATCGATATTTGTGATGTCAAAGATAAGCACAATATGTGGGAAAAAGAATTTTGTGTTTCAATATACATTACTGGAATTTAGCATTCAAAACACTGATGTTTAGTTTTACAAGAATTACAAAATGGTAACATGGTGAAGGGAGGAAATCCAAACAAGAGCTGCTGAAGAAGACTGTGGAGTGCATGGTCAAACATAGTACTAAACCCAACGGACACACAGGCACAATGCCAAAGGAAACCAAATTTCACACTTTTTGCTGCTCACAACAGCATTTGTTCTCAATTGCAAAATCTCTTCTACACCTTTAGCATGTTGTCACAATTTATCGCACGTTACTTAACCCATGAAAAGGTTGCACCAAATACGTGCTTTCCTTCACAAATATGTAAGACAGGAGGAAACAAATAAGGTCTCTTTAATATTGATTAGGAGTTTTATGATTAACTACAGAAGTGAAGATGACTAATCAGAAAGGAACAGCATGTTTCCAAAAAGCAGCAGATTTTCACAAAGAGATGAGAGACTGAATAATTATTTAGGTGGATGAGTAATTCATTAGAAAAAAAAGTTTTAACACTGTTATGACCAATGTGACACCAATTATCTAAAACAAAAAGCAGCTAAAATATTCTAAAATGCTTATCAAGGTCAAGAAACTGTTACTTCAAGGTCATTCCACAGGTCTGTATGCTTACAGTAATTTGGTTAGGTTACTGAACTTTTGCATTACCTCAGCTGTTCCAGTTCTACACATATTTCCTACATTCCACATATATAGCTACAATAACACAATCTCCAAGAAAATGAAAGAAAAAATAGCAAACCAAGTTTAAGAAAACGGTACTAATCTTGAGCCATTATGTCAAAATAGGAAAGAAAGACCATTTAAGTGAAACACCTGTAATTCATCCTTCAAGACAAAATTTTTTGGGGGGGGTGGGGGAGGGGAGGGGTGGAAGAGAAGAGCAATGTAGAAAATCAGTATTTTGTATGCCAGACTTTCAGTTATGCAGGATCAGAAGATCCTGCCTTCTTTTAGAGATGTTTAATGTTCTTGAACTCTATGAGATTTGCCAAAGGCACACTCAGTTCCATGGGCCCCATCCAACAGACAGCAAAGGCACACTAGTTTCAACAGCAGACAAGAAATGCGAGTTCTGGGTATCCTGGGTCCACCTTAGATTCTCCAACACAAATAACCAAGAAGTTACTTACAGCTGCCCCAACTGGAAGTGATTTCAGCATTAAGTCTGGAGCAAGACTAAGCTCATGTCAGTTGACCTGCAGACACCTTGCTTTCTTACTACAGCCCTGGGCAAAACCTCAACCTATTACTACTCTACAAAACCTAATGTTATTGAAGGTATTTACTGAATGGTACAACTTTACAGCATGTCAATTGTAATGAAATTTTACCAAGCACAATCATAAACTTTCAATTTTCTTCCTCCAGTCACCTCTCCCCTTCTTTCAAAAGCGTACTCATAAGAAGCCGTACCTGTGAGATGGATACTTTTCTTTTATCAAAGAAATAATGAAGTTTTCTACTTTTTGATCAGTTTCTGTCACCAAATCCACCGGTGAACTTTTAGTCATAACAGATATTTCTTCTTTGAGTGCTCCACGGATTATCTGTTAAAAAAATAAAAATAAATAATCTTTCTCCATTAATAGTATGGAAATTATTAGTTTTCCCCAAAAATCTGTGCATAATTTTTACAGTCATTTTCTATACTGCACATACAAAACACAGAAGCAAGCAGTGACAAAACCGGGATTTAACTGCAGGAGCTAGGACTTAGCCTTGCATCTCCAGTCCCTACTCAGCACAAAGTTTTACATGACCTTAAATTTAAGATCCAGGAAGATCCACTGGTACATGAAACCAGGGTCCATTTTGTTAGGACAAGGTTTAGATTTATAAATTTAAATACCAAAGTAGAATAAACACCTAATACAGAGATCAAGTCAGCTATTTTTAGCCAGAGCCTGCATTTATGATCTTAAAACTACCAGAATCAGCTTAAGCAAGAATCCATGCCTCACAGCCCCCAGATTTTTTTTACTATAACTTGGAAAGATTTTCTGAGGGAAGACTTTAATGAGGTCATTGCACAGACAATTTTCTGCAGATTCTGCAGCTCCAGGGGACAGAATTAGTACATGTACCATCTTGTCTGGCTGCCACAGCACTCAAATGTACCAAGCAGAACTACCAAGAACTGAACATTTGGTAACCACTCGTGCTGAGGCTCTGCCAAGATGTACAAAGTCTTTCTTGTTCCAGGGCATCTTAGATCACAAAAGGGCAAAGCACCACCACTGCAAGGGATGAATAATGCAAGCAAAGCCGTCTTCATGAAGAGAAACATGGAATCATAGAATGGCCTGGGTTGGAAGGAACCTTAAAGACCGTCTAGTTCCAACACCCCAGCCACAGACAGGGACACTTTCCACTACACCAGATTGCTCAGAGCTCCATCCAACCTGGCCTTGGACACTTCCAGGGATGGAGAGAACAAAATATGGTATTGTCTCCCAACAAGAAGCCACTGTATAAAGCTGATGGAGGCATTCACAAGAAAGACTGTCACCAGCTTTCAAGTGGTAAAATAAAGTAGACAAGAGCAGTTTAAGGGGGAAAACTGAGATGATCTTTGTTTACCACGATTCTGAATATTATTTTACTTTTTAAATCAGATTTAAGGAACAGAAGTTACTCCTTAGTCTTTAATCAGAAAAGTGCAAAGTTGTTTTCTTAAATTAACCCAACTGCAAATATAAAAGACTCTAATTTTGAACTTGAACATCATGAATGATTCTGCTAATTCATGTTTTTGACAAAACACTCTTTAGAAGAAATTTCGACATCAATCTCCTAAAAAAAATACATTCATACTAGACTCAATAAATAATGCTATTATTTATAAAGAGTTTATACATACCTCCCCAGCTTTCCTTGCTAAACCAACTGCATAATCCATACATTCTTGCCAGGGATCTGCCATCTTTTCTGAGGTAAACAGCCTAGCAAAAGGAGAGATTAACGCAAAAAATTATTATGGCTATTTTTTTTGTTTGTTTGGGTTTTTTCTTTACAAAATCCAAGTTTCTCGCTGAGATACAGCCTAGCAAACGAGGGAACACCCGGCGAGCACGCCCCGCCACGCTCCGGGGCTGTGCGGTCCTGCGGGCTGCGCCCGTCCCGAGCGATGGCCGAAGGGCGCAGCCCCCTCACGGCGCCCCGAAATGGCGGCCGCGGGCGGAGCAGGAGCCGGAGCCAGACCTGGAGCCGAGACTCCCCGCCCTCCGCCGCCGTCTCCGCTCCCGCCGAGGCGCAGGCGCCGGGCCGAGCCCGCGGACCCGCCTCCTCCTCCCGCCGCCCGGCGCGGCCGCCGCGCCTGCGTGTGACAGGGCTCGGGCGCGGCTGCTTCGGCGTCAGCGCTGTCAAAAGGTAGAGTGGAAGTGTTGAAATTAGCCTTTGATGTCGACTCCTTGTTAATAATTGGACGCGGCGGCATGGAGATAGCCGTAAATGCTCTCCCATGGACCACGCGATTGGGGTTTATCATGGAATCACAAAATGGTTTGGGTTGAAAGGGGCTTTAAAGATCATGAACCACGCCCCTGCCGCGGGCACGGGCATCTTCCACTAGACCAGGTTGCTCAGAGCTCCATCCAACCTGGCCTTGGACACTTCCAGGGGTGGGGCATCCGCAACTTCTCTGGGCCTCAACACCCTCACGGAGGGTGAGTTCACAGGGTTCAAAGACTTTTGAAAATAATTTGCAGTTCAACTGGTGCATTTCTAAGATTAATTAAAATCATATAGAGAAAAAAAGCTTTCCTTTCCAAGCCTGACTGATACCACTTTCTTTTTTTTACTTGTGGTGTTTTGACTCTCTTGTCTGTAATCAAAGCAAAACACTGAAGGGTGGTCTTGTCTTCACAAATTGCAAGTGATGTAACTTACTGTCATATGTAAAACAGTGGTCTGCTGTAAACAGGGCAAGGGTTGTAGTTTGCTTTATGCTTAAAATAATCGTAAAATATCTACATCGCTAAAAGACACCCCGTTTCCCTAATGGCAGTCCAACCCACAGCTAGGTCCTTTCCACATCAGTGAAGATACAGTATCCACTCCCGGCAATGCTCTTGTGTCCGACAAGTCACGGTGCCATTTCACTTCTCCTCCTTCCCTTCTCATAAACAGGAATAGCGATGTAAGCCTGCTTTTTAAAGTATGCGCAGTCACTGAAGAACTACAGAGATGATAAGTTGTGTTTTTACTAATTATTTTGGAAGTAATTCTTTATGAGGTTGTGTTAATAGCACACAACCAATTGACAGAGGCACTTTGTTTCAGATTCGGGTTTTATTGAGGGAAGCTGCCAAACATGCTTCAGTACAACCTATATAGGACTGCAGAAGTATTATGGAAAATGTGTTCTTTGACATGGTTAATAGTATACTTAACATTACAGCAAGGGTTTTACAGGAGATTTCAAATTCTGCATTGATCCTAAAATCAGCAGAAGTAAACAGGAATGCCTAATAAGTGAAAGAATTTCCCTAATCCAAACTACAGTTACCATTCCAGCTGAAACAAAATTTTGTGTTTCATGTAAGAGGCTACTATGAGAACTGAGCTGTATTTTCAAATGACACCTGATAAAAAAGATGAACAGAGGTGATCTATTGATAAAAAGTCTTCAAACCAGACTGATCACACTCCAGAGCACATACTTTTCTAAAGCAAACATAGAAATGGAAAATGCTAATAATTAAAGTATGAGAGATTTCTTAGTGTGATATATTGTTTCTTGTTTACTACAGCATTGCCCAGCTGATCTCATGGCTCACGTATCCAAGCAGAACTGAGCTCTTAGTATTAAATACAACCAAACTGTTGTTTCCAAACTGTGTTGTGTATACAAATTTATGCCAGGCAACTTTGTTGCAGTGACTGAACTGGAACAAGGCTCGGAGCTGCTATCAGAAGCATGTTTGCAAAGCCTTGACCTCGTGCATTCTCTAAAATTACTGTACAGATAGAACAACCAAAAAGCTTGATATTGACCCATTTCATAGTTTGTCTGAAAATACTGTTTATTATAAAATCATTAAGTATTTCTTTTCACAAATTCCTCTTCTCGCTTAAGTAACTTTGCATACGTTTTCTTTGCAACTACCAGAAGTGAGTTGAACATTTTAGTTATTAACTTAAGTGAAACAATTCAGCACATTCTAAACACAGGCCTATAAAATTAACAGTGGTTTCAAATGTCAAATATCTTCTCCAAAGTGTTTTATTATTTTTTTCAAATACAGTTGTTGAACTTTCCCCATGAAAATGTGCTAATAAGCTTTAGAAAAAAACAAAAAAATTATACATGCTATGTAAAGATATGCTAGAGTCTAAACAGGTAAAATGTGAGCAATCCTAGCCTAGGTAAGATACTGAAGCTCTGGGAAAGTTTCTGCTTTTGTTCCTAGTATAATTGTTTAGGGTAGAGTTTTCACTTCTCCTCAATTATCTACCTGTCAGACTAGCTTAATTTGCTTTTGCTTCTCAGTTTCTGAAAACTAAGTGGAACTAGGTTCTGTGTACAATCCCAGACATGTTCCTGGAATAAGATGAATGTGAAAACTTTTTAGAGTCTTATCAACTGTGACTTGCCATGTTGGTATTGTCATTACAGGCTGCTAACCCGTAGCAATTACTGGCAATTGATCAAAGCAACCATCCTGGTAAAACCTTTGAGGTCTCCCCAAAGATTTATTTGCTGTATCCCAAGTCTATCTTCCTTTTATCCACAACAAATGTTATTTCAATTATTTTGCCTTCAATTGCTAAGGCAGAAAAACCAGGGGCAGGAGAAAGGGTGTAAGTAGAGAATGAGGATTTTCTGCTGAAAAAAACCAAAAAAATGGCCCTGTTGTGTAGCAGCATTTTCCACTTGCTTTTATAACAACAGTGGGGGGAGCAAGTGCTGTTTAGGGCTAGTCCCCAAATCACTGGTCCCACAATGATGGTTGGCTTCTTACTGCATATTCTATACCAGCAGCCTAAGATGCAAAGATAGATGAATAGAAAATTGAAGATGAAAGGGAAGAAAAGAAATAACAAGAGAAAAGGGAACTGTTCCTCTTGTACTGGAAAGGAAGATAACAGCAGGAGAAATAGGCCAGGGAAATGCTCCTGTAATTTCTGCTGCCAGGAGAAAAACATTTAAAAAATATCCAGCCACTGGAAACCCTTTCCTTCATGGAAACCATGAAATTCATACCACATCCAGTAAAATAATTTATCAATTCCCAAGTCATGTTAAAACTACAGTAAAGAGTACCATAAAACAAAATGAGAAATAACTAACAGTGACACGCTTACTGAGATCTTTTCGGGTTTTTATGCAAGTCAAGTCAATACATATTAATTCTACAGATATTCCTAAATTGTTACAAAGGAACTATTCCTTGGTAGTAATGAAAACCACAACACTTTACAGCCAGTTGAATAAGACCACATTACTGTTCTGCCAATAGGGAGAGTACCTTTGAAAAAGACGCCAGGGAGACTCCCCTTACAATGTGGTATTTTTTTTCATTGCAGCTGTGCCTAGAATGGGTATGTCGCACATGTCTGTTTGTCTTCAAACTAGTATAAATGAACCAGTCTAACGTGGATAGAGTTTCCCTTTAGGCAAGCACATACTGGAGAAAAAACCTGAATGCTTTTTGTCGGTTAGTGAATGTGGTAACTGAATGAGTCCAACCACCACATCCAGGTTTGGCGAATGCCCAAGTGACTGTGGTGAATAGTCCATCTCCACTTTTATGTCTGAATTGTACATCTCTTTGCCTCATGTTAGCTCTCCAAACTGAAACTCCATTTCTCACAGGACTACCAATATGCCTTAACTTTATATCCCCTGCCCTCTTCATAGAATTTTCCCCCACTTCTGTGTCTGTTCTGCAGTGGTTGGACAATGTCCTTGGAATGCATCATATTGACATTTTTGAACAATGTAGACATTCATCTCCCTGTGGCCCAGTTACACCTCCAGGTGTCACTGAGTACATTCAGTCATGGTGCACATAGAAGCTGGAACATCCTTGCAAACATGAGAATAGCACATGAAGATAGTCACCTGAAAGAAAGTGCCCTATTGTCTGAAAAAGAAAGGTAGCTCTTCCCTTTTCAAACTTATTTAAAGGTGAGTCACACTGATCAAGCAGTGAGTCAGGCTGTGGAAGACAGGAGATTTCTCCCCCTTGGTCTGAATACTGTGCTCTAATCACAAGCCACTAGGTCATTTCAGTAGCAATGGATCACACCTTCCATGCTGCAGCTAAAAATCTTGCTAAGCCTCTTTAGTATCCGATGAATAGATTTGCTTCAGTAGTTCACTCACTGCACAGCCCCAGAGAGCAGCAGAAACACACTACAGTTTTGCAAATAAAGCTTGTGCTTTCCACTGCTCTGTTCACATCTGTTCATCCACTGTCCTTTTCTTGGAGAATATTCACCTAATAGTTGTAAACAGGTGAAAGCAAATTGGAAGCATTAGTCTTGAAAGGGTTCTACTCCTCTAGCTTAAACAGAGACAGGCTAAAGGCCACTGGAGAATGAGTTTATGTTGTAACAGGTCTGTTCAGAAAGATAAAGCAAGTTATACATCAGGACTCACAATTAGAAGAGTGCTGGCCCTATTATTTGTGTGCCACATTATGTGGTTTTGTGTTTCAGCAATTCAAAACAGCTGTGACTGTTATAAAAATAATCTCATGGTTCTTACTTCCTATGAATTTTCAATCCAGCTTTGAAAGAGATCCAAAATCTGGAGTACATCAACTACTGATATGATGAACTACATTCTTAATGAGCAACAAATAAGACACCAACAACTGAGAAAGTCATTAATTGTATAGCTCATTCTTATTCACCCAGAGGTGTAACTTCTTTATGTACAATCACTGCAAATAACCACTTTAAAACTTAGTAAATCCACCCTGCTGACTGCTGAAGAGGATTTACCGAAGGTTGGAAGTGCCCAGACGATACTCCAAGCTGTTAAATGCTATGCTTCCAGTTAAATTATATTTCTTCCTCTCTGACCATATTTCTTCCTCTTTTACACAGGAATTAGAAAAGGATAATTTCAAGTTCTCTTTTTATCCCCCACCTAATCACACAATGAGATTTGCACACACAAGGAAGACATCTGTGTGGATTTACTTTTGCTTCAGAAAGCTTTCCTTCTAAACGTCATTAAGCTATTATGAGAAAAAAGTGTGGACGTGGAATATGGACAGTGCTGGTTTCCAAACTCAATGAAATCTGTTCTTGTAGACATAGAAAAGATGCTGCAATAGTGTAATGTGTTTCTTTCCTTCAGAAAACTGATACACTGCAAGTTTACATTTTCATTATTTATTAATACATACTGTCCCCACCATTTATACAAAAATAAATATAAAAATTAAGAAAACATTCTGAATATTTTAAGCTCAATAGAGCAAGAAGTTATTCTAGAATGTAAATATCTGTAATATTAGTTATTATAGTAACTAATTTTCCTTTCAGGACTTTGTTCTTCTGTCAGTCAAGCAACTTAGAAATTGATGGGAACTTGTGTCTTTAAAACCAAGGAGAGATTCGGGCATACCAGTGATTTTAAAAGAAAACTGGTCTTGCTCAAGTACCATGCTCCTAAAAAATCTTGCATTTTTTTTGTTTGTGATAATTTACTAACCAAAGTATGACTCTGTATCTTCTATAAATAGAACATCATTATCAAGATACTCCAGAATTATATTTCCTCCATTGTACAGTGGATAGTCTTTATCAGATAGCCACGTTTCCAGTGTATGTTCAAATGGCAAGGCTTCTCCAGAGGCAGTATGGCATAATCTCAATTTCTGTAAGACAAATAGCACAGAAATTAACATCAAGATTTGCCTATCCAAGATGAAAGACATGGGGTGGAAGAGGGACAAAAGGCTAAAGAAAATTAAAATCAAAATGCAACAACCTCTGGAAAATGTTTGTTATTACTGATTTACCTGGGATGTTGATTTGTTGTTGTCATTTTTAAGGCTTGCTAAGGAAGCTGCAAAATCTACTACTTTGCCAATACTCCACTTACTGCAAAAGAACATAGATTTGCTCTTCTCTTTGTTCCCCTTTGGTAAAAATACTTGAAAGTAAATTCTTTCTGTCTAGAAAAACATGAAAAACAAAATTATTCAGAGAAGAAACATGTAATTCCAGACATACACATCTAATAGTTTTTCAGTAAAAAACCTTAAACTTCAGCCCTAAAATTACCAACTGAAACTTGTTCTATTCCATCAGGACCATTTTACTGCAGAATATAAATGACTGAGAGACTGAGATCATCAAATGCAATCCTCTCCAGCTGTGGGCACATATAGGATGGACTGCAAGTCTAAAAAGTGAAGAGAATATCTTTTGCCATGAGTCCCACAGCTGTACTGTTTTATATAGACAGGCAGGAAAAGGTGTCTGCCCTGGGGAGAAAAATGTGAGTTTGAATAAGCAGTACTGGCCTTCAGCAGCAGTACAGTGTCTCAAACTGGAATGCAAAAGCAGTTAGAACAATTCCCTGAACAAGAATCAGGTCACAGTCAGCTAATCCTTTACCTGGTTTTCCTCCTTTTATGTACTAAACACTCTTCCTCCTACACTGAAACATTTGTTTAAGAAATTTCAAGAGCAACCTATAAAAGAGAGATTTTGAACAGGACTGGGACAATCTGTTCTTCAGGTTTATTTCAGGAGAAGACACAGAGCAAGCATGACTGCTCTATTCATCAGGTAGGACTGCCCTTGCTGAATCCAAGCCAGACACTATCAAACACGACAGAAGTCTCTTTTTAAAGGTTTTATTTATGCCTTCCCTAGAAACATATGGAACTACCCCAGCTATGTTCATAAAACTGAGTCTGAGTTTCAACCTGTGCATTTTCCTCAAAATTTGAGTGTGCTTGAGAAAATCTTCAACATCCAGTAATATTACAAAGGGGCAAAGGAAGCAGGACCTGAATCTTGCTCAAAATGTAAATGACCAGAACTTGCAGAACAGCCAACACAACAGCCCTCCTATTATGGACACATGCTAACATCACTCAACTGCTACCAGTGACCCAGCACAGTCCTAGTTGGTCCTCCAGTTCTGAGGATGATAAGATAGTTTCCCACAGTTCACAGGAACTTAATTCCCAAACCAGTTCATTCTACTGTTGCATTCTAGTAACTACAGGATATGCCTCCTGGAACTTCTCTGTCATAGTCAAGAAAATACTGACCAGGCAGGGACACAATAACCAACAGTTTTGCAGCATGGCCCTCCTGTTTTGAGCTGGTCAGTCTCCAGAGGGATAACGCTCATCAGGTCTGACATCAAAAGAAGCAATCACTGGCAAAAAGCTGATCTGAGCAAAGAGGCCAGAGAAATGATATTTCTAAGATAGCAGGATTTTCCTGAACGTAGAATAAGAAAGGTCAGGAAGGACGCTCTGCTGTCACATGGTCCAAAATCATGCTCAAATCAGGGGGAAATTTAAAGCTGGACCTGACTAAAAAGGTTGGTAAGAGGTTGCTCCAAGTTAGATTCAATCAAGTCTTGAACATCCCAAAGATGTAGATTCCACAAATTTTCAGAACAGCTTGTTCCAAAGTCTGACCATCCTTGCTGTGTGATTTTTCTTCCTAATACCTTAATTGGAATTTCACACACACTGCAGCCGGTGCCCGTTACCCCTGTCCTTTTGCTGTGCACCTCTAAATGTGTCAGTCCTCTCTACACAGTGATCAGAGAACTAATATGCCTAATAGGCATTCCAGAAACCTCATATTTAAAAAACCTGTCATGAAACTAGAACAATCTGGGCAGAAAAAGGCTAAAAGGAGTCTAGGAAGCAATTTAAATAGAGAGGTGCTGAAGGCTAACATGCTTAATTTATCAGTGTTAGAATTATTGCTATTCTAGATGATTAAACGATTAATATCCAAATGGAAAAAATGACTAGTAAGAGAAATTAGCATACCGTAATTTTGGTACACTATTTAGTTTACTGGCTTTGGAATTAGGAAGGAACTTTACATTTTTTCCTATATATATTGAGAGTGGTTTTTAAAATTATGTTCCACAATATTTGAAATTACTCACTTTCCCTCTAGCCCATATTTATTACAGTGTTACTACTTGTGAAGAATGCTACTAGCAGGTCTTTGTATTATGACATCTTCCTAAGCAGAGTTATGTGGTTTCTAAACAAGTATAAAGAAAGAAATTCATAAGAAGACTCAGCAATCAAATTGTTGATGTGGGGGTTTTTTTGATAATTAAATTCCAGTGTATCTGGAATTTCAGGGTATCTGGAAGTGTTCAAGGCCACATTGGATGGGGCCCTGGATGGTGGTAGGGTGGAAGGTGTCCCTGCCCATGGCAGGGGGGTTGGAGCTAGATGATCTTTAAAGTCCCTTCCAACCCAAAGCATTCTATGATTCTGTGATGTTATGAAATATATTCTACTAAGATAAAACCTAATAATAATACCATCATATAGAATGTTTTCAGTATTCTAAAAACAATATAACAGGCTTAAACTTGGTGGGCTCCAAAAAAAAAATAAGGCAATTTAAATACAGTTGTTTTAGGAGGATGCATAAGAACAGATCTAAAATGAAAACCCTGATGAAAGAACCAAGGTGTTTCTAAACCCAACATAATCTTGGCAAGTGAAAATACTTGAACACCAGGTGTGACTGACCTTGATAGTGAAAAGCAGTATGTGAAAAACTACAAGAATCAAAGAAAGTAAAGGCTTCATAGTTTGCCTACCAAAAAACTTGCTAGTGAAGGAAGGAGAAAAGGGGGCAAAACTATCCACATCTCTACCTAGTACCCCTTCCATAAATGGAAACCCCTTTAAACCACAAAAATATCCTGACTTGTCTCTCCTATTAGGGAGCAGTATCAGGGAAACTAGGTGAAGGGATCAGACTGGAGGAGGTACAAGTGGCCCTACTCTCTGCCACTTGGGGACTGAGTCCCATCCTTTAGGCCATAGTAAACAATAAATTAAAGACTGATTTCTTCATGGATAGTGAAGCACAACTATTCATTATTAAAGCAGAATCCTGTCCTGGAGCTATCCCACTGAAACATCAGAAAATATTCCTAACTGGAGTAAATGCAGCTTCTTATTCAATTGCTAAGGTAAAGTTAGAACTTCCTTTTGTCTCCTTCTGTTCCCCAAAAACAGCAAATGCAACCAGGAAACCTAAGTAAGTTCGGTATGGATATTCTGTGGGCTGGATTCAGAGCAACACCAACTGGGCTACCAAAACAATTGATGAAGAAACAATGCTAGGGCCCCAGATGGGAGGTCACCTTTTTGGGGGACCAAATGGATTGTGGGCAATAAGTCTGTCTCCTGGTCCACCTGGCAAATTCATTATGTTGGACTTCCCTCCTCAACACCCAAGGGGTGGTGTTATATCCTTCAGTGAGTTAAAATAAGGAAGTTTTTCTTGCTGGAAAGCTGATGGTTTTACCACTCTGGCAGGATGTGATCTATGGTTTGCTGACATTTCCATGCCCTCTGCTGTGCAGTCTGATAATGGCATTCATTAAAAAAAAATAAAAAATCCAGGAATGGTGTGAAGACCAGGGAGTTGTCTGGGTCCAGTTCTACCTGTCCTACAGACCTCAAAGTAACAGTGCAGTTGAGAAGTGGAGAGGTCTACTAAAATGAGCTCTAGGGCAACGTTTACGTAGAGGAAAATGCAGTAAAGTCCTACTTAAATCTGTTTGATGCTTAAATAAGCAGACACCCACCAGATGCCCAGTAGAACAAGCTCATTTTCTTGCTCTCTAACCAATAAAATGCCTAAACTTTCCCCTGTCAGCCCATCATTTGTCTCAGGCTGACAATGTTCTTATTAACTACCCTATGATGGTTAAAATATCTGTTGCTTTACTAACTCCTTGAGTAAAGGGCAGACGGAAAACTTTCTAAATGGGGACTCCCTTTAACTTTCACTGAGATTTGCATAGTTCCCAAGAATGAGAAATTTATTAATGTTTCAAGTAATGAACGATACTTGCACAGATTCTTTAGCCTGAACAAACCTGGAATGTGGCCAAGGAATCATGACTTCACCTTCATAGAAACGTCAGCTGTAAAAGGATGATCACAATACCCACTGTACTTTACTGACCTTATCTGTACCTCCTTCCTCTCTGTTTCAAGAATGGGATGATAATTGTGTCATTCAGTTTATGAAGTTAATTTCTCAATCAACGTTTTTAACATATACAAATTGTATTGTTTACACCACCCTCAATCTTCAGATGCTAATTCTGGATGGGTAGCTGAACCTGCTCCTGAAACACCTGGGTACCAACCTAAGCTGAAGTACTTACTCCCTAATCCTCCAAATTATCAAACTCAAATGTTTAAGGCACATTCTTATGATAAGACCGCATGGTGCACTGCAAATGCCCCAACATATAAATTCAGTCTGGGTGGGAAAACCAAGCAATTACATGTTTCGAGTACAGACGATCACTCAAATATTAAAATAGCAAGGCAAGTCTTAAGATTTGACCCAATGATCCCATTTGCAGAGGGTCCAGGTGATTAGGAACCATAGGCAGCTAAGATGTGCTAAACAATTCTGTGTTATGCTACTTACAAAATTGTGTTACAGTAAATCTAAAAATCCTGTTTTACTCTAATAATAAAATTCTGTGCTCTGCTGATCATCAAATTCTGCTCAAATAATAAAGTTTTAATGCAACTTAGTGCTGTCATCATTCTGCCAAGGAAAAGAGCCTGTCTGTCCCCAGTGTTGGGTGACAGCCATGTGGCAGGAAAACACATTTCTACTATAAAATAAAAAAATTTGACCCTAACTCCACACAGACATAACAGATGTAAGACTAGTGAGATTGCTTTTGGGGACCAGGCTGAAATATACATATAAGTGATCGTGGCATTTAAAAATCAAATCCAAAACCAAACTGAGGGAACTAGATGAAGATCAAGAAATTTAGAAAATTTTCCATTTCCTTTGAAAATTCAATTATTGAAAATAAACATCACTGACCTGAGGTAAGGATTTGTCCCCACATGCGTGCATTTTCAGTTTCATTAATGCCACTTTTGCTGCAGTCTCACTGTTTTTTGCTCCTTTGCGTTTTTTGGTTTTTGCTTCCTCACTTTTTTTAGAATCTGAGAACAATATTATTCCTGTTAGTGTGATGATTCAGACTGTTTCCTGAACATATCTTAGAATTATCCTATTGGGCCTCATTATATCTCCAAGGTTCCCATCCCTTTCATGTCCTCCCAAGGTCACGAATCAGATATTCCTATTCAAGAATATTTGGAATTGTTACAGTCCAGCAGAACTCCTTTAAACTGAAAAAGAGATGAACACTATCACGATGCACACACAGGCTGCAAAAGCCAATTAGATATAAATTAAAAAATTTCAACAACTGGGGCCAGGACAGCATTCATGTGACAAAAGTTTCAGGCCCTCCTTTCTACACAACCCCACTGTCCAGTTGGGCAGTTTTGTTTATTCTCTTTCCCATCCTAGAGCTTGTTTAAAATCTGCAAAACATAACATTATAGACTCACTTTTTTTTTTTCAATTTTGGTTGTGTAGATGTAATCCTAACAGACTGGCAGGCACACCCAATATAGTTGCATTATTTGCACATGAATCAATATATATATAATAATGACTAGGTACAGTTCATTACATTATAGGTACAGTTCATTACATTATATATTCATAGAATAAGAACAAGACAATATTTCTGAAAGAAATCTGAGCCTTATTTAATCTTTAAAGATTTGCTTCATACTGTTGCCTTGTCTTGGTATAGATGAACAATATTACATGTGACATGTGAGTTTAGGGTTATTTACCCAAGGAACCCCCATCTTTTCTTATTTGGTTGGACCTGACCCCTTAAAAGGAGGTCAGATGTTCAAATAGTCTTCTGAAGAAAATTGGGGAATACGTATCCTGCTGTACTTGCCTATAATATGTTTAACCAGCTGCTGGGTGGCAGCCATTCGAGGTTTTGGCGTGTCCAGCTTCTCGCATTCATGGTCTGATTGATGGCGATGTCTGTAAACAACAGCATAGAACTTTTAATACCTTTTCCATGCACTAATGAATGAGTACTGATGTTTAAACACTCTGTTCCACTCACCTTAGACAAAAATGTTTTTCACAGTAGGGACATAAAACTGGCAAAAGCTCCTTTCCATTGCAGTCCTTGTATGAGCATGGGTAAGACTTGTGCTGATCCGGTTTCACAGAATTTTTTCTTATATTCACCTAGGCATTCGTACAAAATATTTTGTGTAAATAAACAGATACTACAGATACAAGTCACCACGCATCTTGCCCAAAGAACTTTCCTAGCTCTCTATTCTATTCTCCTACTTTTGTCCTGGTTATGTTTAGCTCAGAGTTAAAAACAGAACCATCACTCTACTCAAACTCAATTTACTTCTGAGAGGCAGAAAAAGAGTAGACTAATTTTTTTTAAGCTTTTCACATTCACAGTTAAATAATGCATACTTACATATGTACTCATGTAATCTGAAAACACACAGCTAAGCTGCATGGAATTTTAATTTTAAGGCAGGTCATATATTATTAGATTACCTCAGAACACCCATGAGCATCCCGGCTCCTGTGCTGAAGGCTTTGTGGAAAAAGAAGAGGAAGAAACATTTCAGGAAAAGAAAATCGTATGTGAAAACATTCAACTATTTAAAGAGTGATTTGACCAGTTTTATCATGGGAATACTTCAATTACATAATGAATCTTCTACAAAGTTTGTTCTAACCTATGCATTTCACGTCTTGGATGATTGACTGATCATACTCTTCCTCAGTTTGTAAAACATTTAGCTCTTGGAACTTATGCCTCAAGAAAACAAACCATTTCAAGAGAATAAGGACATTAGTATGCTTAAGAATTCAGCTCAAAGCAACTCGAGTTTTTCCATTTTAATGGATTTTCAATCACCATCCACAACAGCAGAAATCCCTTGAGAGCTTATGACATTTCAGAAGTGAAATCTGCCCTCAGTATACCTGAGTTTAACTCAGTTGCCCTCTGCTAAACTGAAGCGTAAATCCAAGTGCAGACCCCGATTTCAACCTTGGAAGAAACTTCAGATTTTTTTTCTGGACCTAAAAATACCCAGCCACCTCTTTTTATGACAAGGGCACTCATCAAGTTGACCTTGGGAAGCCCGTCGATGTGGTGTTTTGCACTTCAGCAAAGCTTTTCACACTGTCTCTCACAGTGTCTTTCTGGACAAAACGTCCCCCACACAGTTAGACAATTCGATGGGTGGCTGATGGTTTGGGCTCAAAGAGTTATAATAAATGTGATTGCACCAGGCTGGTGGCCAGTCACCAGCAGAGTTCCCCAGAACTCAGTTTTAGGGCCAGTGCTCTTAAATATTCTATAAATGGTCTGGACACACATTAAGGTTGCCAACAATACTAAACTAGGAGTAGCTGTGGAGCCCTGGAGGGTGAAGTCTTACAGACTCTGGATAAACTAGAGACCTGAGCAGTCACCAACTGCATGAAATTTAACAGCAAGTGCAGGATTCTTCACCTGGGATGACGCAGTCCTGGTTATACATACAAACTGGGGGATGAGAGGCTGGAAAGCAGCCCTGCAGAAAGAGATCTCTGGGCTTGGATCGATGGCAAGTTGAATATGAGCCAACAATGTGCCCTGGCAGCCAAAAGGGCCAACCATGTTCTGGGGAACACCAACCACACCATTGCTAGAAGGCTGAGGGAGGTGACTATTCCAACTGTACAGTGCGCTTGTGTGGCCTCACCTTGAGTACTGTGAGCAGTTTTGGGTACCACAACACAGGAAGGATGTCAGACTATTAAAGTGTGTTTAGAGAGCGACCACGATGGTGAAAGGCCTCAAGGGCCAGACTTAGGGGGAACAACTGAGGTCACTTGGTTTGTTCTCCTTGGAAAAGACAAGGCTGAGAGTGACCTCATAGCAGCCTACGGCTTCCTCAAGGGGGGCAGCAGTGCAGAAGGTGCTGAGCTCCTCTCTGGTGACCAGTACCAACATGAGGAAATGGAAAGAAGCTGCATCATGGGAAGTTCAGGTTGAACATTAGTAAAAGGTTCTTCACTGAGAGGGTGGTTGGGCACTGGAACAGGCTCCCTAGGGAAGTAGTGACAGCACCAAACCTGTTAGAGTTCAAGGAGTGTCTGAATGACACTAAGTTGAATGGTTTATTCTTAGTCCTGTGCGGAGCAGGGATTTGGACTTGTTGATTCTTATAGGATCCTTCCAATTTAAGGTACTCTAATGAACTTACCAAAAGACACCTGAACAGCCATCACATATAAAGGGGAGAAAATCTGAAATAAAGTGATTTGTTTTCAGTTAGACAACACAGTTTTTGTTTTGTTAGTACTTTTTAGCTTAATTTTCACATGATTAACTTTTGCTTACTCATATCATAGTGTAGACATCTTTACAAAGATATTTAGCAACTGCATCTACACTTTACGTAGAAGTGGCTTTTGTAACACAGTTACACTGTTAACTCCCGTAATCAGTAGTACAGAAAAAAATATGAGTATGTAAATTATACTTATATACATTCCAGAAGTTGGAATTAGGCTTTAAATTGAAATTTTTTAAAATATCAAACTTTGACACTGGAACATTTGGCTAGCCATCAAACTTACCAGGTAGTTATGCTAAAAATTTAATTTATTGTAAGACCACTCAGAATACTATGTACTGACACTTGACAACTTACATATTTATTGTACAGGTTGCCAAGTGGACAAGATGGCTCTTTCTTTGAAAAGGACTGCATCTCCTCCATTTGACAAGGCATCATGATCCCACCCCTTCTTCTCTAGCCTTCATATCATATCATACATACCATCCTTGTAATTTAAATTGCACGTATGAACACACCCCCTGCCTACTGCATCGGTTCTTAAGAGATAAAATCATTCTGTTGTCCGCTGAACTCAACCACATCCCCAATGGCAGCAAATGCCCTCTACTCTAGCCCATTACTCCGCTTCTCCATCCTGCAGATTTGATGTTAAGGGACCACCCTGCAACTGGATTACAGAGCTCAGGTTACAACGATCTCAGTCACTTCATCCCTAAGACCGAGTGGTCCCATCAGAAAGCTTTCTGTACAGGCGGTTTTGCTGCGTCTTTCTGAGAGATTACATTTGCAGTGACACTTTCCGAGATCACTGAAGGCAAGCAAGGAGGAGGACCGGGAAAGCAGGGGATCGATTAACCACCCAGGGATACAGCCGAGACGACAGGCCCTGGCACTAGGCCGCGCAGAGCTGCAGCAGCGCGGAGCGGGGGGGAACCACCATACATTTGCCGCACCGCCCCGGCTCGCCACCCTCGCCCCCGCCGCGTTCTCCCTTACCGAGCTGGCGGCAGTCGGGCACCCCGCAGTGCTGCCCCAGCTCCAGCTCCGCCATGGCCGCGGGCCGCAGGAGGCGGCCGGGGAGGTGGAGGCGACGGGCGGGGCCGCGCTGGGGCGGGGCCGGCGAGAGTGTGCCCTCCCGCTCGGAGCTGGAGTGTCCGGCCCGCCGGGCTGCGCTGGCCCCGCGGGCTCGGGAGGTGCCGGCAGGAGCTTCTGCCGTGCCCGGCTCGGCGGAACCTGCGCTGACCAGGCCGTGTCGGCGTCTTAGACTTCAGTGAGCCCAGAGCCGCGGCTGATACTCCTCGGGCTGTTACAAGGGAAAACAGGTCTTGTGTCTTATTTCTGTCGCTGTTTGCGTCGTCCCTCGGAGCACGGCCTCTTCCCGAGGTGGATGGGAGGCAGCCCGGCTTTCCGAGGCGCTTCTTGCATCCTCTGACCTGCGGTATCCTTAGCGTCGCACCCGTCACTTTTGTAAAAAGCCACATTCCTTCAGAATTCAATGTTAATTTCCCAGCCCTGACAGGCGTGCACGCCTGTGCCTGAGTGTGCTGCCCTCCCAAAACACATCTTCCTGCAGCATGTGTCCAGTTCTGGGCCCCTCAGAACAAGGGAGACATGGAGCTCCTGGAGCCGATCCAGTGGAGAGCTACAAAGGTGACCAAGGGACTGGAGCATCTCTCTTACGAGGAAACGCTGAGAGAGTAAGGCTGAAGAAGAACTTCTTTACTGTGCAGGTGACGGACCACTAGAACAGGTTGCCCAGAGAGGTTGTGGAGTCTCCCTCGCTGGAGATATTCAAGAACCGTCTGGACACAATCCTGTGCTCTAAGATGACCCTGCTTGAGCAGGGAGGTTAGACCAGATGATCCACTGTGGTCCCTTCCAACCTTACCATTCCGTGATTCTGTGACACGGGGAAAAAATGTGGGGGAAGCACAAACTCGGCCGCCGCCTCCGCAGCGCCGGCGCCACCCGGCCGGCCCGGGTCCCTACGGCTGCCCCGCGGAGCTCCGCGGCTCCTCCCGCCGCCCTGCCCCGGCGCCGGCGGAGGGCAGCGGCAGCTCTGCCTCCTTGGGGCCGCCCCCGGGACCGCCCCGCCGGCAGGTGCGGTGCCGCCAGGCCTGGGCTCAGGAAGTGCCTCACGGCTTGAGCCGGGCAGGGGGGTTCCTGCGAGCCGAGCCGGGCCGGGCCGGGCCGGTCAGATCTTTCCGTCGGCGGGCGCCGAATCGGGACTGCCGCCATGAGCAAGATCTCCAGGTTTTTCAAGGGGGGCGGCTCGACCGCCTCCAAGGGCCGCGGGGGGCCTTCGCCGCAGGAGGCTCTGGCCCGGCTGCGGGAGACGGAGGAGATGCTCAGCAAGAAGCAGGAGTACCTGGAGACGCGGATCCAGCGGGAGCTGGCGGTAGCCCGGCAGCACGGCACCAAGAACAGACGAGGTGAGTGCGGGTCGGACCGCACTGCCCTCCGCCCCCGCCGGGCTTGCGAGGCTTTAAATCCCAAGGCTGGAGCGCCTCTGCGTCCTGGGGTCTGTTTGAAAGGGCGAACTCGGGTCTCGCCGAGGCTGTGGCCGGGCCGGGTCGGGTCACCTGGCTCCGCAGGTGTGCAGTGTGAGTCGGCTGTGGGCTCCCAGCAAGTACCAACACGCGCAACGCAGAATGGTCTTTGGCATCTATTAGTGTTTAATGTACTTTGGATTCATTGTGGTGAGGTGGTAGTAGGATGCTTTATTCCTCACTGATTTACTGTCTGTGGCTCCCTGTGCGATACACGTGCTTTGCACCACAGTGGATGCAGGTATTGGCTGGATACACGGAACGCAAAATAACTGCTGTTCAGTGTGGGAAGGAGATCAGGGCTTGGAGGTTGAGCATTGGTTGGGCAGGTGGAAAAGGAGCTGAAGGTTGTGAGGATCTCCTGTATTCATGAATAAATGCATATTATCCCCACTGATGGCAACTGAGGAACAAACCAATTCAGTAATTTGCCTCGAATCACATAGGATGTACATGATACAACCAAAAAATGAATGATAGTTAAGAGCATTAGTGACTACTGGTCTGGGCTGCTGTTAGCTGCAAAGGAGAGGATACTAAGGGGTAATAAGGTCTGGCTCCTGCCTAAACTGATGTTGTCATCTCTGGGAAGCAAATGATGGTAGTCAGTGTCTTAGGGATATAAAGGGCTTTGAGAAACAAGTTAATTACTTCCTGAAGTCAACTAGAGGCCTGTTTGTCTACTCTGAGATGTATTTTTCTTTAAATGCTTTAAAACAGAAGGAAAATTAGAATTAAAGATTTCTGATGTAACGAGAAAGTAGCTTTTTGTCTGCTCTTTCTGTTACTTAATAATTTTAAAAATAATGCTGTGTAACAGAACTTGAGAGGAGCTGCATGTTAGAAGTGTTTTGGTTAGCCCTATAATGTATTTGTAATACTTTAGCATTTAATAACTATTAGCAAAAGGCAGTTTAACTTAACTAACTTTTAGCTAGAAAGGATTTAAAATCATAGGTCAAGATGGGACAGGTTTGAAGGTACAGTCAGAGGGAGTAAAGCCAGTTGAGCAGCACATTTAAGCCAGCTGCTTTGCAGCATAGGAGCTGTCAGGATTGTCACAGTCCCACACTTTCTACTCCCCTGGCTTGAGCTGGAGTGTCTCTTGTTCCCTTGCCCAGGTACTGACACCTCTGTGCTATTGCAGTGAGCTAGTTCAGGAAAGTGATCCAGCTGGAAACTAATTTACTATGGGACAAAGTGACCAGGTTGCTCCTGAGGCTGAGTTCATTGTGCAAAAGCCCAAGCTGCAGGGCTGATGCAAGAAAACAGGCTGGTCTTTTGACTTAACAATTCCTGGTTAAATACAGACATCCTGCTCTGGAACTTCATCCCAAACCTGGACTATAAGCTTATAAACTGGCACATTTGCAGAAGGAAGAAATGCTTCCTGCCTTATTCTTGCTGCTGTGCTGCTCCCTTCCTTTCCCTTAGGAGAGCTCCCTGAAGGATGTGTTTCAGAAAGCTGGATGCAGCTGTAAAATGTTGTGGGTTTTTTTGTCTGGGTTATCTTTTTTTGCTCAGGCTAGTTTAAATCATCCTTATCCAGTTGACCTGGAAGCTGCATGGAGTGCTTGTGTACCTGTGAAGGAGAGGGTGGTACACAAACAGGAGTGAAAACTTGTTGTTGGGAGAAGGTGAATCTGCTTCTCCTTTAACTCAGCTTCTTGATGCTGATCTCAGGTATTTGTTGGCCTTGTGCTTCAGGCATACAGTGTTTGATATCTGAAGGTTTTCTTCCAGATCATTGTTTCCACTTCTGTGCTCAATATGCAGTTCCCCTGGTTCTTAATCTATGGAATGGTTCATGGAGTGATGCTGCAAACTGGATTGTTGAGCTGATCATAGTTAAAAATAACTCCCTTTTATCTTACTAGTTGCCCAGGTACCAACAGTTAAGGACAATTAAGAGGCTGGAGTAGGGCATGAATTGCAGTGTGGCAGTTTTTTCCATGCAAAAAATGGTTCTAGAGCCAAAATGAGATAGTGTAAATACAGTCAGAGGAGAAACAAGATAAACTAGCCTTGCTGTGCCAAAGTGCTTGAATTTAGCAGGATAATGAGTGAACTTAAATTCTCAATAATATGTCTTCATTTAATATGTCAGTTGCTTTACAGTTTAATTGTTGTTGATTTACATATAACAGCATATTACATGCGGTGTACTGTACTGTATAGTTCAGAGAAAATCTGAACCAGCTAACCAGCTAAAATGTGCTAACCAGCATCTACTGTAACATTATGTAAACATACACACAAATGAGAGAATGAAGGTTTTAATCTACATTGCCTTGTTAAAGGGAAAGTTTCAAAGGGACCTCACAGGTAATTTTTAATGTGAGTGTGTGTGGGGTTTTTTCTTAATTTTTAAATTTTGTTCTACTTTTTCTTAATTGCATCTGTGGAGAAGCCTGTGGAAATGAAAATGGGACTGTCCGAGACTGAAGTAAGATTTCCATCTAGACATAGAAAATGTATCAAATTAGCATGATCTCATTTGATTTTTAGGTGCATGAGTCTGAGTCAGTTGTAATACTAACACAAGAGAGAGCAGATTCAAGCACCAGCAATTTCTCATATGAGTTCATATGACTCTTGAATGGGTTCATGTGACATCAGGAGGCTTTACTTGATGTAAAAGCTGTAACCCATTACCTATGCAAATAGATGTGAAACATCACTTAAATACTTCTGGCTTTTCCTTTATGAAGTGAGTATCTCTGCAGTTCCTGTACCTAGTCTGAAATTCCAGCATTCCCCATTAATATCTTATTGTGGCTAGATGGCTTCAGGGTTTTTGAAACAACAGTGTTTGTTGGAATTTGTCCTGCAGAGGTCATGTGATGATAAGCAGTATTTTTTTTCACGGTTAGCACTGCCTTTTAATCTCTTCCCATTCCACGCGCACTTTTTCTGTGTGGTTTTCGTATGTTTTGTTTTGTTTTTTATCTCTTCCTGTATTTTTTGGGGTATCTCAGTTTCAGCCAGTGCACAGCTGCCAACTCCATCGATGAACTGGCATTTCTTCTCCATTATTTTGAAGGTCATACAGGAAAATTTGAAGGACAGAAAGTGATACTGAATATTCGAGAGTTCTGTTTAAAAGGAAACGTATTTTCTGAAGTGCACTGGTAACTGTGAAAATAACATACATATGAATGCGTGTTGTTTCAGCCTGAAGTCTTTCACAGATACTAAAAAAAAAAAAACCTAAATAAAAAGAATAAAGTTAAGGGAAGCCATCCAGAATAGGATTAAATTTCAACTCTAAAGGACCACATAGTACTACTGAGGACAAAACCTTTGAAGAAAGCTGAAATAGCAAGGAGAGGTTTACAGGTAGATGCTGCTAACTATGTTGTGTGTTATGTTGGTGCAGTGCTTATGTAGCCGTGTAGCATTCCTTTTCAGTGAGGTGGTTGTAACCAGGAGGCCACTGAAACCAGACAACGGTGTGGCAGTTGTGTGTTATGGACAGAACAGTCATACCTGTGGCAGGGTGTGGGACAGATTGGGAATGAGGGCTTCTGGCAGGGGGATATGAGGAAGCCCTTAGTTGTGTCTTTGTTCTGCGAGTTGCAGCAATTGTTCTCTGATCTCCATGATCATGTTTCAAGTGTCTTCCATGAACTGGAGTACTTATATCTAGTTCAGTACATTATTGCTCTTGAATTCAGATGTGTGTGGGTTCCTCCACGAGGCTTTAAGGATTATGCCTACTTGCAGTGAAATTAATGATCTTTATGGCCTCAGCAGCATTGCCTTTGGTTGTCCCTGGTGTAAGGGAGATCAGAAGTTGCAATCCATCAATCCCTTGCAGGGCTGAAATGGAGGTTTGTGAGCTATATCCAAGAATGAGATCCAGCATTTTCACAGTGGTGTTACATCTTCTGAAGAAACACTTGTTTCCTTCTTCCTGGAAATTTTAAGAATTACTAGACAATCCATTTATTTCTAATACAGAAGATGAGATTATTGGTGCTTCCTGTACTGATGGGTATTAGTGGTGGGCTTGGCATGTAAAGGTGTTGTTATCACTGTGCTATCTTTTCATTGTGATCTGTCATGAAACCATGAGGAGGGTACCACAACTCTTCCTATGTCACTATTTTTGACCTTTTCTTTTGAAACCTGGATACTCAGTGTGGGCAGGATTACTATTGCCCAGCTGGCCATTTCTTCTTCCTTAATAAAGTATCAGCATAGTAGTGATATTGGAAAAGTGCCCTTCTGTATGTTAATAATAGTAGTTCATTCATATGCATACTTAAACTGACACAGTAGTCTTCTGTTTTTCCAGGCACTTATCTTGACTATAAAATAAAAGCTCGCATTAAAAGCAGTTGTTCCTAATCTATGAGCTGTATCCTGCTTGCTGGACTCAGAAGTACAGGAAATGTGCTAAAGCCCAGCCAACTGTTAACCATTATGAAATGCAGGAGTTGAATTGGCTTCTTTTGAGCACAGCAGAAAAAGTATACGATACTGATTTTTTTTTATTTTTTTTTTTTTTCCTGGAGAAGACCTCCACCTCTTCCTGGTTCAGTTGGTATTAATTACACTTGCTTCCTCAGACTCTGCTCCTGCTTAGACCCATCCTCCTAGGGCGTCTTCCTTTTTGAGATCTTTGGAAGAGTCAGCACCGTTTTTCAGTGCTGTTCTTAGACCTTCATCGAAGTAATTTGTGTTCTGTGCTCAATTTCATTATTTTTTGAGAGATATGTTCTTCTGCAGTTTGGTAAGTATAATGCAGTAGCATTATAATGCAGAAGCATTTCAATCCTGTAAGAGTTACACAGAAAGTTTAAAATGCTTGTAATGTGCAGTAGAAAAGCACTAAAAGCTCATGATACTCTGTAAACCACAGAAAAATAGATTTCAAATAACAAGGACATACTCATAAGTTGTATATAGGAGCTACTCTAATAAACCAATGTGCAATAAAGGGCATTCATTTAATACAAATCAGGAAAATCATATAGTGTGGTGTGGGAATTTATTATGCCTTGGTTGATAGTGACTGAGTATGAATTAATTTCCTCTGAAGTGATTTGTTCTGTAAGTTACTAGTAAAAATAAAGAGACTGAAGATAATATGTTGCACTACAATAATTAGGAAAAGATATTTATGAATAGGTGAAGTCAAGGACTTTACCTTCTCCTGTAGTTTCTTAATTTGGGTGTGGTTTAATTAAATGATCTTCAGGATTTTAAAAACAACTGCTTTGTGTGTCACTGAGGAAATCCATTTTCTTGCTGAGCAGCCAATAATAACAGCACCATTGCAGAGTCCCATTTCTGACTAACACTGACTGGAAATACTGCCCCGTGGTAGATGCTTGTTCCAATTGGGGCCTTTCTGCATCAGCTGGTTAGTGCTCCTCTGTCCACAGGGCTTTAGGGTCCTCTCTGGCACAGCTTGTGTTAGGTACAGTTTCAGACTTTTATATTTGTCTGTAATCTCTAGCTTCCTAGGAAGAATCTGGGATCAAATTTGATTCAAGGGAAGCTAAGGAAGGAAATGGCTGATGTGCTAACACTACCAATAATAAGCATAAATAAATAGGAAAATAATAAGTAGGTAAAGATTGTTTGGGATTAGGCTAAAGATGATGTATTTTGGAATTGCCAGTGAGAATTTTACAGTTCTCACATTTACCATTTGCAAGACATCATCTGGTGTTCATGTATCTTTTTTGGAATATGCATAATCTTTGGACCATCCCCCAAAACCTGGGAAAACCTTGCACTTGAATACCATGATTAATCTGTTATGATTGCGGTTTGCTGTTCTGAAACATTTTACTGCGTGTTCTAGAAGCTTAGCCTGTGTGAATGCCTGTCCTTGCACAGCTCCTGGTGTGCAATTCTGACCGTGTTGATTCGAGCATTTGTCAGCTAAGCACTAATTTTTCTAGTGTGTTGTGACACGTAAAAAAATCTATGCCTGCTCTCTGTAGGGATCCTAACTTCATTTGAAAAGTTGTGTACCTCAGTGTCAAGGTTCAGTGTTATTGTACATGAGCAATTATTTGAAAGGATGGCAACAACAGTTTGGCTGCTGTTGGTTGAGTCTGAAGGGCTGCAGGGCTGTTGCTTGCAGGCTCTGAACCTGATTAAAAAATTAAATGCAGAGGACAAGGGGAGGAACATGGGTGTAAATAGCATTGAAAAAACAATGGGTTAACTCAGTCTCCTGGTTTTGTTTGGTGGTTTTTTTGGCTGCCACATCTGTAGTTTGCAAGGGACAGTGGCCAGGAAATGCTTGTGGCAAGATTGTGTGTGTTCCACACCCTGAGGGCAAGAGAAAGTCCCAAGTTCTGGTAATGATTTACTCTGAGCAAAGTATGCCGCTCATAACTTAGGGAATATAAAAGACTAATCTCGACAATTTACAAAGATACTGGGGTGTAGCTGAATTTGACTGTGCCTGTGTCTACAAAGCTCTATATGTTTTAAAATTCTAAAGTTTAAAGATCATCTTCCTAAGTGACTGTAAGAAATAGATGCAGCTGAAAGCCAGAGAAATGTGAGCCCTCCTTTGATCCAACCCACCTGCCTGGTTGGGCCATTTGGGCTTTCCATTGCACTTCACAGTTACTGCTGTTGAGACAAAGTTTAGAAAGCAGCATTGCTGGAGGTGTGGTTATCATGACAGATCTTCTTATGCTGTCTTCTTTAGTTTTTACTTATGTTTTGCAACTTCTTCTTTTCTCCTTTCCTCAGTTTTCTCCTTTCTGACTCCTCTCTCATGTTTTTCTTTTTCCTCCCCATTTTCCCTGCTCTGCCTGTGTGCATAGGATGGAGTTCAAGATCTCCCGCAGTGGAGGAAGAAGCCGCTCTTCCCTGTGGTTCTAAAAGGAGTTAATCTAAAAGAGGCTTCCCAGCATGTTCATGCAACAGCATGTTGGTGATAAACAGGCTGCTGATGTGGTGTGGTCAAAGTTTGTCTCCCTACTAGTAAGGTAGGAGGGTGAGAATTACAAATTCTGCAGGTCAGCTTGGTGCTGAACTACTTGGCCTTGCATTTTGGTATGAAAACACACAGTGCACTTTGCCTCTTCCTATTCCAGCTGCCTTACAAGCATTGAAGAGGAAAAAGAGATATGAGAAACAGTTGAGTCAAATTGACGGGACGCTTTCGACCATTGAGTTCCAGAGAGAGGCACTGGAAAATTCCCACACGAACACAGAAGTGCTCAAGAATATGGGTTATGCTGCACAAGCTATGAAAAAAGTACATGAAAATATGTAAGTGCTTTCTAATGGCTTTCAAGTTGAGCTTGCTGACCACTTTCAAGCTATTCCATCACTGCAGACTGTTGTATCAAGTTAGACAGTGTTAACTTAATTTTTGGTTCAGACATCTAATGTCAGGAATGCTATTGGTGCTGTAGTGTTATATTTGGCCAAAAAAAAAAATTTTCTTAATGTCAAGTCTAGAAGGAAGTTCACTTAACTAGTGAGATCTGTGTGTTACCTGTTTTTTTTTGTCTATCTTGGCGGTGGAGACTGGCCTCTGCTCTTGGTTTGTCCAGAAGAAGATTTCGTTATAGAAACTAAGTGAACTCTTTTTCTCAGAATCTGTAAGCTGGATTGTGGGATTCAAAAGTACTAGTTAGACCCGAATAAAAATATGGCATGGATAAAAAGAATTACCCTCTTTATTTCTTTTATATGCCCTATATTATTTCAAAGGGTGTTTTCCTGCCTAAATAAACAGAGTTAAATCAGAAAGGTTTTTCTGGAAGAAACATAACAGGAATTGAAACAATAATGAAGTTAACAATAAGGGGAAGCCTTTAAATGGGGTACAGTTCTCTTAAGTTGCCCTCGGTTCTGGTGAAAGCTTAACATCAAAAAAGGTCCATGTAATCATAAAATAGATTGGGTTAGAAGTGACCTTTAAAGGTCATCTTGTCCAAACACCCTGCAGTGAACAGGGACATCCTCAAATAGATTGTTTTGCTCAGAGTCTGTCCAGCCTGACCTAGAATGTTTCCAGGGATGGAGCATCCACCACCTCTCTGGGCAACCTGTGCCAGTGTTTCACCATCCTCATTGTAAAACACTTCTTCCTTGTGTCAAGTCTAAATTGACCCTCTTTTAGTTTAAAGCCATTACCCTCTGTCCTACTGGAACAGGCCCTGCAAAAATGTTTATCCCTGTCTTTCTTGAAAGTCCCTTTAAGTACTGAAAGGCGTGTAAAGATGCTGACCGTGGGGGATCTGCCCAGGGGTGTAACTGTTGCCTGGCAGAGATCTGAGAAGCCCAGAGGGGGAGAGAGACACACTCTGCTGCAGCTTAACTTCTATTATAATCCCAAAGTGGAAGAAGTTGGTTTGGCCAAAGCACACAGAAGCTTTTAGTGCAGGTGTTAAGGTCTGGGGGAGGAAAATTATTCCCTGTGAGTTCTGCTGTTTATACAGCCACAGGCATAAAAAGAAAATAGAGTCTGTTCCAGCGAGTCTCTTCTGTAGGATTTGAATGATATATCTTTAAAAATATGTTTCCATGTTATCTTTCCAGGGACTTGAACAAAATTGATGATTTGATGCAAGATATCACTGAACAGCAAGATGTTGCCCAGGAAATTTCAGATGCTATTTCAAGCCGAGCCACCTTTGGTGATGAGTTTGATGAGGTTAGTACTTCAGGCCTGTGAGTTTTAGTTGCTAGATGACTCCATAGTTATTTGGTTGTGCAGTGGTTTGTTTCTTAAAAGGTGTGGATGTGAAATTCCTTGGGTCTATCTAGGACAAATGTATAATTTTTGTATAAATATAAAAATCAAAAATATTAATATATAAAATATATACTAAAATACAGATGTAAAATATAAAAACTACTTTTATTTATATATAAATTTTAAGAAAAGCATTTTTAACTACACTCCTGTAGTTTTTTTTCATTTGAATCATGGAAGGAGGAGATCACTAAAACATGTAATTTGTACTACTCTAAGTGGACACTGAAACTTATAATTTTTTGTGCTCCAAATAGACATCCGTTTGACTAAGTGCAGTGCCTGCACTGAGAACAGGCTGCTGTTCACAATTCTGAATATTTGAGCCATTTTTTTAAGGTCATTTTTGGTGCTGGGAGATGCAGGTCCTTTCCTTTTTTTCCGGATTTTCTACAGAAGTAGATGCATTACATAGAAGTAATACCTGTTGGGGGCAATAAGGTTTCTTCCTTGAGCTCTTTTCTTCTGAAATGCCCACAGGGCATTTAGGACCTTCTGAAAACTTGTTGCAGTAGCTTTCATCCAGTGCCCTTGGATTTGGTTTTGTATATCTAAGCACGTTATTACTTATTTCTGATCCAGCCATGGCTGAGGACTCAAGGGTCAAGGGTACTCCAAAATTCTTGTGACCTGTGAAATGCAGAGCAGGGGATCAGTTTTAGTATCACAACCAGTTTGGTTTTGTTTTTCACTTTTGTGATATGGGATCATCAGGGATCATTTGAAGAATGTCCTGAATGATCAAACAATTCACTCTATCCTGAACTAATTTGTTCCTGTGTACCCAAATGGACAACAAAGAAAAATATAAGTGTGATATTGTACATATTTGCTTGATTGGGAGGAAGGGTATGTTTCGTTCAACAGTTATAATTTGTTGAAAACAGGAATAATTCTTTGTATTTTGTTCCCATTATCTGCTTTCCTGTTTTTCCACTTCGAATGTAAATAGGCTTTCCAAGAAACATGTGCATTACTGGCACAAGGAATGGGATTTGGCCTGTATAAACAGGCCTTCAAACAATTGAAAAACATACTGCCATCCCAAGCAGCTGTACAGTGTCTTACTTTTCATCAGTGCTTAACTTTTGAGGGCCTAGCCTTAGTAGGCATGTTTTAGATTGATCTGAAAGTTCCTAAGAGATACTAGTCAAAGTTGATGTGCATGGTGCTTGTTCTGGGACATAAGCCACTGGCACATGGGACATCTTTGTACCAGCACCTGCTTTTGCATAGGAGCCTAATAGTTATAGCACTTGGGCAGTAAGTGGAAAACCTGGTTTCGAGACCACTGCAGATTAAGAGTGCTAGAATCAATGACTTAATTGCTCAGTTATGAGATGGTTTGTGTTGGAGGATGATATTTAATTTTATTTTTTTGGAGGACGTTTTGACCACACACTTGGATGCATTTTCTCTTCACACATGTGCCTTGGGTGTAAGGACATCATGGAAGCATGTGATTTCTACTGCTCCAGACAGGCACAGAAACATAAGGTTTCTTTCTCCCTGGGTTGACACAGTGTATGTCATGAAGAATGCAAAAAAGCTCTGTACTGCCTGAGTAGGATGCTCTCTGGGAGGGGTGATCCTTGCCTGGACTCCTGTTTCTGATATTCAAATGTGAAATACACACCATCCAGTGGACAAAGCCTGGAAACTGCAAGTTCACATGGTATTTTCCCTCTGCTTTTGCAGAGGCCTACATTAAAGAGGAGAAAGGGGATTTGTTGTAGCAATGCTCCACAGCCTACTTGTAGAGCAATTTTTGAGTTGTGGGAAATTAGTAGCTAAGTCTATTCTTGAGGATGAATAGAACTTTAAAAACTAGAGTCTCCCACTTTAAGAGCAAATGTTCTAGCCTTTACATTATTATGTTAAAGGTGTAGGCTCATGATCATTGTTTCCTTCACCTCTATTTTAAAGAATGCTTGTCATGACTGACACTTCCTCTTAATTGTTTTCTTGTGCAGCAGAGGTTGGAAAGGACTGATTTGGCATGGGAGGGGGTTAGATGACCATCTAGAAGTTTTATCTGTTGCCATTGACTTTACAACAGCTTGGACACTAACTTTTTAAGAAGCTTGTATTCACAGCACTGACTGAGGCACTTAAAATACAGGCAGATTTGCACCTCAGCTAAATGCTTAAGTAAAACAGGGGGCCCTAACTTGCACATTTTCTCGAGAGATCAGCTGTGAATTGAACATCATCAGGTGTAGACCTGATGCTGAACTTTTTAGATCATATCCAAGGATTTGCACTGTAAATGAGGCCAGGTAGGCAAACTGTAGCCCTTTTTTGGCCGTAAATTATAAAACCATGAGAAAGTAAATCTAGGTAGGAAGGCCTGTGATGGCTATGTAACTATCATTTTAACTTCTGCATTGATGATAAACAAAGTATAAATGTGTAGGCAAAGCCTATTTCACTACCTAGTAGCTCTTTGCTACACAGACACGTTTTCCTCAGCCACTTTTGCCCATTGTTTCTTTTTAAACCATTTTATCAATGTGGCAAAGGTCCATTTCTCTGTAAATAATGTAACATTTAGCTTCCTTTCTTTGAGAAACTCCAGCCAAGGAGTAAGTTCTTTGCTTTTTTAAGAGATACACAGCTTTTTTATTTTTAGCATTGTACAAGTAGATTAGATCATCTGTTCAAATCACCTTCTGCAGCTGAAAGCCCAAGAGTGTTGTGTGCTTCAAGAGTGAAGAGCAGGACCCAGAGGACAGTTCTGATTCCAGTGCTGCTTTGAAATTATATATAATTCTGGACTTGTGTGATAAGACTGAAGCATAATATTTAATGGCAGTCTACCTTATAACCAGTGGAACCTGTTTGCTTTTTAAAATGGGAGAAATAGCATGTTAAAATTAGAATCCATTGAAGAGTACAGTGTCTAGATTTGGAACAAACCTGAGGAAAGCAGAGAAGCTTTCTCCCCTTTTTTACAAGTACTGTACTGCTGTCAGTTTTGTTTCTAATTTTGTTCCTTGTCCTGTTTCTAAATTCCATGGTCCTTCTTTCGATGTTCAATTAAGGTTTACTGTTATTGCCCATATTTAGTAAAAATTATACTTTTAATATGCCGAGTTTTGATATGTGTTTTCAGGTGTAAATTGTTTATTCAGTAGTGCTTTGCTTCATGGTGTTTAAATGTGCCCTTGCCTCCAATCTCTGTCAGTACAATGAATTTGTAAGTAGTGTTTTCCTTGAATTTAGGATGAGTTGATGGCAGAATTAGAAGAACTGGAGCAAGAAGAACTGAACAAGGGAATGAGAGATGTCAGGTTGCCAAGTGTTCCGTCCACATCGCTGCCTTCTCACCCTGGTAAACTGCCTCCTTGCCATTTTACATTTCTCATTATTAAATCATGCTGTGAGAAAGGGGAGAGGAAGAGAGAGTTTCAGATATGTATTTAACTCTGTTTTAACTATTTAAGTGTTATAAATTCCTTCCTTTACTTTTGTATCTGTTTAACAGAAAAAGCAGAGTGTAAATCTGTTTTTCTCTATGAAAGCATTTACGGCTAAATTCTCTGTAGATTTGGGGAGACAAACTCAGGGAACTTGACCTTGCAGATATACTAATGAATCTCCAAATGAAATGTAGTGAGATTATTGAGGAATGGGAAGACTTTTTTTTTTTTTTTTGGCAATTAAATCCTTAGTCTCTTCTAATTAGAGTCTGACCTAGATTCAAAATGTTAGCGTCACAAGGATCCAGCTTTGTGGGGTAGTGGTTTGATATTTGCCACTGGTGTTTTAATTAGAAGTGAAGGAGGCAGCAGGAAGCAGACATTTAAAGAAATATTTTCATTCCTTTGCTTTCTTTCTACTGAATAAGCTTATTCCTGTATTAAGCTGTAGTTTTATTTTTCTGTAGTTCTGCCTTCTTCATTTAGAATTAAGCCAGAGACAGTCAACTTTTACTCCGCCTTTTGTCCTCTATCAGCTGAAAGACTTGCTGTGTACTCAGGCTATTAAAACAATATAAATATTTGATGGTAAGGACAGCACACACATGACACAGGTTGTTTATGGTGTGTTCTGCTGCAGAACAGGTTACCTAGACCAGCTCGACTCAGAGACTGTTACATGTGTTTTGGCAGATGGCACTTAAATGCAGAGAAATAGTTTCAAACATTCAGACTGAGACTGTGGCCTCATCTACAGAAGTCAATTGCAGAACAGCTAGTAAAAAAAAATTTAAAATTTTAGAAAAGCAGTGCAAATTTCACTCTGGCCAATTATGGCTTGTTCATGCATCGTCTTCCAGATCCAGCTATGGCAGTTGACATTTTTATTAAACCCAGGTCATCTCCGTGTACTTCTCACTATCTTAATTTTCTACCTCATCTGTCTGTATGGTTACTTCGGGCAAAATTAGCTGATTACAGTTATATAGTTTAAGGCCTTGCAAAACTGGCTTGTATTTTCTGAAACTTGGTGCTTACTGTTACACTGCAACAGCAAAATCAGTACAGCGAATGGATCTATAATGCTTCTAATTGGAGATGCATGTTACCCTCCCCAGCGTGAAGATGAGGAAATTGTGAATGGAGCAAGGCACAGTGACCTTCCCCAGTCACACAGTGAGCCAGTGGCATTTGCAGAATAGAGACAGGACCTGTGGTCTCCCACATCCTTTTCCTGAAGGTGGTAGCTGCAGTCCCACCCACCCCCGACACGGTGGCTCCTGGCCCTGTGGCTGCTGCAGGCAGGAGCCAGCTGGCTGCTGTAAATGTGCACAGGAGGGTGGTGCACCCAGCAACAGTGTTCCACTGGCACTGGGAGAGGTGCCAGTCCTGACACACACAGCCCACGCACAGATGGAGACAGCCTGAGATGGAACCTGGGCTGTAGGGCATCTAGTTTGTAGGTCAGCAAATGAAGAGTATTTGGGCAAGGTTTTAGTTTGGTGAGTGCAGATGTGTGACAGGACATTTGGGTGCAAAGGGAGAAAGTGTGTGTGGGACCTGATACAGAGCTGGGGATTGCTGATGCTGTGAACACAGTAGTTAACTGATGTCACCTGAGCATAATAAGTTCAGCAATTTCTTTGTCCCTTTTAATAAATTACACCTCCCTTTAAAATGGGGTGAGTTCATCTGGACAATGGACTTGCATATGCAGAAACTTTCAGCCCCATTTGGAAAGGTAGCAGGATGTTCATCTGGCCAGGGTAGGTCACTCATGCCCGTTTACATGGTGGTGAGAGGACTGGCAGCATTCTTGTGGGCACTTTCTGTCTGTCACAGCTTTTAGAGATTAAGTGTATTTTCTGCAGGAGTCTTTTAGTAGGAATTATATCAGTATTTTTAACCTTGGGGTTATGTGTGAGATAATGGTGAGGCAAAATAGTCACATCTCTGCTTCATTCCTGCATTATCCATGTTCAGCTTGCTACTCAGTAAATTGATCTGAGATCTTCAAACTGAAAAGCACTGTGGAAGTCCTCATGCTAACAGATAAAATGGTTCTGACTGTTATATTTGTTGATGGTTATTGTCTCTTTCTCTGCAGCATCAACCAGGAGGAGAGCAGAAGATGAAGATGAAATGAAGAAGCTGGCTGCCTGGGCTTCATAAAAGCACAGTCTTTTTATAACACTGTGCATTATGGTGCAAGTGTAAAGAGCTGCAATGCTGTTTTATAACACTACTGATTTAGTGTGGTTGCACTTCGTACAAGCTGGGTTTTTTATGGCTGATCTTACTAACAATACTGTTACTACCATATTACAAAACTAGTTTAAAAAACAGCAAACAAAAACTGCAATAGTTGCCAAAACCTCCAAGCATCAAATTTTTTTCAGCATCAGTCAGAGATTTGTTTAGTTATTAGTTAAGAGTGCCTCACTTATGCACAGATCTGGATTTATTGTTGAAATGAGAAAGTTAAGTAAGTCATCAGGGCCCTATACTAAAGGGTTATTTGGTTCAGACTATTTGAATATTAGCTATTTTCAGCTTTGTACATGCCCTGACTTGCAAGTTCCTTTGAGCCCAAGAGCTAATAGCTATTCATTTGGGCATGAAGATTTAAACATCCGCCTGGAGCAACTTATGATGTCCTAGATATTAAGAGGAGACTCTTTTGTAGTTTTTTTTTAAGTGGGATAGATTATTTGCTTTGTTTTAACTTTGGCAAAAATATCCCATGTACTTCTGTAGGTCAGTTCAAATTGCATTTTGAACTATTTCCAACTTGGTTGTAGAATTACAGTGATTGAGGAAAATGAAATGTCCAGGTTCATTTGTTCCCTGCCAAACAAAACTGATTTTCACTAACCTTGTCAGAAATCCAGAAGAGATTTCTGTCTGTTTTTCCTCTATCTTGTCTTTCTAGGGTGAGTCTTGACTTTGTATGATAATACTCAACCTCAAAGGAATTAGTAACACATTTTTAATGATAGAAGTTCAAAATAGTTCTAATTTCTGAGCATTCAGGTCTTTTCTCTTACTCAGTTTATGCATGGAAATAACACCAGTGGGTTGCATTTGAACTGCCTTTTTAACCCTGGTTAAAAGTTCTGGATTACTTGTAAAGTTGACGAGTTATTGCCCAACTGACAGTTTTTTAGGCTGAGGAACAAATGCCACTCTTGAATGCTAAACTACTGCATATATGGGAAATCACTCTTCAAATGCCAGCCAAAAATTAAATAAGCTTTTATTTAAAAAGTTTATTAAATAAGACGGAAGTTCTGTGCTAGTAGCCTGCTGTCAATCACAAGAGTAAAACACTGGAGTTCCTAGGGGTGTAGGAAGCAGAGGAACCTTGATCTAGGTTTCTTATTTTCAAATGAATTTAAATTTTACTGATGATTGAACCACTTGGGGAATAGTGGGACACTTGGTTTGTGTAGGTTGGTAGGAAAAGAAGACTGACCCCTTCTCCTGCATACTTTAGGCTGTGATATGTTGCGTGTTTAGCTTTGACAGGCTACAATAGGCTTCAGTGTAGTGGATTTTGGGTTAAGCATAAGGAAATACGTGTTTCTGGACATGGCATACTCAGAACCTTTCAAGATGAGTTCCATGGATGAAACCCAAAATGTATAAACCCTGTAGAGAGCTTCCGTTTGTCAGGACTTTCATTATCTGTGGTGGTATTGCTTTTGGTTTGTATCCATAGGAAAGGTGAATCAAGCCTTGCCGCTTTACTTTGGATAAATTTCCTACTGGAAAAAATTAAGTGTGTGAATTCAGTCCTAAATGTTGGAGGTACCAGGAAAATTACCTGGTTTTTTTGTGGAACTATTAAATTTTTGTTTTAAAAACAAAACAGAAAAAGAAGGAAAGAAGGAAAGAAAGAAAGAGCTGCTGTAAATTTAAAAATACATTTTGAACTTTCAGAGGAAACCAAACACTAACAAAATGTAACTGGTTTTAATGCTTGATGAAATTCAGGATGACATGCCAGCTGAAAGCAGGATTATTTTACAAAATAACAAATATTCTGAGTTATTTCAAATCCATTTGCTAATTTTCCTGGCTTGAATCCTGTTTTCAAGGTGTTCAGTCTATGCAAGTCTCCGAATTGGGTACAGAATGTATTAGCATGCACTGGTTGCATCACCATGGAAGACTGGCCATGTGCTTGTGGGTGCTTGTGGTATCGCTACATATGAGGCTGTGCCAACATAGTCCCATGGTTACTTGGAAAAGCTGGCTTTTAGCATCTGTTCTTGGTCAAATTAGTAGTTTACCAATACTTGGCACTTTATGTAGCACTTGGCAAACTTGAAGTGCTCTGCAGCCTAACCAAAATAGGCCTGTTAAGCCTGCAGTTTGAAACTAACCTGACTTTCAGTCTGCTTTGCAAAATGTGGACCTGCTGTTTTTGTGTAACCGTTTTCCATGTGAACACCTTTCACAGGGGAGAAAAAATCCTAGGGAAGGTCTTCTCCTTTGCAAGCCAGCGTCTGATTGCTGATCTCCAACAATGTTTTGGCCAAGTGTTGATCCTGGGAAGCTTCAGGTGTCTTCAGCTTATTGATCTCAGACCAGACACTTGAGGAACAACATTTAAGAAAGGTGAAGAAATGAAATTGGTCATTCGCATGAGCTGCTCTGCAAGTCTGTGTGTAGAGGATGGTGATCCTGGAGGACAGACTCACACACCAGTTCACAGGCTAGGACATACGTAGTTGGTAAAGCTATACTCAGAAACACTATAGTGATGTACACAAACCAAAATTCACTAGGGACCTCCAGAACTGAAGTGCTTGTTGCTGTATTTCTTTGGGAGACTGGTTTTCTTCAAAGGCAAAGGGGTTCTAGAGATTTAATTCAGCTGAGGGAGTGGCTCTTTCCTGTGTAAATTCGGATAACACTGGGACAAATGGCCCTTTATTTTTTCAAACATATGTCTCACTTCATGTCAAGATGGTATTTGTTCAGTATGTAAGCAGTCAAGAGTGAATAGTGTCAACATGTTACTGTAAATGTATTCTCTATTAACTGGAACATATTTTACAAGAGGACTGTGGCAGCAGGTGATGTACTATAGCTGACTTCCTTTCTTGTTCCTTATTTATTTTGAAAATGTTTACTTCTCTTAACAGGCTTGGACATTTTTAACCTGGATAGCTTTAAAAAGCTGAAAATACATTAATAAAAAGTGAAAATAATTAATATATATATGTAGCAAATATTTTAGTGTCATGTTTGTGTTACCTGGTTGCATTAAATTTCTTTTCCTATCAGGCAAAAGTGTAAGTACCCTCCTTACACTATCATTAGGATACAGTGCTCTTTAGATGATATGAGAATATTCAGAAACATTTCTTTTGATGTATTGATCTTTCATCAGGCTAGAATTCAAGAATTCTTCAAAGTTGATTTGGTTGATAAAAACAATCAACCAACAAAAAAACCCCACCTGAGTACGCTGTGGTGTTTGGGCTGCATTCCTTCACACTTAACAGTTGGGTTGTGAGAGATTCTTTTATTTTAATGTGCCCCAAATATTTCCCTTTCCCCACCTCTGACCCAAAGGTCTTGTCATTGTTTCAGAAATATGTATGTTTCACTTTCCAGTTGAAAGGAAGAATGATAAGTCTTTTAAACATGAAAAAAGAAAAAAATACTATATGCAAATATGAAGTGACACAAATAAAAAATGCATATTTTCATGCATCTCATTAGAATCTCCTTAAAGTGTGTGTGTACACTGTCTCCCATTTTATATACACGCATTTATATTTATACATATGTATTAAGTGCTGGAGCAGTGATTTGAGACCACTGTTCATTGTCTGGTGTTGAAAGATTTCAGTTACTTGGGCAGCTTGTGTTTGACTCCGTAAATCCCTAAGGTGTCACAAAATGTCCAGTGACTTGCAGCATGTACACATCCTGGCTGTGTATATGGCTGTAGGGCGTGGAAGAACGGGTTGGGCATGCATAGGGAATATTTGCAATGAGAAAATATCACAGTTTTTCATGATGTAGAGCTTATATTATTTTAATGATGTCATTTTTTTAGAAACACGAGGAAGCTTTAGCCTCAGAAATGATTTAACAGCAGGGATTAGCTTGAACATCTTAAGAAATTACAAATACTATAATCTCATGTAGCTGCCCTATTTTCTCACATCTGTCCCCATTGCAGAGGCTGGCAAGACCCACTGTTACAGCACTGTTCAGCCAGGTGTATATTGTAGGAAAAATGTACCTGGTTGATGTGACTTTGATCGCAGTTTAAGTGGATTATTGTTTTGTTATCAGCATGTAACCTGACTGTAATTGCTGAACTGTACACTTGGGATCAATATCTACAGTATCTGCAGGTAAAACTAGAAGATATAGTTATGAAATGTTAATGTGTGACTAGAAATTCCTGAACTACATTGTATAGTTAGGATGGCTGTGTCTGGCAGGGTCACACTGGCCCCTCTGCTGCCCTGCTGCTCTCCTCTCCTGCACACTACACATCCTTGCGTTTTTATGTTTTGTTTGTGTGTCTGCTGAGATGACTTTCCCTCCCTGCAACTACAGTCTCCTCGTAATTCCCCAGTTGCTGTGTAATACAGTTGATCATTGTCTTTCTCTTTGGCAAGATCAGCTTCAGGCAAAAGCCGTCTTGGAGAGGCTGGGTGAGGGACAAGCCCAAACCCTTTACACCCATGTGCTGCCTTACCAGCTGGTGCTACCCAGGCTGTTTTTAAGGCGAGCACAGCAGTGTAGGTACCCCCTCAGCTAGCTTTCTCAAAGAGCAGGCATCTAGTTCTCCTAGGATTGAATGGCAAGTCGAGGATCTGTGGTTTGTGAGCTAAATTTAATAAAATAGGTAGGCCAATTGGTCTGAGCTGGTGGTCTGTTTCCATGGAGGTAATGAGTGTTGATACCTCCCATTGCTCTGATGTCAGCATTTACAGATTTACTGTCTTAAGGAGCAAGGAGTGTTTTGTGGGTTCAAACAGGATTTACATGGACAACACCCCAATCTCCATCCTGAGTTTAGCACTCTTTCCTCAAAAAATAAAACATGCACTTTAGGAGGAATGTGAGTCGTCAGATATATTTCATATGTAAATATATCCAGACGTCTTAGCTTTACTTTTGTGATGGGACTCAGCTTACCCAAGGGGCTGAACTAACTGGAGGCAGCTAGGACTGCCAACCTATAGGCATATGTATGGTTGTTGTATTACCTACCTATTGTACGAACCCTATATGTATATGGGGTGTTGGAATGCCCGGTGCGCTGCTGTTGCTGCCCAGCAGCAGCGAGCTCCATCAGCCGCAGGGCTGGGACTCTGTGGACCTCCAGGAGGAGCTCTGGATTCAGCGTACAGCACGAATCTCCAGCAGGCTGGAGCCTGCAGCTCAAAAAGCAGGGGTGAAACCCTCCCACGCTTCTCTCTCCCTGAACAAATGCCCACTTTTTCAAAGCTAAAATGCTCTTTTAAATACTAACCCACCTTCCTGGCTGCTCTTCTGGCCTCCTTCTCTTCCCTTTCCCTGTCTGCGGTCACCTTGGTACCCAGCTTTGTTCCCTGCTCTGGTCTGATGAGGGAGCTCAGAAGGAGACCATGGAGAAGTTCACCAGCCCTCTCTTTATGCACTCATGCAATGACAAACTGGAGATAAGACAAAGCTCAAAGCTTTAAATCAGTCAAAAGTACCTGTTTTCAAGGAACAGTTGAATACTGGCTCAGTGAATTGTGCCTTGCAGTGACTGGCTGCAATGTGATTGCAACAGGCTGAGGACACTGAACTGTGAGCAGGGATTTCCTGGTCAAGTCTCAGCCCTTGTGAGGGTTCAGAGCATATCTGTCGTGTGGTAATGTCAGCACTGCCTTGGGTTAGGTGGGAACAGGTGGTACATGCCTATAGAGAGGTATTGCAGCTGCTGGTTTTGAGGCTGTCGAGGATGTTGATGTTTAGAATTAATCACATTGATTTATCAAGAAGAGGGCTTATTTGGCACAGGAAGCTGTGTGAACTGACAGCTTCCTATGGCTGGGCTCACAGCTTCAGAAGTTCATAGCTGAACGTGGCTAGCAGACACCAACTTGCACTTTTCAGGTTAAAAACTTCAGCTCCCAATGCTTTGCCAGCTGTCAACAAAATGTGTCACTTCAGTTTACTGAGCTAGGGGGAAAAAAAAATCTTCCTGCATGAACCAAGAAGTTCTGGAAAAGGTCTGTAACAGCACTAACCTGAGAACAGATCTTATCTGTGTTGTATCAGGCACTTGTGGGTGAACACAAAGGGGTTTATTTTATAAAGAATTTTATTTTATAAAGAAGACAATAAGAGAAAATAATGATGAGGGAAAGTGATAACTAGTTGAGACATTAATTTATGTAGCCTGAGAATCTGTTTAGAGCACATATTGTGTCTGAATAAACTGAAATCTGAGCCAACAGCTGCTTCCCAGAGCAGAACAGAGAAGCCTCTTTGTTGAGAGATCTTGTGCTCTGACCTTTGGACAATCATGGGTCTTGTGCAACTCACGTCATTTGAAAAGTGAAAGATGCTGGTCTTTCCGTGGTTTTCTAGATTCAGAACTGAAACATGTCTCAGAGGATGCCAGTAGTGAACTGCAACATACTGACAGCAGAAATAGATAAAAGTTATTATTTGCATGTGTTCTGTTTCTCAGGTTAACTCACAGCAAGGTTGAGTTTAATTTTTAATTGTTTAATGCTCTTTCATAACACATTACTTTGCACATTAATTTCGAAACATTCTCAACTTATTTTTCAGTTGCCTATTTAGGTAGGGACAACAAAGTCAGATCTGACTGGTGTTCTCCACAGTTATCTCCACAAGAAACTCACTTTTCTGGTCTGCTTTTGTACACCTAAGCAGGAGCAATGCCTCTATAGGCATATCAGCATCTTACTAAATGGCTGATTTTTTTCAAAAGATTACACAGAATCAGACAGTTTCCTCATCCGCTTCTTCCAATGCACGTTATTATCCCCTTGCCCATGAACTGCACATACACACAAAAAATAAACTTCTCAGAGCAAGAGTTTCTCTAAATGTACAAAGTGGCTGCCATAATAGGGTAGAGCTCTTTCCCCTTGCCTCTGCTCATCTGTGTAACAGGCATGTTTATACTGTAAAATGTGGGGGAAACGGAGACCCTCATCACATCACAAAAAATCTACCTCATTATCGGAAATGCTGAGAATGTCTAGGAAAGGGCCACAGGAAATTTGGAAGGAGAGATTGTCCGTAGGTTTTCCATGTTACAAATGCTTCCTAAGCTACCTCCTATCTGTCTATCTATTTATTGAACATGCAAAGCAATAATGAAATCTTGAAAGGTCAATGTGCAACATTCTCCCAGGAGGCGCTTGTCAGATGAGCAATGCTTGACAAATCCACATTAACTGCCAAACAAACAGCAAGCAGCATTTCATAGTCATTCTCAACATTTCCATAAAACAGCTGTGGTTTCATCTAGATGAGAAGCATTAATCCACGGGGGGTTCAGAGAGCAGAGGCTTGTTTCTCCACTATATTAATGCAAACCTCCTAGTGTTTTCAGTTTGAACTCATAGAGGAAAGGAATATTATAAAATATAGCAGCAGCTAGTAACATATCAGTAAGGATATTTAGACCTACCTGAAACCCAGCTGAGATATCCCAAGACAAAGTTCCTGTATTATACAGGCAACAGTCTCATCACATCAGCGAATCATCTAATTTAAACGTGCTGACAAGTTTATGGGATCAGCAGTAACACTAGGACTACACCAACTTACTGTGCTATTAGAGTGAATCATGTAATTGCTTTCTTCCTCAGTTTCCTTATTTGCACAGCAGAAGGAAATACAATACCTATCTCTCAGATACAAAATGGGAACAAACTGTATTTGAAGAGCACCCTGGTGATCCTCAAGTCAAAGAAGTGCTGAGTATGAATCAGCAAGCCTTTAAGGTCTCCATGAAGAGCTTAAAAGGCGTAAAAAGGGGAAAGGTCTCCATGAAGATCGTGTTGAGAACCAGGAAAACACAGATTGGTGTACTGCTTCTGAAGGTTTAGCAAAGTGTCAAGGTGCAGAACCTGCCAACTTCCCTTAAGACAGATGAGACTCAGCAAGAGCTGGGAATTGACCCCAGAATCCCCAGTGCTTTAGTCACATGAGTCCCAGCACCCACTGGCAGGAAGACCCAGACTGAGGGTTTCTGCACTGTGGGGGGTGATCTCTTTGATGTCCCTGTCTTCCAAAGCTAAAGGGTTCAGTTCTGACTAGCAGGGACAGCACTTTTGAGGACTGAAATTATTACTCAAGTTCAGCACTCCCACTTCCAATCCTCCTCCTCCTCCAGAGCCATGCTGTCCTGCTTGCAGTTTGGGATCTTTACAAGCAATGCCAGAATTCCAGCCTGGGCTGGAATCTCTGATATCCGTTATGAGACAGAAAAGGCCTAAGTCACACAAACAGGGAGGGACAGGAAGACTGTAAGGATCTGAGTTATACACAAGACAAATGCATCACAGGCTACTTTTCTCCCTTTTGGTTGGAGGTTAAAGGTATAAAAAGAGGAGCTTTGCTAGTTGAGTTAGAACATCACTAGATTTCCTGAATTGCAATTTCAGTGTCAGGTGCTGTTCTGTTGACTTCACGTTAAAAATTTTAATTCTATGTCACATCAGGCTTTCTGATTTATCCGGCTAAAAAGAATGACATTTGAGGACTAAGCCATTTACAAAGCTCCTTCAGCTGTCCCATTACCTCTACCCAATAGTGAAAAATGCTTGTCTTGGAAACATCCTGCCTGTACACATTCTGCACTCTGAGCAGCCTGAGTGTAACTCTGCCTGACCCTTGTTAAACAGGATCCTTCAATACCAGTATCGCTTTATTTTGATGATGCTGGTTAAAACTGCAGTTCAGGGCTTTAAAATGTGCCCACCAGAAGAAAAAAGATGCTTTGTATGTGACATGGGGTCATGCTTAGACATGTCTCATGACAGCCTTTTCCTGACTCTGGAACTACCACCAGAGTGGTTCAGAATTCATCAACTCAAGGAGAAATTTCAAGAGAAACATTTTGTACTCCAGCTTAACGCTCAAGCTATCCAACTGGAGAATGATCTGTAACAGCAGGATATATGTGGCCAACAGTCACTAGTACTCTAAGTGAGATGACATAAATTTGTCATTGGTAACTATTACACGATAAGAATACATTATTCTTTTAGAGTTTAGTGTAAAGGAATGCATTTTTCCTACCTTTCTACTCCTCCAAATCTGTACAGTTGCATCAGAAACAAAAGGTAAGTCAAACTTTGGAAGGCAATCAAAAACACTGAGAACAAAAGTCCTCAGCTCAGTGTTTTTCTTGCAGTGCAAAACCTGAGAAGGACCAAATATAAAAGGTTGCCCTTTGAAACAAGACTGGGATAAAGGTTAGTGCAGCAAGGTGTGGCAAAGAAACACCAGTGCTATGGGAGAACAAACCTTTTAAAGAGGTTCCTGAATGGGTTACGATAACATAGAACCTAAAACCACTCACAACACAGAAACCAACATGTAGTGGAAATGTGATTCTGGTCAGCAAATGAGTGAATGAATTTTCACTTTCCAAGGGGAAAAATGCTCAAGTGTAAACTATGGACAAGAAAATCCCCTTTCTCCTCTGCCTTTTATCAGTTCTCCAGATTCAAATAAACATGGATATGAACGTACAGTTCAGTTACTCAAGCATCCCTTAAAGCACGTCCTGTATTTTATAGGAAAATACCTAGTTTTGAATGTTGGACCTGTATAGTAAACTAAATGTTCTGGTCTCTGGCACAAAGACTTAATTGAAATATAGAAAGGAATGACAGGAAGAAAGACTCCTAAGACCTGGTGTTCCATAAATGGAGTGTTTCCTACAGGATTCTTCCCTTCTTTGGTTATCTGTGACCTTGGAGTATTTATTTATCTGACATTTCTTAAAAACCTGATTGCAGCAGCAACTTCAGAGCATAACTTCTCCAAATTCCTCCCCCAGTGTGTAATAGAACCTGCTATAACATGAAAAAAACTCTACAAACAAAATCACATGAGATTTCTTATAGGAAGTTCTACTAGAAATGAGAGTTTTTTGTCTGGTAGGACAATTGCTGCTGCTCCATAGCTACATTTCAACAAAGGAATAGAAACCATAGAGAGAAAAAAAATCAAATTACTTAGTGCTCTAACGAGATGCAGAGAGTAAAACCAAATAGGGACAGACATACCTGGAACAGGAGCTTTCCCTTTCCCTTCTCTCTGCAACTGTAACACCCCAGCTCCTTCCCCTGACACAGACAGTTAACACCCAGAGGTGTGCACAACAGCCCACTCGGAAGTGCACCATGTAGGCTGCCCTCTCCTACCACTGGCAGGTGCAGTTTCATTCCCTTCCTCAACCTGGTTCAAGGGGACTGCTGTACTCACAGTAACTAATGGCCATCACAGTGGGAAAAGTATGGAGTGGGAGTTTTGTAAGGACTCATTCTTGATTCAATACTAGTCAGCATGTTAACTGATTTAGGAGTGTAATAATCAAAAGCAGGGAAGGGGTGTGAGCAGACTGCAAGGGCTTTGGAGGATAAAAAAAATCCTTCAGGATTATTAAAGGATATATTCAAGAAAATCATAACCCCTGGAATATTAACTTGGGTGCAATGTATTAAAATCTAAAACTAAGGGGAAAAAAACCCCTATTGTAAATCAGTGGCTGAACTATTAAGACAATCACCTACAACAGAAAAGAACAATGTTACTAGTTGCAAATCTTGTATTAGTTCACTCTGCTACAATTCCAGTTGCAATATTCCTCTGCACAACCTACAGATCACAGAATTTCACTGTCAAATTCTTACAAATGAAATAGTTGAAAGTTGGCTTCTTCTGTACTAAAATTGCAGCAGTGAGTAAAAAAGAGAAGGAAATGGGTGGGAAATAGTGCCAGAATAGAAACAAGTGTGCCAGAAAAAAATTCAGTATGGAACAGACTTGGAATCTACCTCGATCAAGATGCTCAAGGCCACCATGGGTCAGGCATGTCAAATTCTCCATGTCCCTTAGGGAGGTAACCATTCATGAAACAGTAATAGAGGTGAAGTGATACCACATGGCTACTGAACAAGTTCACATTTTCCAACTCTAACTAAAAATCACAGTCCCCTGAACAAAAACTTCTATATTCATGTGATACTGAATATTTTGGGTTAGCAAAATATCTTACAAACCTCGAAGTTTCCATTCCATTGCTCTCTCATGACTAAACTTGAAATTATATTAATGCTTTCTTTAGCATCTAGATTTGCAATGTACCTGCTGTACTTCAGAAATCCTTGGCATGTATGACCCAAGCAGCTTTTCAAGACTTTAAAAACACTTATAGTTCTAAACCTAACACTATTTTAATAGGCAAGGTTCACTCTTTTCAAATATGTGATATCTGACGCAAGATTTCATGTATTTTCAATAATGTTTCAAAACTTTATTGAGTTCACTCAACATCTATGAAGATTCATGTAGAATATAAAAAAAAAAATATCAGCTCCTTTTTTATTTTAACCTCCAACAGAAGTGTAGTAAATTTTCGGGTGTCTGTTACAGCACTCTCATTCATTTTCATGCAGACAATTTTTGGTACAAAAAAGGCTCAGATCAAAAGCTGAGTAACTGTATGAAATGACTGAGGTAAGAAAGTCTCTTTCTAACAGTGTTTTATCCTTCTGCTAGACAAGGCATTAAAAGTTTTGGTCTTTGCTACAACTGAAAAAAGAAGACAGGTGTTTCATCCATAGTTTTATTTCACCAGGAAGGTTGATACAGTTCTGCATAAAGGTCACTGTATGCACAGTCTGAAGTACAAAGCTCCCTTTGAAAACTCCAGCACAAAGACACTGCATATTGACAACATTAAACAATGATGTGGGTGGTATAGGGAAAAAAAATTAAAACAAAACAGCATTCTTCCTATTGGAAAAGCAGAATAAAACAAGGCACTTCCAGTAAATAAGTGAAGAACAGAAACAAGCTGTATCAAAGATTCCACAGAACTGACCGAGAGCACTGTAACAAAATTCTGCAGTAACGAACAAGTAAAATACAAAAAGGCACTACATAATCCTCTCCCTGCAACTCCCCTTTCTCAACCAATTAGCCAACTGAACTTGGCACAATGGAGTCTTAATTATAAAGTGCATCTCCTGTCTTAATACATTTTGAAAAATAGGCTATACAACATAGGTACCAAGATTCCCATGTGTAAAATATATTGAAACAAAAATACATTGCAACTAGATTCAATCTAGTTATGAACTGTGCAGGAAAAAATATGGCTTCTTTACAAGTCTTTCAATAACCTCCATATAATCTTGAATATTTTTAAACAAACATAAATGCATAAGCAAGGTGGTAAGAGGTAGTGTTCTGAGTAAAAGGCAAACGTTCCGATTTTATTGTATATGGGTATATGTAGCAAAGGTATCCCAGATTTTCAAAGCAGCATTACTGAACAAAAAGTATTACAGCATGCTATTTTGGGATGAAAATACACAGTGTTTTGGGGGTCTCATATTAATTCCTTCAGCAAAAACGACCAGTTTTAAAATGTCCAACTATAATCCCATTTTGTAAGTACTCTTCTCTTGGTACTGGAAGTTTTCCTAGTGCATTGCATTGCATTAAAATTTCCAGGGAAACATTCTTCAACTTCAGAATTTAAAACCAACATATTCTCCATTCTTCCACATAGATGAGTCCATTTTTACTCCAACAAGCATTAATTTATGGCTATAAGAATATGAAAACACAAATACCAAACAGATGAACACATCAAACGTGTCACAACAGTGGCAACATATGACATGGGAGTTAGATGTGTTCAGTGATTTAGTGTGGAACTTGTCATTCTGCTAGGAAAGTCAGCCAAATTGTGTATGTACACTATCTAAACTTCAGCTGATTTTAGCCCTTATTAGATTTCAATATATTAAATATACAAAGGCTAGATAAAAACTGAAATCAAAGCAGCACTGGGTATAATTTCTTACATTAACAATTTGTAAGGATTTATGTAAACATTCAATTGTGCATTCTTGCTCTTTGCTGTAAATTCTTCACAGCTACTCTATGCTCCTACCCACAGATACATCCCAAACATGAACCTGTAACAGCAGCTGCTGCTCATCTATTCTTCATCCGCGGTATATGCTACTTCAGCGACCTCAATTTCTGGGACAGGATTTCCAGCCAAAGAGCCACTCCAGCATGGCTCATGGTTCTCTTTGTCTGAGCTGCAACGACAGATCAATAAGCTTTGTCAAATGGGAACTACTATGATTCTCCGTTGTCATTTTATGCAAACAATACACAAAACATTTACAATGCTTTTTCAATTTATCATATTCCAGACCTAAAATTATCTGTCCTGAGAGTCTTTATGCAGCAGAGGTGTGCAATAAAATGCTGAATTCCTCAGCTGTGCAGAATTTGTGCAAGATCAAACATTTTAAAAAGCATACTTTAAGAATAACTAAAATATAAGTAAAATAATAGTATTTACCAGCTGTCCTCACCCAAGGTACCCTGGTCTGCTTCTGCTGCAGAAGACTCCACCTCACCACTGCACTCACTCTCTTCTCCTGACATCTGACGAGTCATTTTTCCTAAAGATAAATCCCTACAACAGATAAGAACAGAGTACCACCAATCCATAAAGCAAACATTCATCACTGAAGAACTGTTTGTTTCATTTTAACCTTTGCAGTTTCTGGGAACCTCTCAATCTCACTCCTACATGCTCCATTTCTTTTATTAGTTCAAATAGGCAGGGTCTGCACTGGGTAGCTATTTAACCAGTTTATTTGCTCCAGCTGCTTATTCCTGAACTAAGCTCAGTTCTCTGAATCTCTAGGCTACCATGACAATTAGAGGGATGGAGCACCTCTCCTATGACGAATTGGAATTGTTCAGTCTAGAAAAGAGAAGGCTTCGGGGTGACCTAATTGTAGCCCTCCAGTATCTGAAGGGAGCCTACAAGGTGAAGAGAGACTATTTACAAACGTGTGTAGTGACAGGACAAGGGGGAATGATTTAAACTGAAACAGAGTAGGCTTAGATTAGATATCAGGAAGAAATTCTTTACTGTGAGGGCGGTGAGGCACTGGAACAGGTTGCCCAGAGAAGTGGTGGATGCCCCATTCCTGGAAATGTTCAAGGCCAGGCTGGATGGGGCTCTCAGCAACCTGGTCTAATGAAAGGTGTCCCTGTCCATGGCTGGGGGGTTTGAACAAAATGATCTTTAAGGTCCTTTCCAACCTAGACCATTCTGTGATTCTCTGGTTTGCATCACAATTTCATAGCTTTACAAAATTCAAGTCCCAGAGAAGTGTGTATGACTTTAGGTAAAAAGTTACAAGCAGAAGATCTAAGCCACACACATCTTGTCTAAATGTCAGAAGGGAGTTATAACTAAAATGTAGTCAGAAGGAAGACAGGCAGGGTGGTAAAAAGATTTCTTCAATAGTTTCTCACTGCAACTTTACAAAGTCACATATTACACTTCAGAACAATATGATTTCCCATTAATGATAAAGAGACAGGTAATAATTTTTTCTTAATGGCAACACAAGATAACAGTCCAACTAGCCTGTATATAAATGGGAATACAGTCATGTAAATTGGAAGGGAAGGAAAGGAAATCCTTTCTTCCAAAGCATTGCTCTGTGTGGAAAACAGACATAAATTTAGAACTGAAAGCTGTGACTTGAATTGAAAATAAAAGCTTGTGACTCATTTTGTGTTGAAAGTGATACTACTGTATGTCACCCCCTTTTTAAATTACTCCACCTACTGTTTCTATTGTTTTATTTTAATGCATGCATTTTAAGTAATACCTCAGCAGTATTCTTTAACATGATTATTGGCCAAAGCCAGCAATATACAAAGGCCTACAAGTCTCATGTCTTGTCCAGCTGTCGTCCCTTTATACCTCACACACATTTTAGGTACTTGGCCTTTAGAGTGTGTAGGCATAAGATGCTTAATTCTTGCTGGGCCATCAGATAAAAATTCCACTTCAACAAGGCCAAAGCAGACACATTTCACAGAATCACAGAATATTCTGAGTTGGAAGGGACCCACAAGGATCACTGAGTCCAAGTCTTAAACTGATGGCCCATATAGGGATTAAGCCCACAACCCTGGCATTATCAGCACCATGGCCCAACAAACCGAGCTGATCTCAGGGTCTTATTTCTTTTGGATTCATTTCTCCATCAGACAGACAAGCTGAAGTTCTTAAACACGACTGGTAATTTTTACAACTATAGATCACAGGAGTTATTTTCCATCAAGACTTCAGACACAACTTGGCTGATTTTCAATAATTTTATATGTCTGGGAAACTGGCAGGGTGTTTGTGTATTTAAAAAACATAATCTATCCATCTATCTTCAGGGAAAGCACTGAAAAATAAAATTCCTTTTTGCTATTCATGCCTTCTTGTCCTTAGCCACACAGAATTTCTTATCATTACGTTTTAGCCAAATGCAAGTTATTTAATTTTTATTGACTATTTCTCTATTTAAGCTAGCAGCACATCATATCTCTCTCGTCAAACAGAGAAAGCATCTTTCAAATGTAATTACTTGCCTTCAGGAATAAGTGACAAACTGAATATAGTATTCTGATCAGAATTTTCAGTAAGCCACAACAATTCCACTTCGATCTTTTCCCATTATAGTTCACTTGAAACTTACACGGCGCGATTTGTCAGCCGATCTGGGTATGCCACACTCACCAACCCAGGCAGTATTAAAATTAAATTTATTTTGAAAATTTTTTTATTTTTTTAGTTCTGTCACTGTCCCTGGTCATACACATACACGCACGGGATGTTTTTTCATCTGATCTCATTATTAGGAAGAAATTCTTTACTATTAGGAAGAAATTATTTCCTGTGAGGGTAATAAGGCACTAACTGGAAAAGGCTGCCCAGAGCAGCTGTGGATGCTCCATCCCTGAAAGCGTTCAAGGACAGGCTGGATGGGGCTCTCAGCAACCTGCTCTAGCGGATGGCATCTCTGCCCATGGCAGAGGCAAAAGAGGTTGGAACTAGATAATCTTTAAGGTACCTTCCAACCCAAATCATTCTGTGATTCTACAAAATTCTAGTAGGATCATAGGAATTTACTCTTCTGCTAAAAAAATGCTGCAATGACAGACTCAGCAGCTCTAAGAGGACACTGAACATCATTTCCCCTGCCACTGCTTCAAAATTTAGCAGACAGGCACCATAAGACTCCACCATTTTTACCTTGGGTTTAAATGGACAATCTCCAGTGCTATTTAAGTATCTTCAGCATCATTTCTGGCAATTCAGAAGAAAGTTAAAGACATTAATAGAGACATACAATTGCTTGATCACTATGTTCTGTCAAAGCTTTGAGTACAGGCAGAATTTAATAACTCAAAGCAATTTTTCCACTCCTCTCATCTCTAGCAGGGCATTTCATGTTTCCAGCATTTCAAAAGCAGAACAGAATCTTGCTCCATCTTTACAGGACTTAAAGGATTAGGAAACAATCTAAGTTACTTTAGAGGGAAAAGATGGGAAAAGTTTCTCAGTCGTCTCTACTAAATAACTTCTAGCCAGCATATGAGAAAGAGCTTACTGAAAATATTGCTTTGTGTGGTTATGTAGGGAAAATGTTTTCCAAGAATGTATCTAAAGCTCGTACTTGTGACTAGATAGAGAAATACTTATGGACATAAACTCCTAAACCCCATAAAATTTCTACATACCTAATTCGCCTTTCAACAGCATCTATATGAAGTTGCTTTTCACTCAGCAATTTCTTCAGCGATTCAACTTCCCTTTGTTTTTCAAGCAGTTCTTTCTGTAGGCGGTAATTTGTTTCCTCTAAAGTTTCACAGAAAGCCTAAAAGACAAATTTAAGAGCATCTTCAATTCAACTTCAGTGGACTGCCATTATTGATTTTTCTTTTAGAAATACCAACCTGTAACAGAATTGTAGCTGCTTTTCTTCAGGCTGACTACTATAAAAAGCTATGTAAATTTAAAAAAAAATTCTGTCCTTAATAAAATAATGCTGCTTTATTTTGAACAGTAAATTTATTATACTAAGCTGCAATGCAAATACTTTATCACATCATTTGTTTGTCTCACAAAACTCTAAAAAGAAACTTTAAAAAAGTAGTGCCTGATTTTGAACCTTCTTGCCTACACAGAACATAAGCTGAGCTCCCTGCTCACTTTTCTCCTCATCAAGCTTTGCTTCCACATGACTTGGAATTCAATTTAAAAGTATCTAATTATTACCACAATGCAAAGAATATTTGGATTGAGTACACGTTCGTTACCCAAGATAAAGACAAAGCTGTACAGTTCTGTACCAAACACCTGTTACAACTATGGAATCATGACAGTCAGAAGACCAATACAAAAAAATTTTGAAGACGTTTAATTGAATGCTGTGAACACCAACTACTCAGCCATGACAAGTATGCCGTGCTCCTCTGCTGAGCATGACATGTATTTATAGTACATGCTGATGGATTTGACAACGAGCAATCTCAAAACGTAACGTGATGAGCCAGTGTCTAATGCAACATCCACTGAACGCAGGAAGTGACAGAAGCCTTGGCACAGAGCCCGCTCATCTATTACTGGAAAGCACAAGTCTCGCAGCAGTACCGTGCAATTCTGATTTAATAATTTACATGTTCTCAGTAAGTAAGAATCCCGTGTGGGCTTTCTTGGGTTAACGTTACCCGCAACTAACCACTAATTCAGAGTCCGCGAATGTAAACATTTTACATGAGGATATGACAAAAAGACTGCTTTGTGAGTATTTTGTCTACTTTTCTGTGATTAAATTTCTGTGAAGTCTGGTTGGCTTCTAATGGAGGATGTACCTGTATCCCTCCCCCTAAAAAGATAAATATGTTTTGGCAAGTCCTTATGGAACTCCTTATGGAACTGGAATAATAGAACAGACATAAACCAAATAGAAGATGTCCATATTTCCATTATTAGGAAAACAGTAACTGAAAATTTTTTCCTGGCAATCCTTTGTATAAAAAAAGTAAGGCAAAACAGAAGTAATTTTTGAGATACCTTTAAAAATGAACTCCAGGAATAAGTATGTGAACCTTAGTGCTTTTCCTGTAGTTAGACAGTTTAAGCAAAGAAAAGCAACAAACTGCAAGGGTTGGATATAAGATACTTTTGGTATTTCGTAGGAGTTCAGGCTCCTAACAGCCAGAAGCCAAAAAGCATAAGCATGAACATGGATTTTAGGTTGAACAGATTTCAATCTCTCCAGAAACCTGCTTGGAAGAAAGAATCCACGGGAAAGTACCTTGGAGAAAAGAACAGTCCAGGAGAGCTGGTTGATATTTAAGGATCACCACCTTGTGTTGCAGGAGGCCTGTATGGATGAGCTAGTGTATTAGGGGTGGAAGCACGGAGTGGTGACCCAGAAAGAATATAAGATTGCTGTCTGCTCTTATAGGAACAGGGTTAAGAAAGTGAAGGACAACCTGGAGCTGAATTTAGCAAAAAAAACAAAAAAGGATTCTACAAGCACATAATCAACAAAAGAAAGACTAGGGAAACCATGGACCTGTTGTCTTGCTTGGCAAAGACCAGCCTTCAGTAATTCCAGACCTCTGCAGCCAGAGGAAAAGACAAGGAAGGGCATGACAAATTTACCCTCAGTGGAGAAGGACCAGGTCAGGGAGCACTTAAACAGCTTGTACATGCATTTAAGTCCATGGGGCCTGACACATTGCACCTGTGGGTGCTAAGGGAGCTGGCTTGTTGTCCACCAGAACCCCAGGTCTCAAGATTCAAGTATCATAATAAAAGATAATTAATGGACTTGAGCATCTTTCATGTGATAGAAGAAAAAGAAAGCTGAGAGACTTTAGTCTGGAGAAGAGAAGGCCTGGAGTGATCTTATCCATGAGTATAAATACCTGATGGGAGGGACTGAAGAAGAGGGAGACATACTTTTCAGTGGTGCCCACTGACAGGACAAGGGACAACGAGCACAAATTAAATCCCAGGAAATTCAATCTGAACACACGAGAACACTTTTTTACTGGAGCTGAATTTAGCAAGTGGAACAGGCTGCACAGAGAGGTTGTGAAGTCTCCCCTGTAGAATACTGAAAACCTGACTGGACATGGTCTTGGGCAACCTGCAGTAAGTAGGTGACCTTACTTGAGCAGGAAGGTTGGACTAGACGATGGCAAGAGGTCTCTTCCAAACTCAATCACTCTGTAATAAGGTGGAGTGTCCCTGGGAGAGCAGAATTTTAAGAGTTGTCTCTAATAACTTAACAGAATACAGCTATTTTAATGGTTTGATTAAATTTCTGTGGTGGGAGAATAACACTGAGACTTCACCACAGTAGGCATTATTGAAATTTCAATGAAGGCGACGCTTAGATTTTTTAATTATGTGAATAAATTATTATGATAATTTTTTTAAATTTCCATCAGCTTAAATAGCAACAATGAAAAGTGATTATACAGAAATCAAATATGAGCTTGTAACAAAAAACACGCACACAGTGATGTAGCAAGAGCCAAGGTACTTCTACTTACATGCAAAAAAACCTGGTAAATATAAATTTAGTTGAAGCAGCATCACTTAACATTCATAATTTCTGCAAGACTAACAATGTATGTACGATTCTAAAACACATTTATTCTATAAAGCAAGAAAACTCACATCATCTGTTCTAGGCAGACTCAATACAGCTCTGCGTGCCAATGAAATTTACTTCTAATAAAACAGGCTGCAGCACACAGTATTATTTGTTCAACGTGCTCATATGCATGTTGCAAGGCTGCTGTTTTACAACACTACTTGTCACTACTTAATTTTCTGCAAGAACACTATTTTTGGGGGTTAGAATTAATTTCTTCATTACATTCATTACATGGGAAAGCGTCCCTTCCCACAACAGGTGTGTTGGAACTAGATGATCTTTAATCCCTTCCAACCCAAACTATTTGATGATTTTATAGCAAGAAACATTTCACTGCAAGACCTGAAGTCCAAGGCATAAGCACTGTAACAATGTGCTGAATGTACATTTATAAAATCTCTCCTTATATTCAGCAGTTCCCTTATATAAGCAGTGGCAGTTGCCTTAAAAAATAAACTTCATCCACGGCTCATAAAAGACAAAAAGGAAGATGATATATTTTGGGACAGGGATAAGTACAGCAGTCAAAGATGATCAGCGTGCACCAATAATCAGAATGGTCCCATTTTATAAAGACAATCTTTTGGGATTTTTGTCAAAGAACAGAAATGGAAGTGTTTCATTCCATACCATGCAACAGATCTTACAATATTCTAACAACAACTGCCTTTTGTGTTCTGATTTTATCCTATTACTTAGCACTTACCCTGCTCTCTTCTAGACTGTCAAAAGGACCCGGAGGATCATCCAGACAAAGAAATTCTCTCACTGCAAGGCTTTACCAAATAAAAGAGAGTGAATTACTGAAGTACAAAACCAGCAACAACAAATATGATCATATAATGGAAGTATTTCTTTAAGGGACACAAACACCTAGCCTCAAATTTTACCCCCAAGTATGCAAAATAATGTTAACAAAGTATTAAGTCTCAGTTGTATGTGTTCACCAAGAAAAGTATTAAAATGTAACTTATGAAGATGAGTAAGTAACTTTAGAACATGATTTTTCATGGTTTGGTTTTTTTTTTTGGTAAATTTTAATACAATTTGCTGCTACAACTGACAAATTTATCACTTTGGTTGAAGATGTATGAAAAATTTCCCCGGTGAAAAATAAGTATTATAAGACGGATGAAAAAGTTTGCTGTTAACATCCACATGCAGATCCCTTCAGGTAGTATCAGGGGAACTAAGCATCAGTACTGAATCATGTCCACCTGTCTCCATTTTGCTAAGATCATAATCCATTGACATATACATAGTTATATAATTTTTATATATGCAGTACATGTTTTTATACATACAGTAAATAATTTTTATATCAAGAATAAGTTATAAAATAATAAGAGAAAAAATTAATGTGCCATGGATATATTACACAGCCATCTCTAAACATGTATTTTAAACTAATGCATTCCACTTAGAATTGTGTAACAGCTGTCATCCCCCTCTGTGCATTGTTTTGCAAAAGTCAGAAGAAGGAAGTATGTGTAATCCAGTGGTTTACTACAGAGTATTTCAAGCATCTTCCTCATTCTACCTTCCAAGTTTAGATTACTTCTCAGAGAACTCAGACATCTCCAAACACGTCCCTACACCCACCCTTTAAGACTTTCCTGCTTGGTTGTATTCATTCTTCTACAAATAATCGCCAATCAGAATACTTTATTCACAATTAATTAGCAAGCAGTAACATGAGCAAAGCTGTGCCTGCACTCACTAGTTTAAATCATCTCCTACTGCAGTGAATGCACAAAAATGGAAGATGTGAAAGTAAACTTAATTTCCTGTCTCCTCCTCCTCCCACCTCCTTCATCCCATGGAAATGTGAGGGCAAAAGGCAGTAATTTTCTGCCTTCCACTCATTCTCTGCATTTGAGGTAGACACAAAGTACAAAGACAAGAGAGGAAACTTTCACCCAGCTACCAATCTAATCAAACAGCTCCAGGTTTGGCAAGCAAAATGAGGAGAAATTTCTTCAAACACTAATCACTGATAACAGAATCACTTTTAGTTCTAGAAAGGCTCTTAAGAATATTTATCTAAACTACATTGAATGCTGATTTTGTTGTTCAATTTTTCTAAGTCTGCTTTCACATGCTTATAGAATATGTGTAGATACAGGTGGCCAAAGGTCGGTGAGAAATCTTGTCTTTGTATCTACTTTTACCTCATCAGCCTTTACACCAAACTGAAATTTTTTTTTCTATAATCATTCCTTTCCCTACTTAATTTATGTGACAAATGTTTTACTATTATCAGTCCATGATCTATGCAAGTCATAAGCCTAAACCTGTACTATTAAAACAGCTTCTCTCACGTACTCAAATAAATAATGAAAAATGCTGCCACCTAAATCAAGATTATCATTCCAATTAGCACAAAAAATGATAGCTGGCAACAATTCGTCAGGGAAATGATCAGAAAACATAACTTGAAACCAAATGAAAGCTATTCAAGCATATAAAGTACATTTCAAGGAGAAGAGCAGGGTTGGGTTTTTTCCCCCCTCTCCAAATAGTTTAGTATGTTTGAGATGACCCTTTTCCGACATGATGCTCAAGTCCATTTTTTTTAATGAAAAGAACAATTCAACCATTAAGATGCTGAAAGAACTCATATTTACCCAATACAGAAGAACGCATTATGTGGAAAAACTTCTGCTCACCATTTTTCTTCAGCATCTTAATCCATATTCACAAATGCAGCTCAAACATATTTTAAAAGTATTCAGTAATTTTCTAGAGTTATTAAAGAGTAACATTAACATGGCATAATATACAGTAATGCTTGTGAGTGAAAACCAAAATATCCGGAAAAATAAATGTAAAAAATATCTAATCTACATATATCATCTCCTTACATCAGGTCAGACTTTTTTGCTTTCCCTGCAGCTGCTGGCAGAAAATGGTGTCTTTTTCTACAGTTTTCAAAACTGCTTGAAATTGAAAGCTGTAGAGTCATTATTTTACATAAGGAGGTCAAGAAACCTAAAGCCACAGGTCACCGAAAACATTGTTTCTTTACCTAAAATATGCACCTGATGGCATAAACATTTATCTGCAGCCTAGCTTTACTCAGTCTGCTCTGACCCTACTTTCCCCTCCTCTTCCTTTCATTTAACAAATGGATGATCCTGCCTTAAAAGTATCACAGAAGTCTTTTGTATTACATGTGGCAGAATTTCCTGCTTCTTTCTTTGCTGGTGTGCTGGCTGATGTCCCTCTCCAGAGAGGCAGCAATGCCAGCATTAGGGGCAGCGTGGCACATGGGATCCCTGACTCAAGGCTGACCAAGCTTCTTATACAGGGCGGAGGCAGGAGAGCTGTGTCATCTCTATAAAGCCAGATGACACTTCTGTTTAGCAGGCTAAACTTCTTTCTCCCACTTCACGAGTTAGACGAAATTTTCTCGAACACACTAAACTCTGGGAGAATTTCAATTTGATCTTTCACTGAAACTTTAATACATTGCAAAATATGAGAAGAAATCCATAAAACAGGTGCTAAATTTAGTCTCCTTCACACCATCCTACATTTTATCTTTAAACTACTTTGTGAATCTAGTTTCATTAAAAAATAAGTATAACACAATGAGGTCTCCTATTGCTGAAGGGCAAAATTCCCACTGTCAGTGTCGCAATGATAATAAAGCACATAAAGCACAAAGAGAAATAAAGAGATTTCTCTACAAAGAGAAAACGCTCATTTGGTTTAGGTGTGACCCAAGCACTTCGACTTATTTGCAAAACCGAAAAAGTAAATGGTGCACTTGTAAGGAGAAAGCATGGTCAGATTCTCACCATTGCTCATGTGGGGTGCAAATATTAATTTCCATTAATAGTAACTTTTATTCTGTGATAAATAGGTAAAAATATTAAGATGGATCAAACCTCATTAGTTATAATCAGTTCCTGAGAAATTCAGACCTTCCACAGGTTATATTCTAATATAATAATGTAATAATATAATTATATATATAATTTGTTATATATACAATTCTATATATTAATTCTAATTCTGATCTTGGCTGTCTAAGACTCTGCATAAAGAGGAAGTTTTTTAAGAGACTTCATAACCTATTGATACAGGTTATATTAGAATATGCCCAAAATCACATTTCAGGTAACTATCTGTTCATTAGCTAAAATACAAAGTGACCCCACGAACATTTTATTTCCTTTTTGTATCTGAGGGCAATGCAGTCTGTAAGTTATGGTTTGGGTTTCTGCCTTAAATTATAACACAGTATTTTGTCCAACATGTTCCATTATTAAGATATAAACAAGCTAGTTGAAATACCAAACCAGCTGCAACAACATGAAGCATAAAGCCTTCAGATCCATTTAAGTAGACTAGAAGTCCATTCTGCCCACTAGTCTGTCTCCAGCAGAATAACAAAAGTGACATTTAGGGAATATTGGAGAATAATTCCTTTTTTTTTTTTGGCACACCTCTAATTGTATAATTTAGCAATCAGGAAGTTCTTAAACTTCTTGGCTGCATACTTCACTCATATAATTATATTTAATAGCCATTGACACAGAAACTCACAGGTTGATCTCAATTTCTTTTTGAAACCATTTAAGCTTTGTCTTTGACATCTCATTACAAAGCTTCACCACTCAGCGTGACATACTGCAATATGACTATGAATCATGCCAATATTAACATTCTTTACTCACCTTCCCTATCCCCTTTGATGATTTCATATGCCTTGTTTAGCCAGCTCTTACCCAAGACAACAGACTAAAGAGAACTCTTCTTGCAGGGAAATTTTTCTGTAGCTTCATCTGTTGTTGCTTGCTTTCTCTGTACCCCTAGCAGACACCTCTTTTGAAACTGAATGCTGTGTTTTACCACTGGACTACATGGAAGTACAATTCAGACTCCCATGGCAATAACTTTTTTCCCCTTTATAGTTCCTCTAACAATTTTAATGAAACTTTTTGACTATTGCTGAATACTGAATTGATTAAGAAAACCAGTCATATCAGTACCAACAGTTATTTTCCAGGTTTTAAAAAACAGTTTACAAATCTGCATGGATATACTTGCTGTCATTTTGTACTTCAAGACAAGAAAATTAGTGTTAGTCACTTAGTGCCTCATGATCCTTCTACAGTAGTTCACAACCTCTTTGTTCATTCCATATTCCAGATAATTTCAAGATGTTCCTGAACATTGGTGTCCACAACTGTGATCTAACCTTCCACATGTAATACTCCTAAATTTCCATCAATCTTTTTCCCCTTGTCTTCTAACCATTATGTACAAGCCTCGTCATAACTACTTGATATGACTAGTTAGATTTCCCTCTACAAAAGACATAATTACTTTTTCAAGTATTATTTTTATTCACCTGCTAACCACTTTGGCTTTTTTTTAATTAAAAGCAGTACCAAAAGTCAGACTTACATATGAATCTCTAGATTCTAGACTCAACCTTAATAAAAATGTGCCAGAAGTAGCAATAGCCCTTCTACTAAAAAGTAAAGTAGATATAAGCATTATATGGTCTCACACCACAGCTTGGCAATTTTACAGTTTAGTTCCTTTAAAATTACTGAGGCAATGCTGTTTGCTTTAGCAAAATTCTTTTTCTTTATTTTGAATGAAATTTCAGATGATGATACATCCTTAGACTCATTCCTCAAAGAATCTCTGGTACAGTAACCTCAACTTTTTTATTTCTGCTGCTGGGAAAAGTTTTTAGAACTGCTCTGCCTCTAGCAATCTGCTTAATCAAATTCTCTTTTGGCCTGTATTAAAATATTTTACACTTCATTTGCCAGAATTATGCTCTATTCATCTTCCAGCTTTGGAAGAATCTCCCACTTCGTATGAAAAAAGACACTGTTCAAAGAGACTTACGCACTTTGTTGATTAAACACATTATGTTTTTTAAACTGTTCAGAAACTTTTTATTTGTGGTTTCAATTTACTTACATATAGCAATCTACAGACATACTCCTATTACCATCGCATCACGTAAGTTAAAAACCTGTACTTTAATACACATTTTAAGACCTGATTCCATAACAGCGTAGGTACTTTTCACTATGAAACTTTTAATCCTAGTATAAATTAACAATATATCAATTCTGCATTAAGCACAGAGAAGTAATGTTTTAGGAGAATATATGGGATTAGTCTAACACTTCAAATATTACAACTTTTAGTAGTTATCCATGTACAATTCAAAATACTGCAATTCTTCTCTTTTGTTTTTGTTAGGATGGGATTAATTTAAAAGGAAACTAAATAATTCACAGAATTATTTACATCACCAAAATGCACAAAATGAATGCTAATTAATGCACAAAATGAATGCTAATTAAATCCCTTACCACTTTGCTCAAAGACACACTTCTAGAGTCTAGGAGTTGATAAGAGCAGTTTGGAAAGAAAAAAACACACAAATGCAAAAGCAAAGTTTAATCACATACCAGTTAGCAATATCTTTATGAGCTACTAGGTTCTGGAGGAATGCTTGCAGTCCCAACTGTCGATCTTCCAAGAAGTCAGGATTATAATTATCCTTGAACCAGCGCTTTGGTGGAAGGGCCAACCGAAAGCCCGGAAACATATCTTTTAGCTGAAATTGAAATTAAACCCAATTTAAAAAAAAAAAAATCAAGGAAAAAAAAATCAAGCAAAAAGTCTTGTCAAAATACTCGTTTTGATACAGGCACTGACTTTACTCAGAATTACGAGCTCTTTCTGACTTCTGCTAAGTTCAAGCACAAAGTAAGTCTCAACCATAAGTACAATCCAAATTACAGCATAAACTGGGGACACAGTTCTGTCACTTGCTGTGCTGCCTTATGCAACCCAATGACCTCTCAGACTTACCAGATAAAAATGGGAACGAAAACCTTTGCTTTGTTATTTAATGTCCAGTATCAGATGAGTAAGCACTTCACTGGTGTTTCTTCTGAAGTAGTCAGGGACAGTAAGTAGTATCCATCTATCTCTCTATCTATAAAAATTCACTACAGATCTACAACTCTGCAACTTGTCTTTTTTAGGGAGCTAGCAGACTAAATTACAACACATGCCTGACATACTTCTAGTAAAGAGTAGCTCTTTGAACATGCAGAATATTATAATTTAAATATGCATGTATAGCTCAAACCCTAGTAGTAACACGCAACATTGTACTGAGTTACTTAAATAGCAATGGGGTATAGTCGACATTAGACATATCTAGATTTTTTTTTTTAATTCAAAAATGAAATACGCAAATGAATGGAAGCATAAAACTGTATAACAATGGACCTATCCAAAGATGCCAATTATTTTCTTAATGTGCTTAACTATCTAAAAAAACATTAACACTTCCATAAAAAACAATTTTTTTGAAGCCTTTTCTTAGAAGGGATGCTTGACACAGAAAAGTCTTGGAAGAAGATTTACAACCAGCAGGAAAAGGTAAACTAAATCTGATTTCCCAACTGCTACAAGAACAGTTTAATCTTTTTTTCTGAATACAGGATCAAGCCAACTTTTGTCAGAGTTGTACTGCATACACCTAATATATTCACATGAATATTGCAGTGGCAGGGATTTTAGAATCTGCCTTGAAAACAGTTTAGCACTCAGTGTTTACAAAGCTGCAGTGTAGCTCTTCAGTGTCCTGCTCCTTGCTCAGCAAAATTTAACCCTTCTGACAATAAGTGTTACCTATTTAACTACTCTTTATGGACTCACAGAAAACGCTAATGGGTAGCTCTTTCAGCAGATTAAGTTTTTACAGATACTGCATTTCAGATAGAATCTCTCTACACAGTTTCAAGGAAGAACCACGTTAATGGATCACCTTTACTCATGTAAGTACCATTTCACATCACGAGAAGAGTGCCATTTAAACATCACAAGTTCTGTATACTGAAATATTCCACGATAAATACAAGTTTCTTATGTATAGAATAGTTTATTGTCAAAGCCTTGCTCTTTATTTCTGCATTTAATTATTTAATTGTATGTTTTCCTCTTACTGAATTTCATTGTGATATTAGAATCCTCTTGATATTTTTAAGTTTCTCTTTGATCATCCACAGTTCCTTCATCTATTACCAAGTAATCATAAATACCACATATATAAGTATCCTCTGTGCTCCATAACAGCTCTTAAGTTGATAAAATACTGAATAGGACTGAATCCAGAGAATATAACAAAATGAGTTCCTGTGTTAGTTGTACAGAAGACCGCAGATAACCATTGCTGGGAAAAGCTTTTCAACCACACAGATTTCTGCTTAATGCTAATTTCACTTGTCTGGTCACACAGATCATGTAATTTATTTCTAAGGAAAGAGTATGCCTACCCACAGATTACTCCTTTTGTGGATGAAGAGTATGAGAAAGCCAGCTGCTGTCAGCAGACTAATTTTCAACAGCATGCTCCTGGGGCATTCTTTCTTGAACACTCTTCAGACACAGCAGGAGGGTCAGACAAGTTATTCTGGCCATGATTGCTTCCTTGTATCGAGCACCTTTTCTACATGTCTCTCTCCTACATCATCATGTGATACATTATGCACCTCACATGAGGCTGTACTGGGGAAAAACGGTTAACTTTCTGGTTCTTAAGACTGGTCTTTTCATTATCTGTTCAACATCTCATAGTAGCAAACTTCAGCAAGTTCTTTTCTCACAGTTCTTTGGGATCAAAGTACTTCTCATACTTCTCCAACCCAGTAGATGCTATAAACAAAAAAAACCCTAAGCATCTAGCCAATGTCTTCTCCTAACCTCTCATTCTAGCATGTTCCAACACCAAGATTAAATTTTTGTTAATATAACAGCAAAAGACACTATTTCAGTCTTTGCTGTAACATTTACTATTTGCTTTCCATAGTTTGCTCTCAAAGAATGGATCTCTTATTTTACTTACTCTTTGCCTTCCGTCTTCAATGATTTATAATACCTTTCCCATTGCTCTTAGCATCCCATGTCAGTCCACCTTGCATCTCAGCACTTTTGCCTTAGTCTTCAGAAGTCTATGCTACCCTCCTTGTACTAACCTGTATTTGTATTTTTTTAATTACTTTTCGCTTTGAGATCATTACGTGGTTTTTTGCGTACCCATACTGGCAATATCTTATTTTTCCTTTACATTGGATTACTTTGCCATCATCTTCTATTTGTCTTCTTTCAGTAGTTATGGAGTTTTCATAACCTTTTCATTGCCTGGAAAGTAGATAGCTTTGACATTCAAAGAATTTGTTCCTCACCTGAAATCTGTTCAGGTCTTAACCTGTTGCTGCACCTACTGATTTCATTCATAAAAGGGGAGTTAATGGTTTTGAACTCTTTTACTTCCATTCCTTTCTATTTTACTAGCTGTTCCCTACTACAAATATTCCAGACAACAGTGGAAGTACAAAACACTTTCTAGGATCCTAAGGCTATTCTGCCTTCTGTATGTTCTTCAAGAGATCAGGGCAAATAAAGAATGCTATTACTAAGTTCAGTAATTCCTTTTATTAGTTAGCTGAGCTGTATTTGTTCATCTACTCCTGATTCTATCTATACGTGCTCCCACTGTGACACTGTACCTACTCTCACATTTTCTCCATTTTTAGCCACTGCTGAAGTCCAACTCTCAGTTCAGTCTGGACTCATGAATAAGCATATGCCTGACACACACAAAAAACTTGCTGCTCTTTGTCTTTACCTGAGAGGCCATTCCTGCTATGTTAATATCTCAAACTGATTTACACAGCAATCACAGTGATTGATTATTCAGTTCAATTGGCATTTAATGACAAGTTTCTAGTATTATTTCAGGGAATTAATAACTTGCCACCAACGTTGAGAAGGGTGGTGAGGAAAAGGACTTAGAAGATAGTGCATTTCTTTCATTTACATTGGATTTGTAGGAGAAAGGGTACAGAAAAATCTTGAAAGTTTACATGCATGCAACTGCACATCTGTATTTGCCATTAGAGAACAAAGAATTGCAAGTGTTGCTCTGTGCCTTTTAATGACTGATGCTTGCATACAAACATTTACTCTTTGGTCTGTAAGACACTATGCTTTTTATAATGCAGAAATGCCAGCTCTGGGAACTGAAATATACCATCATTCTGGACATTCTAGAGAATTACAGAAAAGTAACATAATAAAACTTTAGATGTATACTGAAAGATGAAAAAGCTTCAGACAGTGATTCAGGGAAAAAATACATATTTTCCTTTTAAAAACCTCATACCTAGAAATCATGCTAGAAGCCAAATGTTTTTGTCAAAGATTTGATGGCAAAGACTAAGGACTTCACTTGTAAAATCTAAATATTTATTCTAAAATTAATACCTGTGGCATTTGAGTTTTTCAAACCACTGATAACCACACTAAAATTCAATGCAGGTAAGACAATTTTTGACTTATACTGGACACAGTTGATCAAGATACAAACAGCTGTATGATGTAACTTCCAAAATTTGAGTTGAAATATCAAGATCATCATCTCAAGAGAAGTCAGGCTTTTGTGATTACCAAGACATTCCTTCATTTAGGACTATCTTAAAAGACAGAAATTTAAAAAAAAAAAATAAATCTGTGAACTAGTTAATATTCAACAATTTCGTTTCAGGCTGCACTGATGTTTTAAAGGTAGCCTAGAAGATATAACAAACATGTCAAATCAAGAACACAGAGAAATGTATGAGTTCAAGTCCGTGTTCAAAATTTCAGCTTGATTAAGTTCTTAGTCGATTAGGCACATCAATCCAAGCAGGTAAGGTATACAAAAAATCCCTTACTGGCGGTAAAAAAAAAGGAGTGTTATAAAAGTTACAAATTGAAACATGAAAGAACATAATAGCAGAAAATACGTTAAACTGTAGTGATTTCAAGTATCTCTGAAAAAATAAGGAATCATGATTTTCCAGGCATTAATATAGTATGTGTTTTATATGCAGTAAAAAAGTTAAGAAAATAAAAGAAGTGACAAAAATGTGAGAGACAAAGAAGATGAGACACGAAAGAAGAGTGAGACAAGACAGCTGAGAATTTACCAGTGTATAATTCCCACCTTGTCATTAAGCCTGGAGAAGTCAGTGTACCGTCTGAAAACTACCCAACTTTCCTCTGGACTTCTTTTTACCAGTATTTTGTATACCTGTGTAGAAAGACAGGAATATCACAGTGCATTGTCTGGAAGGCTGAAATTATCCTTTGTTTCTTAAGGAAACAAATTCATGGATTAAAAAAATTCCTAATTAGATTAAAAGAAACCCAAATAACTTAATTATCAGTACAAACAGTATAAATTACTGTAATTCCTAAATACATTTAACTATTTCTGTCTCTAAGAAAGGGTCTGTGAAACTGTAACCAAAATTATTCTCCAGTAAAACACAAGTCTCAGCTATCAAATAGGTAAAGGAAGTATGTTTTAGTTATCTACTTTAACCTTTGCTAAATTATAGTTTTATTCATTGATCCTTGAGGCCAATCTGTTTTTAAGATGACTGTTAATAATAAGGTACTGTGATATTGTTTTAAAAGGTCTCATCTGACTTGCTTCACAAGGAAAAGTGAAGCAAAATAAAATTACATCCTCCTTTGGTTGCATTTGTCTTGAAAATTAGGTTTTGTCTTTCCAGGCAAAATATTACTTCATTCTGATAACTGCATCAGAATGATTATACTAGCACAATATAACTGAAGAAATGGATCCTTTGAATCAGATTTAGCAAGACAATAGCACAGCAGTACCATACTCCTATTTAAAAGCAAATGGATAAATGAACAAAACAATAATAAAAAAATCAAACAATTACTTTTTAGAAGGACTGATACTCAAATGCCTGAACACAATGAATCTAACAACATAACTTCAACTAGAAAACATTCAACAGTGTCTAAAGTCATAACCTTGCTTTCTCCAGTGTAAGGAAAGAAAGGTTCTGCAATAGTACTGGGTTAGTGTTCTCAGTCTATGTGTCTGTAGTTAAAAAAAACCCAAAATACAACACAGAAAAAGATATTAGAATAGTAACGATAAGAAATCCCTTACAGGCACTTAACCAAGTTCTATTTAAAACATTTTCTAATCTGTTACACAGTAAAATATTTTCCAGTATTTCATGCTTTCAAAGCAGGTTTTCTTAGCTGACAAATGTATTTTTCTTGTTGCAGTCGCAGCATATGATAACCCTTGTGCTTGCCAACCTCTGTACATGTGTGAGACTGGTTTTAGCAATTTTGTATTCTATAATATCTTAAGCAGCAGTTAGTTACAGAAACTAAAGATAAGTACGGTGTGAATTAAAAGCAATTTTTCAGCAAGTACTTATCTATGTTTTAAACACAGAATTTCACTTCTAAGTAACATGATCTCTGGAAGTCACGGATTGTGCCTGAGGAGAAAGCTATTGGCTTTTAAAATTCAAGCTGTATGACGTGCCTACAAAGACAGCATTAAAATGTAATTCTTCTGTCTTGCATTTTATGTATAAAAGCTTGTCCCAATATTTTAGCTTTCCTATCATACTAAAAGTATAAATGGTTTTATTTTCATAAATAAAACAAATAAATAAAACAATGTAAAATTGTGAAGACTCTTTGCTAGTACACAATAAAACACAGAATTTTGGAATGTTCTTGCAGAAGTACTTGCTAATCAGTATTCTATTACATTCTTTTATTCTACTAAAGGTTCTGCAAAGGCATTGCTTAAAAATGCACACATGAAAAAAAAATTTATTTAGTCTGAGCTTCACTTTAAATTGTTTCCAAGTAAACATTAGACAAGTTTTTTTTTTAAAGTCTTCACAAATTATGGTCAACTGAAGTGTGATAAGGAGTGCAATCAGCTTGTGATTAATGGTCCCCAAAAATATAGTCAACCCAAACCCAACATGTTTGGTTTTCCCCACAACTTGGAAATAAGATGGTTGGGTTTTTTTTTATTTTTATTTTAAAGATTATTAATTAATAAACAGGAACTGGAGTTTAAAAAACCCACCTCTCAATTCCTTCACATAAGATCTTGGAAAAAATTACAAATTAATTTAACAAATTCAATTAATTCCAGTCAATCATGAATTGCCTTATTCCACAAATACAAAATATTCAGTGAAAATATGCCAGTATTTAGTAACAATCTCTGGCCAATTTAGCATCTCATTATCATTTCTACTTGGCTTAAAAGAAAGAAAAAAAGTGCTAATTGAACATTCCGGGACTGGTAATTCATTTGAGACCAAATGCTTACAAAGAGATGTTTTTCAGCCTAGGTTTTCTCTCACACAAGCTTCAGCAGCCACATACTCCAACATGCACTAACATCTAACTCTTGGAGTTAGGACATCATCCAGCTTAAGTAGTTCAGATTCATATTTTTGGAAACTATGAGATGCTACTAACAGTGGAAAAAACAAATTCAGCAATTTAGTCTCCTGTCTTTTACAGGGGATCTTAATTTAACTTCCACTGTCTTCCATCTTACTGACTTAGCACTGCAAAAGCAACCCAAATTTCTAGCACTAATTACTTGCTGGCCTTAATGCACAATAGCAAGCTTATTTTCAACATCCAACTGAAAACAAACAGTTAATTATGTGCTTTCAGAAATAAACACAGCAGCAGAAGTGAATTCAGAAAGAGCAAAAATGCAACCGAGCATTTTAACAATGGAAGAGTGTTTCACTTGCACCATTAACTGGCCATCTACATAAAATAAGGAGTCAAAGCTGTCATTGTAACTACAGTTGAAGGACACCTTATATGCACGTTGGAATATGTCTTGGCATATTTTTGACATATTCCTTCTTCAAGGAAGAGATGGAGGTGCTGGAGTGCGTCCAGAGAAAGACAACGGAGCTGGTGAAGGGGCTGGAGCACAAGTCCTATAGGGAATGGCTGAGGGAGCTGGAGGTGTTTAACCTGGTGAAGAGGAAGCTCAGGGGAGACCTTAATGCTCTCTACAACCACCTGAAAGGAGGTTATAGCCAGGTGGGATCTGGCCTCTTCTCCCAGGCAACGAGTGACAGGATGAGAGAACACAGCCTCGAGCTGTGCCAGCGGAGGTTCAGGTTGGACATCAGGTTAGGAGTTCCTTCACGGAAAAGGCTGTTAAACACTGGAATGGACTGCCCAGAGAGGTGGGAGTCACCATCCCTGGAGGTGTTCAAGAAACTACTGGACATGGCACTTAGGGCCATGGTCTAGTTGTCAAGGCAGTGATCAAAGCTTGGACTCAATCCTGGAGGTCTTTTCCAACCTAAATGATTCTGTGATATTTTCAGTGTAATCAATCATTGTCAATATAACAATATTAATAATTGTTTTAGTTTTGAAGGTTATTTTTTAAAAGGAATTCTTTAATCTACATGTGAAAAAAAATCCTGCTCTCCTCTTATGCTACCATGCATGAACATGTTAGAAACCAAAAATATCAGGAAAAGACAGGCTATCATTCTCAAATATTTAAAAAGCAGTATTATTTAACATTTTGCAAAAAGAACTTGACTTCATTAGTATTTTAACTGTAATAAAGGCATTGGATTCCATACTAATATAAAAGAAAACAGGAAGGCAAAGAGTTTGTCTGCTAGTTCCTTCTCCTTACCTATTTCTGATTAATGTTGGTCATCTGAATTAATAATCAGTAACAAACAGCTTCCATCAGTCCCACAAGCATTACTGAATTATCTCAAAGAAATGTTCCAACCACATCCACAAAAACAAATGTAGAAATGCATTGATATATTTAGGGCATGTAAAAAAAAAATGAACTGCCAGCTACAGTACACTTTGAGAAAAATCAATACAAACCAGTTAGGCTGGTGTTCTGGCATGAGACATGGCATAAGTGACTTCTCACTCTGATGTTTGCAGAACAGACTTCCCCTTACTAGAAACTAAACTCAGCAGGGTAAGAAGTTGAAGCCTGCATGTTTGCACTTCAGTGCAAATATTTTAAGCTACTAATAACTGTAAAAGGCAAATATCACGGTTTTTTATCATTCATTTCAAATAAAACCCTACATTTTATTTAAGATGTTTAGCTACCTAGAACTCCTATAAGTTCAATTTCACAAGGAATTGTAACTCTGCAAGGAATTCCTGACTTTTTTAGCACAAATTGATACCTAAAGGAGAATGAATTCCTGCTATTCCACATATACAATTACAGGAAAGACTGCTTCGGAGTTCCAGTTTTCCCACCTGTGTAACGGGATTGATATTTTCCCTTCAGGCAATACTTTGAAGCTAAGCTGTTAAACTAGTAATATCCCTGAACTGTAGGATTAACTACTAAAAGAGTAATTCAATTGTTATCTTGGAGTTACAGGATGAACTATACTATCCCCAAAAACTTACAGTGAATTTTGCCCTTTCTTCCATCACCTCATAGCCCAGTATAGTAGGCGTAGACGGTCGATCTTCCCAGCTCCTGGAATCTGTATTCTGCTCTATTTCTTCTACAGGCTGAGTACAATATTCTATGGATGGATCCAGACCTGTAAATTTAGTCCTAACAAGCGGACTGCTACACGCAGATGACGTAGAACCAATCTGGTCAGGCACGCTCATCTTTTTAAAACTCCCAATTGTACAGTCCTCCAGCTGTCCTTTGGAGGAGCTCGAACTTGTCGAGATGCTCCCAAAAGAAGAACTTCTTTGGTTTCTGTTTGTAAAGCTGGATGATGAACTTCCAATAGGAATAGGAACAGGAACATATGGTGTTGCCATCCTTCATAAAGAAACCCCTCAGTTTTTGGTCCAGGAATTTAAGCTTCATTCACTGTATAAGCCATGTTTCCTCTTCTTTTCAGGAACAGTACCTGCAGTGAAGGACAGAAAATACTGCTGTCATTTCTGACTCAAAGCAACACTAAGATACTGATTTGGAAAAAAATCTGTATGAGTTTTGAGATGGTACACAGCAGTACTGATGACTAAACATTTTCAAAAGGAATATGAAATGCTGCTTTTAGATTGTATTCTACCATTTGACAGAGAGCTTTACAGCTCTTTCACAACCATTAAAATTAAAATGACAGAAAGTTAAAGCAAGATTACAAAGAGAAAGATATTTTTGTCCTTTATGATTTAAGTACTATTTTGTTTCATCCGAAGCGTCAGCATTTTTTTGGCATGTAAGAAGCTGATGTAGCTTTAGAGATTGTTTAATTTTAACAGCACAAGAGGTTTTCTCAGAATTGCTTCTGTAAGACATTCAGAGCAGACTACACGAGCCAAACACACATGCAACAACATACATGACACAAATCAAAAGACATGACAGTAAACAAATTAGGTGAAAAACATATTTGCATATTACACATTCACTGAAGTATAATGGATCTGTTTTCAATGTTTTTCAAAACAACTCTGTTGCATATAATGCTGCAGGTATTTGTCACAATGTTAAATGGGCATACTTTCTGGAGTCTGAACTGGAGCAATTAAGTTTTACAAGCATGCACATCTGAAACAGGGATTTAACAGCAGCCAGTTTTCCATTCTAGCAGAATAAAATGGAAAAACAAATGCAGGCAAATGTAGATAAATATATTATTTAATATTTTTTCTTTTTAATATTTTTCCTTCAACAAAACCATTTCAAACCAATCCTTTGTGTGCATGTGTGTACATTTCTAAAAAAAAGGAAAATAAAATTAAGACAGCAGTATCAAACTGCCAAAAAAAATCTCATTTTAGCACAGTACCCAAAAAAGATCTCTTATAAGATGAAAATTAAATGCCACCTTTTTGGACTAACAGGATTTGAGCCACCACCCGTTTCACCCAGGAGTATACCAATCAACGATGATGCCACAGGAGGCTGTGGAATGGGAAACGGTCATTCACATCATATCATCAATCATCTACTGCAGCAAAAAACAAATGAGTTTGCTAACTGCAAGGGTCAGGTGATGCTTTCATTCTCTTGCTCTAAATAAATCTAAACAAATTCCTTGAGTGAAGTTAAAAACAAACTCAGTCATTCTTTTAGCTGTATCGGGAAATCCTCACACACTCTGCCAGAAATCTCAGAGAACTTCACCAGCACAACCAATTTCAAACTGGCAGTGATTCCTCGGGAACACCTCTACCTCACTGTGGATGAGGCTGGACACTCAGCAGCATCTGAGGGAGCAGGAACGTCAGAATCATAAACCCCTGCTGATTGACTTTGCTGGTCAGGTACAGGCTTCGGACTATCCAGCAGCTTCTGTTGTAGCACAGTCCTGTGCTTGGCTGTGTGACTGAAGCCACGTGTCAGGCAGCTGACCTGCTTCAGTCTCCCTCAGTATGAGAGAAAACAAGTCACACCCGCACCTGAGACAAGATGTTCTCCTGGAGCTACATCAAGACCTAAATTCTTTTTTTCACATGTATCTCAGTAAGCATATCTATTTTCTGCCCTGAACAGTAAGCTTTGCAATAATTTTTCTTTAATACAAATAGAAACATCAAAGGTATGAAGTACTATCCGGTAAATTTTCTCAAGCAATACTTTCTAAATAAATAAATAAATAAATAAATACCTAAATGAAATGCTGGAAAACTTAATTCCCTTTTCACTTGCCAGTTCAGTGATTCTTCCATGTTACCAGCACAGGGAATTGAGAACATGCCTTAAAGAATGTCCAAGACAGCTATGTTACTAGGAGGTGTGATATTAAATCACTACAAACAGGAGAACCCAACTGAGTCCAGATTGCAACAAATCCAAGGATCTGCAAGTAAAAAGTAATTATCTTGTGCTGCGTGACTACAAACCAGGAGAGGAAAGTAAGCCCACATCTCAGGGAATCTGCTGGAGTTCACTTAGGAGTCTGTGGAATTTTGAGAAGAAAAAAAAACACCTGTGCTTTTCAGCACTTTATGAAAAGAAAAACAAACAAACAAACAAACCCTCCAAACCCCTACACAGACATTTTCACCAGTTACAATACTTGTGAACAGTGTGCTTCCTAGAACAACATCTTTCTTTAAAGTGAAATGCCAGTCAAAAATTCCCTATCTTGAACTTTTTTACTTACTACTCACTACTCTTCAGTGCACATGCATTTCTGAACAGCTGTACCTAACACTGGCATGCAACGTAACACAGACCAACCTGAGGATAAAGTACTTGGTGTTAAGAAGCCAACACCTGCATTGTACGTGCTTCAGCAGCTTTCATTTGGTACCACTACCTGAATGCTTATTAACAGCTGGACTGCACTAAGCCCGCTCCCAGGGTATGTTTTCTAGTTTAGTTTCTTTTGTACTCTGCAAGGCTACCCCAAATCATGAGCCAGCACACATTACATGGTGACGATGACTCTATTTTCTCCTGAAGGACATTCTTGACTCAACCTGATCCAGTAAACACACTCATAGATAAATAAAAGAGGCTGCTACTACCAGTGTCACAGAAAACTATTCTCTGAGCAACAGAAATGGTAGGTGTAGTTAACAAAGGGCACACCATGTCACTTAATTTGATTTTTTTTTTGTCAAAAGCAAACAAAAATCCAAACCAACCAAACAAAAAACACTCACCATCAGAAAAAGAAACACACACAAAAATATTACATTAGAACTTAAAAGACTCAAAAATACATATATGCGCATAAGTATGTATGTAAATCGATACTGAACTGCAGAAGTATCCCAATTTCTCCAAATATCTAAAATATTTACATGCTATGAATTACAACAGGGTTTTAAATCACATTAATATGCACTTTATGAAGGCTCAACATTAGAAAAACAAACAATGCTCAAATGAGAGTCACAATCTTAGGAATCAAGCCTTTTGTATGAATATAGTTTACTGCCAATTCATGCAATAAAAGGAACAGCAAATAATTTCCTTAAAAAAACCCTTTTACACAAACCACATCAGTCTCTGCTTACGTTGGTGCAGCAAGAAGGGAAGATTTAGCTGCACACTCTGCTACTCCCCAAGCTTCACTGTGGACTGGTCTCACATGTCACTGCACAGAAGCAGTAGAATCATTGCACCACACCAACTTTCAGAGCAAACACATCGCTCATGACACCTGAAACAACCCAGAGATTGCACTTTCATGTCTGGATATTCACTCTACTTTTACAGGGAATTTGCTTCTTGTTCAGAAGCTGTATTTGGTTTAGCTTGATTCCCAACCATGAGTTAAGAACAAAACAGAAGGAAAAGAACGTTTGCTGGAAGCACTGGACTGCTAGATCTGAAACAGGATAGGACAGTCCCGGGAACCAAGCCGTCACATGCTACAGAGCAGCATGACACCAGCTTATCCTGGTGTTTACAGCAGCCACCTCCCTTTCTGCGGGTGAAGCAAATAGGCTGTAATAAAACCACTTAAAAAGGGTTTGCCTCCAGCTTGCAGCTATCGCAATTCCAAACCCTCTTAAGCTAATGGTTTGTATGTTCAGTGAGAGACATGTAAGACACACGATTCAAGGATAATAGATTGGAAACAAAGCAATCCTCACTTAACAGTTGTAATTGGATTTAGAAGGCTTTTTGCTATGCAATACTATTTGTGATCTGGTTACATATATTACACCTCTGTTTGGACAACACAGGCCAGCTGACCGCTGATGTTTAGGGTTTAACTGCTACTGCGGAATGTCCACTGAAGAACAAGTAGAATATTTACAGAAACAACTTGCTGGGTTAGGTTTAATGTGTTGTTTTTTTTTTTTAATAACAATAATTTTGTGCCTCCTTCAGCCAAGTTACCTGACAGCGTTTTTCACTTGGTTATGAACTCGAAAATGGGAGACTATTTATCACACCTCGCGCATACAAACGCACAGAGAGGGGCAATTCCTGCTCCAAAGAGTCTGCGACGGAACTCGAAACCACGGAAGGTACCCTGACCCCAAAACCTGCACGTCGGGATGCGCTGCCTCGGCCGTGACGGGACGGTTCCGAAACGGGAGAAGCGCCCCAG